>LPNX010136783.1:1607778-1796214 GCA_001517045.1 Pseudotsuga menziesii
GTAGTGGATAATATGGAGGTGGAGGCTTCACTGGCGCAACTACTGGAGGGGGTTGTTTATAGTGTTGTGGAGCGGGTTGTGGGTTTGCCGCAGGGGCTAGCTGTGGCTGATAATAATGAGGTTGGGATTGTGGCGGCGCAAGAGCTGGTGCAGCCTGCTGGTGATAGTATGGCTGAGGTGCGACCGGGGAGGGGTAAGCAGAAGTCATATTTCTGAAACACTGAGGTGGACATGAGGGTCCATGGGTATGGTGTTGATGGGGCATGTGAGCATACGAGTTGGTTGCTCCGGACTATGATGTAGCCCGCGAAAGTTCAGGTCCAGGAGTAGGACGGGCTATGGAAAAGGGCTGAGGCTGCGAAGAGAGGCGGCCAATGATTCCATCGGCAGCGTGGGATGCCCCCGGCGCATCGTGATGTGGGGTATCGCCTCGAGGGGCGTCCGGTATGATGGTGTAAAGATAACCCGACTGGGCGTAAATGAGATCAAACTGCTGGGCCTTAAGGATATCCTCTTCTTCAATATGGGGTCGTTCAGCTGCCACATCCTTAGCAATGAGCGGAAGGAGGGACTTGAGGAACCAATCTAGGAAGATCCGGTCATCTAGCTTGATTTTGCATAGGCTACGACGTCTTCGCCATTCATGGATGTGGTCTGTGATGTGGGTGGCCGTGTTCTGTCTGCATGATAGGAGGATCTCAACGCCTGCGTCATAGCGAACACGTAACTGGAAGAACTGGAGGAAGGTCGAGGCCAGGGACGTAAAGGTGGTGTGGGTTCCGTGGGGTTGCTCGATATACCATTTGGCAGCCGAGCCAGTGAAAGTGCGCTGTAATAAACGGAGGCGAATGGAGTCGTCTACTATGGAATTGGAGGAACACCATAGAGGGAAAGACATGATATGGTTCTGTGGGTCTTCACCTGTCTTACCCTCAAACTTAGGGATGTCAGAGGGGAGTTTGGTAGGCATGTGGGGCCACACAGGGTTGTGCCGGATGGGGTCGTTGGTTAACCTGGCTAGGTCAGGTAGGTTGAGGCTAGCCATGTATGGCAAACTGGATGGAGGGTGGGACACGGTAGTGGGTTGGACCACGTTGGGGCCCATGCCCCCAGGTGGAGGGGTCATATGAGGGATGTTACCCCCAAGTGGGGGAACTACGGTGGCATGAGAAGGTCCTGCGCCACCAAGGGCGGTAGGAGTTACTATTGGAGTGGGTATGGGTATTCCTGCCGTGGGAATAGGTACGGTGAGGGGAATGGTAGACGGGCCTCCCATGGAGGGCATACCCATGATAGGTGTGGTAACTGGTATAGAGGCGGATGTACCACCGGTGGTCCCTATAATGAAGGGATTAGGATTCATGCCAGCCATGGGGCTAGTGGGGGTAGTGTAAAGAGTGTTCTCGGAATCTGGTGACGGATTCCTATGCCGCTAACGAGTGGAGTCGAGTGACAAGGCTCGAGATCTACGGTGATGACGGGTGGTGTCAAGTGAACCGTGCTGTGGGGGCTCACCTCTGAGGCGACGAGAATGTATCGAAGAGTCAATGGTGACAAGTGGGTTCAGTTCTGTGGGTTGAGGTGATGAAAAAACAACTCAAAAACCCTAATGCAACCGTGTGTGCAGAAGGAGAGCTCGAAAAATAAGGCACTCAGGCCAAAAAACAACTCAAAACACCTAGTGTAACTGCGTGCTACAATAGGCGGAGTGTCAACAAAGTGGTCAGAATACCAATAAGCAGTCGGTTTCCTAAAAAAGAAAAATCGGTGGACTCACTAGACCAAGAGGAGGTAAGGGAGCATGCAAACACCTAACTAATAGTATTATGACTCAACTAAGTATATCCTCTGCAAGGTGATGAAATCCAAGTCAGACAATATAAACAGGAAAGTCAAATGGCTAAAGTATCCCCCTACCGGGAGGGACACCGGGTACACAAACCTAGAAGTATGGCAACTAAGATACCCCATTCATGACACGTCCAGAAAGGTAAATCTGCCGCTTGGTCCTTTAACCGCAATAATCCCTATACAGGGGTATTCCGAGAACTGCGAAAGGTAGCCCTTCAGTTACTGAATGGATTTCGGTATTCCACTCAGACTTCCGGAACCAATCTCACGACTTCAACCCTCCTAAGGGAGAGGCCCTCTGATAAACCGGTTGTGACCGTGTCAAAAAATACTAAGGGATTTTGGTTCCCTAATGGAAAACAACTATGTCTCACGTGTAAATAACCGAGGGGTGTTATTGGAAGCCTATCCCCCCGATCCTACCTAACTACAAAATTCTTTTGTGTTCCTCAAATGAGGTTATAGTGTTGGTTGAGTTAAGTAGATTTTAGGTCTCACTTGAATTAGGGGACAGATTGTGTGCTTGTGAGGTTATGAATCCAAAATAGTTACTCAATAACAATAATAATGTATGAAAAACTTTAAAAAAATTTACCATGAGAATTTTTTCTGAAATAAATAATGCTAAAATTTTTTAAACAATTCTGTAAACAAGGGATAGAAATGGCTGTAGGGATGCAAGTGGAACAGGTGGCTGTGCAAGTGCAGGAAAAATGGAGGCAAAGTGGCTGGGTTTCGGCGCAGAAACAAGGGCAAAAAACAGTTCACGGACCGCGGGTATGGGGCGGACTCGCGCGGTCGGACCGCGGGTTTGAAGGAAACAGTCGCGCGCAGATCGCGGGTTTAAAGGAAACAGGCGTGGTCTAGGTTGCAGGGTTCTGGCTAACAGCGGCGGTCGGATCGCGACTGTGTAATGAACAGGCACGGTCAGATCGCGACTGTGGGCTGAAAAAACGCGGTCCGGGCGCAACTAGGAAAGTTCAAACACGCGTCCAGGACGCAGGAGAATGGCCGACAGCGGCGGGCTGGTCGCAGGTTAGGGCCTGAAATGCGTGGTCGGGCCGCGACTGCGGAAGAAAAAAGTGCGGTTTTCGGCGGCCGAAAATGACAGCCGAAAGTACAGTACGGAAAAATTAAATTAAAAAAGACAGCGGAGTCGCCAAAACTGTTGCTAGGGTTTTCACCCTAGCTTGTGCGAATGAGCACCTACTAAGGAATATGGATTCCTTAGTAGCAGTTCAATGATATGTGAATTAAATAATGATAAACTGAAACGAAACCTAATCTAAATACGTTCTTGAAGCTAAAACAGTAAAAAGTAAATAACATGAAACAATACGGTGAATATAAAGCAAAAAAGGGTAAAGAAATAAATAATGATCTTTATTGATGTTACCTCCAATGAGGAGGTTGATAGAGTCCGTTGCGCTGGTCCGATGTCGGTGGCTTCGAGCTCCAAGCTGCTTCTTCTCTTTCTCCGGTGGTGGAAATGGGCCAAAAAGAGTTCTCAATGGTGAAAGTAGCTTAATGGTAAGCTAGGGTTTCAAGAACAATTTCGGTAGAGGCAGGGTACTTATGATAATGGATCTGGAATAATGGGTCTCCATCACTTATTTATAAAACCATGTGGTTTAGGTCAGCTTTTTAGGGTTTTAGCTGTTTAGGGTTTCAACTATTTAGGATTTCCTCTTTTTCCTCATTATTTTACATTTTTTATTCTTTTTTGGATATTTTTGGAGGAAAAAAGGATTTTATAGCCTTTTGGAGGCATTTTAAGCTTTTTGGTGACCTTTTAGATGGTTTTATGGGTTTTTGAAGGAGATATGGTAGGAAAGTGGACAAATGAGCCATGTAATGGGGTAGATGAGGTAGTTAACCATTTTTGGGTGTTAACAGGACCAGATGAAATACTGCGCAGATGTGTCTTGGAGCATGAAAAGCCATTGATTCTGGCTGAGGCACATTCTGGAGCAGCAGGAGGTCATTATGCAGGAAAAGCTACAGCACAGAATATTCTGACAGCAGGTTTGTGGTGGCCTATGATTCATAAGGATGCAAGAGAGTATTGTCACAGCTACTATATCTGTCAAAGGACAGGAAAACCATCCAGAAGGGATGAGATGCCTCTGGTTCCACAGGTAACTTTACAAGCATTTGAAAAGTGGGCTATTGATTTTGTTGGACCAATCAATCCCCCTGCAAAGAAATCTAGAGCAAGATACATTATTACAGCAACTGAGTACCTTACTCGTTGGGCTGAAGCTCAACCAGTCAAGGACTGTAGCGCTGCTACAGCTGCGAAGTTCATCTTTGATAATATTTTGTTAAGATTTGGATGTCCTAGAATTCTTATGAGTGATCAAGGATCACATTTTCTGAATAAGACTATTGAAGCATTGACTAAATAATTTCAAGTATATCATCAGAAGAGTACTGCCTACCATCCTCAAGAAAATGGAACTGTCGAAGCCTTTAACAAGATCCTTGAGCATGCTCTGACAAAGGTTTGCAATGTTAATAGGAATGATTGGGAGCTCAGAATTCCAGCAGTATTATGGGCTTATAGAACCACTTGCAAGAAGTTGACAGGCCATACACCTTTTAGGCTGGTATATGGACAAGAAGCAGTTATGCCCATGGAGTACATTATTCCTAGCCTCAGAATATATACCTTCACAGAGATGGATAATCCAGCTATGTTGAAGGAAAGGCTGGTGAAGCTACTGGAACTAGAAGAAGACAGATTCATTGCAGGTTTCCAGCAGCAAGTGCAGAAATCCAAAGAAAAAGAATGGCATGATAGACACATTAAGAAGAAGTAGTTCCAGAATGGTGATCTTGTGCTCTTATATGACAGTAAATTCATGAAGTTCCCACGTAAGTTCAAGACACATTGGAAAGGACCATACATAGTTCAGAATGTTACTGATGGTGGTGCAGTTCAGTTAGCTAAATTGAATGGAGAAATTTTTCCCTCCATGGTGAATGGAAGTAGATTAAAGAAGTACAGGGACAAGCCTATACCCCCTAATAAAAATTAACAGCAAGAGGAAGAGTCTAAGTACCAAGAATAGTTGAAATTGGATACTAGACTATAATGAAGCTATTCTCAGAGAATATTTGGCAGATTGTTGAAAGTGTCGAAGGTTGTGGAATAAATCCTGTCAAGGGTCGAAGTTCGAAGCTTTATCGACACTAGTGCCAGGATGTGTCAAAGGTATGTACTGTGTCAAAGGTCCTTATTCGTGGCGAAGCTGAAGCTAGTGGTTGTGCCAAAGAATAAAGTGGTGTCGAAGCTTAAAATCCGACCATTGAAAAAAATCAAATTTGGCGGCGTCGGTACGTTAACTGCATTAACTTCCTGTAATGATGAGATTTTGAGGAAATCTAGCGTCATTTGGACAAGATCTATAGCAGCTCTGTCAGATTTGGTGTCTTTAATGCACAGTTATGGCAGAATTGATCATTGGATTCTATAAGAAGTCACCCAGACCTGTGAATTTTGCATTACGCATTTTCTTGAGTTTTACAATTGAGTCCATGTCAGCTGATCGCAAAATCCAGGAATTGTTGAGCGAATTCAGAGAGAGGGGTCTGCAGAACCTTATGAGCAATCCACCTGCATCTGCACCTCATGACGAGACTCCCCCAGCACCGAATCAGCCAATGCAGACACGATCAACCAGGAAGAAGTTTAGGGCAAAAGTTCATTCTAAGAGGAACGAAGAGAGGCACCAGCCATCAGGGAAGACACTAGAGGATCCCATGATGACTCCTCCTGGAGAATTTGAAGACCTTGGTGAGGATGAGAATGTTGCACTGCAACGTCCACCATATCTTCCACCTATGCGACCAGGAGTTCAGCCACCTCGACGGACATCCAAGTTCGCGTTACGCGCCCCTTCGCTGCCACAGGGTGTGCACTTGGTTGGCACAATGACAGGAAAAATAGATCGGCTGAAGTACACAGACCACAATACGAATGATCGTGGGAAGTTTCCGCAGTTCACACCAGGGAGATACCTGCAATTTGTCCATTATCTAGAGACCGGTACGACGCTACTGGAAGTAAAATAGTGGGTTGCTGGCTTGGAGCAAGCCAGCTTATTGAAGATGTTGAATATTCCCCACTTTGGTCACAGCACGCAGGTGACCATAGTGGTCAAGCAGCTATTGGCATTGGTGCATGATGGGAACCTATGGATAGGAAGCCAGTGCATTCCTATTGATTGAGAACTGATCTATAAGGTCACAGGATTGTCGAAGGAAGGGCCTGATCCTAGCATTGAGTTTGTGGGAAAGCATGAAGACACGAAGCTGGTGCAAAGCATGAAGGAATGCTTCGGGCTGACGAAAGGAAAGCGAGGGTATCAAACCTCGAAAATCCGACATCAAAAAATTCATTTTTCCGCAGAGCTCCTAGCATGCAAATTAATGCGGAAGTGCAGACCAAATGAAGTATCTGTGCCAATTGTTAGTATTACTACAAACCGTGCCAAAGGCTACAGTTACAATTGGGCAGCATACATTGCATGAGAATTCCTCGAAGATTCCCATGACACGTAGGAGAAAGATAGACCCTTTCACTACTCATGGTTTTTAGTGCTTATTGCACTGGTAGGATGGAAAGAACCTACCGAGGCATAGTTTGTTGATGTGCCTCCACACATGCCTGGCGCAGCAAGATACGCATCTCTGTGGGTGTCGTAGGATAAATCCTTGTAGAAGATGATGAACTACGTGTTCTCCTTCTACGCAATGAATATTTCCTATGAGATCCTGAAGACACTGCGGCTCAGTAATGAGCTATTTTCTCAGTATGCGGGAGTGGCCAACTTTAGGGATGACATGCATCATGTCTTCATCCAGGCCCGTGAAGATAGCAAACACAAATGGTCGAAGTTTCCATATGTGGTGAACGAGGAAGACATCCTTGCAGTAGTCAAGTAATGGCCAGCTGAATGGATGAAGGACGTAGGTACAAAGCCGAGCATACCAGTCCCCCCAGTGACAGATATGGGCACAGGTCCAAGTCAGGCACCGCAGAATGACCCACTCAAAGAAAGCGACGAACAAGATGAGTCTGAGAAGAGCGGATATGGCCAGGGTGGAGATGATGTAGGTGATGAAGAAGAAGAAGAATCGGTCAAGACAATCTCTGACCCCAATCGCCCAGATAAGCGCAAGTCTCCGGAAGCAGAGGAAGTGACAAAGCCTTCGTCGAGAAAGAAAGCTAAGGCGTCAAAGGGAAAAAATATTGTTGAAGAGCCCGCTGTGACGGTTGAAGAGATTGATCAGGCTCTGATGAAGTCTACAGAAGCATTAACCAACAAATGGTCAGAATTCCCAGCTACACATCTTAATGCACTCTTGGGCATAGCGCAGCGAATTATAGAATTGAAGGAGTTAGTAGAAAATATCAGCGACTGGCGTTGCAACAAGCAGTTCCCTAGCAAGCGCGCAGCCAGATACGAGGCAATGGCCAGCCAGAAATAATAGAGGATAGGTTCCAAGTGCGGCCCTCATAATAACTGACGTAGCATCTCGATCGCAGATGAGTATGACTATTGAGATAGACTACGCCAAGTTGTCTATGCCAGAGCTGCATTTGTGCCAATTGGAAATTATGAACGAAATCCGAGAGCGAGACAGCTAGTCACACAGGCAGTTGGAAAATTCCATGAAGCAAAGTGAGAGCCTCGCAGCACAGTTGGAAGAAGCTGAGCAAAAGAAGAGGGAAGCAGAAAGCAAGCAGGCTGCACTGGCGTGAGTATTGGATGAGGCATGTCGAAGTCTCCCTGACTTCGACATGCAGGCTGAAGAAGAACTAGAGCAGAGACTCGCCAAGCTGAAAGACTATGCACAACAGTCTTGAAGCCTGATATAAAATACGAAAGCAGAGCATGAGGCTCAGATTACGGAGCTTGAACTTCGCATCATTCCGGAGAGTCCACCAGAGGTCGGGGAACAACATCGCAGGGATATTCAGGCCTCAGCAACGAAGATCTCAGATCTAGTGAGCAGTGAATCAAAGCTGCTAGATGAAAGTGTTGAGGCCTAGGCAAACTTGCAGGACAACCCAGAAGTGGAAAAACTGCAAGAAACTATCAAGCAGTGACAGACAGAGCTGGATACGGTCAAAGCAAAAATCAAGACATTGCCTCCCATGCAGAAGATGCTTAAGGTGAAGTAGAGCAATGAGCTCTAGTAAGAAATTGAAGCCTACAGAAGAAAAGAGACACTCTTGGTGAGCTCTGTGCAGCCTCTCATTAACGAGGCCCTGGAACTGAGCACTGTTGCAGATAACCAGCTCAAAGTTTTGAAGGAGTATGATGCATTCGCACAGGAAAAGGCCAGCGAAGCATCGTCAACAACATTGCAAGAGATCATGGAGAAGGAGCAAGCAGCTGAAGATATCATGCGCAGCCTCAACAAGAAGTTTACTATCTTCGCCCACAAGATTATCCCTCCAGAAAAGCAGCAGAGTGTCCCGAGACGGGACACTGGTGAGTCTTAGGGGCCTGTTGGGGTGCAGACCTTAAAGGTCCTTAATTTTGGCAACTCTGCGGTTTTGGTGTGAAGCTTGTAAGCGGAGTTGCAACCCAAAATAGTCTTAGGGGTGTCATGGTTGGGTCGAACCCCCTCTTTTTGTAATTAACCCATGGTTTAAACTCATGGTTTTTAAGCCCATGGTTTAACCACATGGTATTGTAATAGTGCACTTGTATAAATAGGCACTTATGTAAAGGAGAAAAGATATTTTTCGAAGGTTCTTGTATGATGATAATTTGATGCGAAGAAGCTAAGGCCTATTGTGGGTTTAAGGTTAAGTCCCAGCTGTGTGCATGGATGACCTCTACAGCTAAGTGCACAGAGGGTTTTGTTAAGGATAAGTCCCAGCTGTGTGCGTGGATGACCTCTGCAGCTCAGTGCACAGAGGGTTTTGTTAGAAAGGATCTGCAGCTGAGTGCGCAGTTTAGAAAAAGGTTCTGCAACTAAGTGCGCAGTTTTGGGATTATTGAGAAGATCTGCAGCTGAGTGCGCAAAGATCTGCAACTGAGTGCGTAGATCAGAACTGTTGGTTGTAAAGAGTTGAATAAAATGCAGTTATGTGGACGTAGCCCCTACACTAGGGGTGAACCACGTACATCTTGTGTTTTGGTGGTTCCTTTGTGTTTGTGCTGTTTTATTTTATGCATTTGATAAGTAGGTGAATGATAAGTAAGATATATTGTTAAGTATTAACTTCGCTGTGAATTCCCAGTTAAGGGTTAAGCAAGTAACTGTTTGTTTATCTAAATTGCGAAGCTAATTAAGTAACTGTCGAAGCTCTGTATTGTATGATTAATATTTGTTAAGGCTAAAGGTACAGTAATCTCCCTCTTTTGCCTACAGAAACCTGATTCTACGGCACCCCATAGCTGTTTCGGGTGAGACTGCAACCTGTTCGCAGGTTGTTGTTGAAAGGGCCAACACCGTGGGTCTTTTTGTTGGTAAGGATAATAGTATAAGAACTCGGTTCTACCCTAAGCAACCAACAAAAAGACCCACAGTGTTGGCCCTTTCGGCAACAACCTACGAACAGGTTGCAGTCTCACACGAAACAACTATGGGGTGCCGCAGAATCAGGTTTTTGCAGGCAAAAGAGGGAGATTGCTGTACCTTTATCCTTAACAAATATTAATCATACAACACAAAGCTTTGATAGTTACTTAATTATCTTCGCAGTTTAGATAAACAGACAGTTACTTGCTCAACCCTTAACTGGGAATTCACAGGGAAGTTAATACTTAACAATATATCTTACTTATCATTCACCTACTTATCAAATGCATAAAATAAAACAGTACAAACACAAAGGAACCACCACAACACAAGATGTACGTGGTTCACCCCCATTGTAGGCGCTACATCCACAGAACTGCATTTTATTCAACTCTTTACAAACAATAGTTCTGATCTGTGCACTCAGCTGCAGATCTCTGTGCACTCAGCTGCAGATCTCTGTGCACTCAGCTGCAGATCTTCTCAATAATCCAAAAACTGTGCACTTAGCTATAGAACCTTTCTCTGAACTGCGCACTCAACTGCAGATCCTTTCTAACAAAACCCTTTGCGCACTCAGCTGCAAAGGTCATCCACGCACACAGCTGGAACTTATCCTTAACAAAACCCTCTGTGCACTTAGCTGCAGAGGTCATCCATGCACACAGCTGGGACTTAACCTTAAACCCAAAATAGGCCTTAGCTTCTTTGCATCAAATTATCATCATACAAGAACCTTCAAAAAATATCTTTTCTCCTTTACATAAGTGCCTATTTATACAAGTGCACTATTACAATACCATGTGTTTAAACCATGGGATTAAAAAACATGAGTTTAAACCATGGGTTAATTACAAAAAGAGGGGGTTCGACCCAACCCCGACACCCCTAAGACTATTTTGGGCCGCAACTCCGCTTACAAGCTTCGCACCAAAACCATGGAGTTGCCAAAATTAAGGACCTTTAAGGTTCGCGCCCCAACAGGGATTTCTAATGAGAAAGTGAACAAGGTAGTAGTTGCAATCACCATGGAGACCAACGGGAATACCACCAAGATAACGCAACATACAAAAAGGTACTTCCATCAGGTTACAGGGTTGTTGCAAATGCTGACAAACACAATACTAGAGACGAGGGTACTACATGAGGATGTGCTGCAAAGAGCAGTTGAGGTGCACATGGGAAATAAAGTGTGGTTGGTATAAATTGTATCATAAGAAATTACGATAGGGAATGAGGACGTAGACACTATGCTAAAGGGATTTGACTTGATTGGTTTCGAACTCAACCAAATCTTAATGGATGTGATGACATGCATCCATATTGCAACATGTGAAGAAATCAGAGAGTGAGAGGAAACAATTCATAATAACTTGGTACGGTATGAGCAGGAAGCGTGGAGCATTGAAAAAACACTTCGGTGACTAAAGATGAGAAAGGAGGAAGTCCTAGATGAATGGACAAAGGCATTTGACGACATAAATAGACTAGAGAGAGAAATATCGATGGCTTGTGAAGAGATTTTAGACATTAGTTTGGAGATGTTTGCATAAGTGAAAGTATTGTGACTAGGAAAAATTGTCACTGATCTAAGGAAAGAAAATGGGGAGCTACAGACTCGAGCGATACTAAAAACATCGGTGAAGAAACTCGTGGAAATAGGAGTAGAAATTGAAGATACCACAACAGAAATCATGGAATGTGAAAAGGAATTCCAATTGATTGTAGAGGAAATCACAAAGTTTTGGGGGAGTTTGGTGTAAGAAGAATAAATACACAAACCAGAGGCACAACTTAGCAAAGAAGAGGCACAATTGACATCATTGAGGGGATCACTTAAAATGATACACCAACTTTCTCAAGTGACCAAGGGATTGGAACTCAAAGAGTTGCAACAACGCATCAATAAGGCACATACAAGGCACCAGAGGTGGTCGACACAGTTGGATGACCTACAGGGTGCATCATAGAAAATATCGCTCCAATTCATGGAGGAAATCACAAATTCAAAGGAATAATTAACCACAATACAACAGATGAATGAGGAGTACCCAATGGAATAAGAAGTATAAAAATGCACAACTCTCAGAGAAAAGGTCAAGGAAGTCGTTGATCAAGTCAAAAACTGAGTACGATGACTTTAAGACGAAGTTGAACACACCAATGATTTCCAACTGAAGTGACTCGAGGGAGCCTAAGCCACACATTTTTGTTGGGGGCCTATTGGAAATGGGTGAGGAAGTGCAACGCGCATTGTCTCCATCGTAAAAAGCGACTTCAACACAAAGAAGAGTCAACAATGGAGAAAGGAGGAATCGACAAGTTAGGGAATTTTGGTCAAATTAGTTAGGAGTTTGGTCAAGTGGACCATTTTATAATGACTTAGTAATCCTATAAGTAAAGTTAGAAGTGTAATAATATAATCATCTTGGATATTATCATCATGAGAGATCACATCTAGTTCATAGGAATGAATGTATTTTCTGGTCTGAGGCTAATCCACCAAGGGATGTTCTGTCATTTTGCGATGTATTTCTTGGATTAATGAAACGAATACTAATTTGGTGACATAATTATGTTTATTTTCTATATTTCTGTGAGATGTTTTTAATGATGAATCATGAGAATCTTATAATAATGCAATTTCTGTGTTTTGATGGTTAAATATGAATGATGCGAAGTCTTGTAGGGTTTATTGGTTTTCTATATGTTGATGCTTTGCTGCTTTGAATTTGAATCTGAATTATGATAACATGTCTTTGTCGATTTAAATACGAGTAAGTGTGAGTGTAACCCATGGTTATAAATAGATCTAGTTAATGGTATGATTGAAACTATGGATTTTTGGTCAATGTTGCGATAGTGCATAAGTCCTCTTCCCGAGCTACAGAAACATGGTTCCTGCAGCCCTCCCTCAAACATCTCAGGTGAGACTACACCTTCTTCACAGGTGTTGTTGGATAGAGTAAAACCTGTCTGGGACGATGTTTAGGGAGCTTGCATCAATGGGTGTCGATAGATCAATGGAGTGAACCGTTGTCAATAGGATAGTGTCAACAATACGAACATTGTTATTAAAACATAGTTTTTAGTGATAAATTTTTAGTTAGAAATATGTATGGATGAATTTTGGCACTTACAAAATAAAATAGAACTTGTAGTTCATTTTTTCTTTTCAAAATTATATATATATTTTTTTAATGGACATTCCATGACATATTTTCTTTCACAAAGAAGTTCATTTTTACTTGTTAAGGAAAAAATAATTCATCAAGAGAGTGTTTACATTGAGAAAGGGGTATAAATTAATTGTGAAAGTGTTAAAGATTAAAATTCCAAGTTAATGGCTAAAGTTTGATTGTAATGGTTAAGAATGGAGTCATTTAATCTTGAAGTAAAATTATCTCTAGTTGTGAATCTAACAATACAAAAAATTAGCATTCCCATCAATTCAAAACTCTAATCAAATTTTTATTGATTTGGGATCCATTTTATACAAGATCATATTACTCCATTAAGGATTTTTGTTTAAGGGAGCTAAGGACTAACTATGGTTGATGTTTTAGGATTAAGGATAAAATATATGGGCTTATATTTAATATTAAGAGTTAGTAGTTAAAAAGTAAATATTAATGGTTGATGATTGCAATGTTGAATATTAGGATTAATGGTTAATTTTTAATATCGAGAGTGTAAAAGTGATCCAAAATGGATCTACATAGATTCTATATGACCCTATTAAATCTATAGAAATGAGAATATTAAATTTGGGACCTATATAAACTAGTTGTGGAAATATTTCCCTTGTGAACATGTTAAACGTCCTGTGGACCAAGAATCATTTAACCCAAGAGAAAAGGTAACAAATGGACACTAAATTTTTCCTAGGTACAGCTAGAATACAAACAAGAAAATAAAGAGAAATGATAATGGAAGTAGATGACCTACTTCTTTTTAAAAGGTTTCCCTCACTACTCCTAATTAGTCTAGCTCTTATCATTGAAATCCAAGATTATGGTGTAGATATGATGCTACAAGAAACTAAGAGAAACTACTTTCCTGTGAAATATATATGTTAAGCATAAACATATATAATTACCAAATCAAGGAATGATAAAAATTTCATAGTTTCAACATAGGAAACATGAAACATAAATTAGGGATAATAAACCAAGTTTATTTTAATAAATATAGAAATCATACACAAGAATCACTTACAACCTTAGACTTGATTTTGTTGTAGCACCTTCAAGCTCTCTATCCCCTTGAGTGTCTTAGGATCATAAGTATGATTCTCTAAAAATCCTTTTCCCTTTCACCCATGAATGAACTCAACTATATAGGATGTTGAGGCATAAAAACCATAGGATAATTTGAGGAAAGGATTAGATCAAGTATTGATTTAGTTTGAATAGTAAAAATATTGACCTTGTTGTGGATAGAGGCTAAATAAAAACAACCCCTAACCAACCAAATCCTCTCAGAAACAACCTCCCAAACAATCCAAAATTGTTTTTAACAACATCATTAATCCCCCAACACTATGCACAAGGTGATGGCATGGACTTCATCTCTCCTAAGAATAGGGTAGAGGATGATGAAATGGACTTCATCGCTCCCTCAGAATAGGGAAGAGGGGGATGACATGAACTTAATCACTCCCTCATAATAGGGTATAGGAGGATGACATGGACTTAATCACTCCCTCATAATAGGTTAGAGGAGGATGGCATGGACTTAATGACTCCCCTCATAAGGAAAAGTGGGTGATGACGTTGGGAAAAGGCCAAAAAATTAGGGTAAAATATAATATTTCAACCTCTAAAGAATGTGTTTCCCTTACGAATTGCTCAAGGACTATGGAAAAATAATTCCACATGGTGATGAAGGTGTGAAACTTAGAAATGTGAAACAAATGTGTGTAAGAGATTCCCCCTAATGTGTGAGGTCAAAAGAAAAACTGATGGCAAAAAAATTTTACAAAAATATGTGCACAAGGGTGTTGGTATAGGAAATCTAGGTGGGAGTTGTGAAAAAAAATATCAAACAATATATATGTATCACCTTGAGATAGGCATACCCATTCTCAAAACAAACCAACTCAAAGAATGTCTTCCAACCAATACATTGCAAATCAATGAAAGCATTAACTAAGTATATGGCCACCAAAAATAAAATGTGGACCCATACCTATATGAATTGATCAGGTCATAGCCACGAAATAATACATAGTGGAGCTACAATTTGAAAAAAACATAGCCATGGACCAATACAAAGTGGATCTATGTGACATCATACATATTAGTGATATTTCCAGCATTATTGTCATACTAGAATCTTCTAGGTACTCAAATAATATCCATTACAACCTAGCTAGGTGAGGCATGTAGCAGAGGTATGTTCCTAAAGGGTTTCCAAAGTCTTTGTACCAACCGTAAAATGGTATGATACTAGCCACATGAATAGATGTGCAGATTTTGAACATGGTAGAAACCACTTGATTACTGGTTATTGATATATGAAGTTAACACATGTGAGGGAAATTACCATTGATGACAATGAATCCTAAAGTACCATAGTGCATTCCATCCAATTTGAATAATTGATATGAATTCAAAAACTCATAAAATATTTCGATCATAATCCAATGATGTAAACCTACTATCAAAAGTGAGGAGACCTGCCATTAAGGCATGCGGGTTCCAAGGTACTAAATGGTTTATAAGTATATTTCCTAGATAATGTGTTGAAGTCATAGGAATAGACTCCTTGAAGGAGGGTCATGAAATGTCCCCCATCATTGACATGAAACTGACATAGGATGATGTAAGATAATAGATCAAATGAGCACATATTGACACATAGATGAAGGTGGGTAATACTATAGAGTGTTTGATTTAGGTTGAAAATTCCCTTGAATATTGTGAGACATGAAAAGTGACTTGACAACATTAAATCAATGAGGTATGAACCAAAACATTATGAAATGACAACCAGTGAATTCTTCAGGTGATCCAAAGGAGTATAATGACTCATAGGATTAGTATAAATAAAAGGAAAGCATATTACCCAACTGTAAGACAAGAAACAAAGAGGTTCCATGTTCAAGGGTGACAACAACAAAAAATCCATAATGCTTTCAAAAAACTGATCTACTTCCCTCAAATTCCCCTCCACCATGAGCAATGACTACCTCTTTATTTTTAACGATATTGAAGAGGATACAAAATTATCAGTATAGCTTGTCTTTGATGAACCACTCATCACATGTTTAACAATATTGAAGAAGGAGGGGTTCGATCCAATATGGATTCTTCAATGTATAATTTTATGAGCCCAGAGAAGATAAAATTGGCAGTCCTTTCATGTTTAGAGAGTTTGAAAAGAACTTAAAGAAGACTTGAGGGTTGTTGTTTTTTCATAAATGTAGTCCCCTGCATTCGAAAAAGCATAAAACAATATAAGGGAGAAATATTCTAGCCAAGGTTGACTAGAATATATATTTTTTGTAACTATACCATTTGGTCCAAAAAAGGGTTACACCTATACTAGACGGATGTTGTTTCAAATCCTTTAATGAGCATTATTGGAAAGAGGTTCAAAGGTGTGATGTACAGGAATCAACAAAGGAAAAGGAAATCACGACACCAACAAGTGAAGGAAAATTCAACTACGACAAAAGAAGATACTAATAATTTTGGTCATTTTGGTTGAGTTAGTTAGGAAGTTGGTTATGTGGACCATTTTGTAATGGCTTAGAAAGCCTATAAATATAATTATAATTATAAAGAAAATCATCACTTAGGAGGATATGCTTGGTATATCACTCGATCGATTCTGTTGTAAGTGAATTGATCTGTTGATGAATGTATTTTTGGTATGAGGCTAATCGACCAAGGAATGATTGTCTTTTGCGATGTGTTTTTGGAAATAATATGAAGATGATGGAATTATGTTTTGTGATTGTGTTTCTATGAATCTTGCAAATTGTATGAGGATGTGATCTATGAATTTATATTCATGTATCTGAATGATGTGAAGCCTTGCGGGGTTCATTAGGTTAATACATGTTGATGTATTTGTTCATACAATTCTGAGTTGTATGAACTATGTTGTCACAATGTCTATGTAGATCTAAATATGAATAAGAATGACTGGGAATGATGATAATAAGTAGATCTGATTAATGTTGTGTATATATGATGAATAATATGCTTATACCATGGATCTCTTAGTGATGTTGCAATAGAGTAAGAGATAGTGCAAAATTCCTCTTCCATATATAGAAATGTGTTTCCTATAGCCCTCCCTTAGACATATCAAGTGAGATTTCATCTACTTCACAAGTGTTGTTGGATAGGGTAAAACCTGTCCAGGACAATGTCTAGGGATTTTATGGTGATGAGTGTCGACATATATATGGACTGAACCCATGTCGACAATATGTGTGTCAACAAATAGTTTTGTTTCCAGGACCTTAGTAAGAAGGAGAAGAAGAGGATATGTTGTGGTACCCTATGAAACCAAAGATCCAGGACTGGTTTGATTAGAAGGCCTAAGAATTTTCGAAAGGAGAAAATAAAACCCTAGACTAACAACATAAGATTGGTTAGGGATATATATCTATTCTAATATCCATGTGATATTCTTCACTGAATTTTTGATAGTACTATACGAGTGGTTGGCGCATCTTACTTTCCAAAAGAGGAATTTCCAAGGGGGTGAACTTGATCAGTGGACCCCATCACTAACTCAACAGTTGTGAAGGGGGAATAATAGAGCTTCAAGAGATGTCGATTTGTGGATGGATAACATCTTGAAATTTTATATTACAGAATTCATTATCAATACAGTCAAATCCTACAACGATGCAGAAAAAGAATTATTTAAGGGACAAAGGGGAAGATTTTTATTATTGTTGCAACTGTGGATTAAGATGATTATTGGTGAAAGAGGAATACTAAATATGAATTTCAATGAGTAAAACCCTAGTGTGGAGAGGTTGTGGGTACTGCAAAGGTTAGGGGTTGGATGGAATGATACAGTGTATATGGATGGAATTTATGATGAGACTATGAGGGAAGCCATAGAATATTGTGGTCTCCTATGAACTGGGGTGAGGTTCCATAAAGAGAAGAGGAGGAGGATTGAGGAGGGTCTTGGTGCAACCAGAATAGAAAAATATGAGAAGAGACCATAAGGTACTAAGAAACCCTATAGTGATGAAGGAAATCACCAGGCTATTCTCAATTCCAAGGAAGGACCATCCCAAAGCTACAACATACCTAAACCTCCATGCACCGTGTTGAACTCAGGAGGAAGAAACACAAGCTCATTGTAGGGTTGTCCTGCGTCAGCACAAAATTCATAATAGTGGATCAATGAGTACTGGGAGAAGAGCCAAAATGGTAGGAGATGATGTGAATCAACCCCTATTCCATGGTAATGGTCATGAATATCCCAAACAATATTGGTTCTTATGTGAAGGTGTATGGATGGTAAATCAAGTCCAAGATGAAGACATCAATAAGGGACAATTAGCGATGACCTTTCAAGTCCGGGTGTTAGATTGGTACATGAAATCTGTTCAAGTACTAACATGAAAACCCCAGAAAATGTTAGCACAGATCAGGACGGGACTGATCGAAGAATTCAAAAAGATAAAATATGAATCGTAGTACATTACTAAACTAAAAGAGATAAAACTATATCCTAATGAATTAATATGGGACTTTGATCAACGATTCAAGACATTGATGGCTAAGGTGAGTTTTGGAATGAGTGATGTGCAAAATAAGGAATGGTTTGTTGCAAATTTGGTACTACACATCCATCCAAGGATGATGCAATGGAATATTGCATCCAAGGTGAAAGATCTGTAAATTGATATGAAGCTAGAAGTGTCAGCAGTTAGAGAAAAGGGGATTGGCATGAGACAGATCTAGCCGCAATTGACAAACCTCACTATTCAGTCATAATATATTAAGAAGGGAAAAGAAATATGTGAAGAAGTATGGTTCACTCGATGTCATCTGATGGACATCATAAGGATCAATGTCTAGACTTCCATGAATATTTTCATGCTGGAGCCCCAAATCCGCTAAGTCAAGGAGGAATCTCGTGGTGTCGGATTTGTCAGACCAAAGGACATTGGTCTAAGGAGTGTGTATACCTTCAAAAGGTTGTGTTGAAAAAAAAAATTTGTTCTGAAATATTTGTCGATCGATCGACCATGAAGAAAAGGATTGCAGAGCGTATGACTTACACCAATACCAGACCATGGATATGTATTTTATGAAGGGAGGGGAGAAATCACTAAAGGAAAGACTGTTGCCACAACCGTAGTATGCTCAACCATAGTTTAACAAGAAGAAACCACAACATTTGAATCCACAACTTAATCATAAGAAACTATAGTTCAACCAACTTCACCAATAATTTAACCAACCACAATATAAACAACAACCATATCAGCAGCAAGGAGGATTCTGAGGAGGATTCCGTAGAGGTTGTAATGGAGGATTTGGTCACAGAGAAGCTATGGGATGAGGTTGTACATAAATTACTTGATATAATTTGTAACGAACATAAAATATATAAATATTAAAAATAATATTAATAGATAATTATTAATTAATAATTAATAATTATCAAAGAGTCATGACTGTAGGTTGGAAAGTCACGAATGGACATATATAAGTCCGACCATTGTAAATGTATCATATCGAATTATATCAATTCTATCATCTATTTATATATTATTATGGATTATTTAATATTCCAGATCTTTTGGTAAATATTACTCTATGAACAAATAAATATTTGTTCAAGTGGTATCAAAGCCTCGTTGGCTAGATCCCGGCCTTTGGCCATATTTTTGGCTTTTAGCCATCACCCAGGGTTTCCCAAAAAAATAGGACTTTGTCCTTAAAAAAATTAAAAAAAAATAAAAAAAAGGGTAAAAGTAACTCCCCCAAAAAAAGAGAGTTAAAAAAAAGTGAAAAAAAAAAGTCAAAACAAAAAAAAACTAAAAGAACGAAGAAAAAAAAAAGGAAAGAAAAAAAAAGGTTAAAAAAAAAAGAGGGTAAAAGTGAAACCACGTGGTTTCTTAAAGTGGGTTTGAGTTTGAATATAAAAAGTGCATAATAATAACTACAAAGAAGCAAGTGGGATTTGAACCTAGGTGGGGAAGGTAACACTTATTCCTCCCAACCACCCAATCTACTTGCATTTTACAAAAGTATTGGAAAAAAATAAAAGTCAAGAACTAGAATTTGGAAGGTTATATGTTATTTTATATAACTTAAGTTTAAAAATTATTATTATTATTTTATTAAAAAATAATTATTTTTGGAAAAAAAAGGGTTATTTGACCTAACAAGAAATAGTCGAAGAAAGTTTTTTCCAAAAGAGACATATTGAGAATTATTACAACTTTTGTATCTACCCTTTTAGAAGAAATGAAGATAGAAGTGAAGTAGAAACATATTCACAAACAATGGCTACTACATATTCCGAAATGTAGGCACAGCTACAAACAACAGTGGACGAGTTAGAACAATACAAGGTGATCAATAAAAGTCTACAAGCTGAGGTTGAGACGAAAAAGTGGTTGAAAGAGTGGAAAGACGATGAGAATCACCGCTTATGGATTCAGAATCGACAGCTAGAACGAACCATAAGAGATAACAAGAAAATGTTATCTGATCAGGATAAAGAAATATCATGTTTAAAAATTCATAATCAAAACCTAGAAGACCAGATCAAAAAGTCAAAAAATGACAGCAAATCACCATATGGATGTGATAATGAATTAGAAGAAGAAATAAAGCATTTAAACAAACTCATCATGGAAAAAGATGTTGAATTGGCGCAAGTCCAGATGAGGTTAGAAAATCAAGGAGCAGAGTTACGTCGTCATAAACAGCAAAAAGAAAAACTCCAACAGCAGTATGATGACAGTAAGAAGACACATAAGTTAGAACTGACAAACGTCAACAAGGTTTTATCAAGCCATTCTGAAGAAATTTTTAGATTAGGTAATCATAACAAGACACTAATCACAAAAATTAAGAAGTTGAAAAGTAGTCGAAATACAGAACAATCTATGGAAGACATTGAAGGAAAACTTCTAGACAAACAGGAAGAAAATCATTGTATCAGAAGGCATAATGAAGATCTTAAGGAACAACTTAAGAAGTCCGAAGATGACAGAAAATCACATGCAGAAGTGATTAAGAAGTTTCAAAATGATAACATGCAGCTAGAAAACAAGTTGGAAGAGATACAGAATGAAACCTTAAAACCTCAAGAGACGAAAACACAACTTTCTACTCAGATCAATGCTAAAAAAATGACACTCGTAAAAGACAATGACATTGTGAAAATTCTATATCGACGCCCCAACCATAAAAACAAATATTCTAAAAAGTGGGAAATGTCAAAATATAATGGTACCAATGTGATCAAATCTCCTAACGATAGATCAGTATGGAATGCCAACAGTCCACAACAAATCAATTTGGGATGGATTGATTCATCCACATCTCGGAAGTTGTGCTCAACTCTTAGTAGTTTGTATCGACATGTTTCGTCAGCTGTGACACCACAAAAAATGATGCAAAAACATAATAAGTCTTTGACGACAAAGCCTTTCCAAGGGAGTGGCAATGTAACAAACTTAAATAATAACAACAAACAAACCGTATATATATATATATATCAATATGAATTATTAATATTAATACAAATTGATATTAATAATTAATAATTATAATTAATAATTAATAAATAGTTATTAGTAAACAATCCTGAAATGATACATCCTTTCATGGATAGTATCCAAAGTGCCTTTACGATTAATATATATATGGCACTCACTTTGTAATCTATCAGCATATCTATTCTATCATCAATTTATATATTATTATGGCTTATTTAATATTCCAAGTCTTTTGGTAATATTATTTGTGTAAGCGAATAATTATTCGCTTCAAGATTGAATTGGCGCAAGTCTAGATGAGGTTAGAAAATCAAGGAGCAAAGTTACGTCATCATAAACAACAAAAAGAAAAACTCCAATAGCAGTATGATGACAGTAAGAAGACACATAAGTTAGAACTGACAAATGTCAACAAGATTTTATCAAGCCATTCTGAAGAAATTTTCAGATTAGGTAATCATAACAAGACACTAATCACAAAAATTAAGAAGTTGAAAAGTAGTCGAAATACAGAACAATATATGGAAGACATTGAAGGAAAACTTCTAGACAAACAGGAAGAAAATCATTGTATCAGAAAGCATAATGAAGATCTTAAGGAACAACTTAAGAAGTCCGAAGATGACAGAAAATCACATGCAGAAGTGATTAAGAAGTTTCAAAATGATAACATCCAGCTAGAAAACAAGTTGGAAGAGATACAGAATGAAACCTTAAAACCTCAAGAGACGAAAACAAAACTTTCTACTCAGATCAATGCTAAAAAAATGACACTCGTAAAAGACAATGACATTGTGAAAATTCTATATTGACACCCCAACCATAAAAACAAATATTCTAAAAAGTGGGAAATGTCGAAATATAACGGTACCAATGTGATCAAATCTCCTAACGATAGATCAGTATGGAATGCCAACAGTACACAACAAATCAATTTGGGATGGATTGATTCATCCACATATCGAAAGTTGTGCTCAACTCTTAGTAGTTCGTATCGACATGTTTCGTCAGCTGTGACACCACAAAAAATGATGCAGAAACATAATAAGTCTTTGACGACAAAGCCTTTCCAAGGGAGTGGCAATGTAACAAACTTAAATAATAACAACAAACAAACCGTGTATATATATATATATATCAATATGAATTATTAATATTAATACATATTGATATTAATAATTAATAATTAATAAATAGTTATTAGTAAACAATCCTGAAATGACGCATCCTTTCATGGATAGTATCCAAAGTGCCTTTACGATTAATATATATATGGCACTCACTTTGTAATCTATCAGCATATCTATTCTATCATCAATTTATATATTATTATGGCTTATTTAATATTCCAAGTCTTTTGGTAATATTATTTGTGTAAGCGAATTAATTATTTGCTTCAAGTGGTATCAGAGCCTCGTTGGCTAGATCCCGGCCTTTGGCCATATTTCTGGCTTTTAGCCATCACCCAGGGTTTCCCTGAATTTTTGGGTTTCCCAAAAAATAGGACTTTGTCCTTCAAAAAATAAAAAAAAGGGTAAAAGTAACTCCCTCCAAAAAAAGAGTTAAAAAAAAAAAGTGAAGAAAAAAGTAAAAACAAAAACCGAGGGTTTCCCAAAAAAAATAGGACTTTGTCCTTAAAAAAATAAAAAAAAAAGGTAAAAGTAACTCCCCCCCAAAAAAGAGAGTTAAAAAAAAAAGGTGAAGAAAAAAGTAAAAACTAAAAAAAAAAACTAAAAGAACGAGCCAAAAAAAAAGGGAAAGAAAAAAAAGGTAAAAAAAAAGGGGAAAGAAAAAAAAGGTTAGAAAAGAAAAGATAAAAGAAAAAAGTGCATAATAATAACTATTAAAAGAAGCAAGTGAGATTTGAACCTGGGTGGGGAAGTTAACAATCATTCCTCCCAACCACCCAATCTACTCACATTTTACAAAACTTAAGGGAAATAAAATATCAAAAAGGTGCGTAATAATTGATACTAAAAAGTAAGTGAGATTGAATTTAGGTGGGGAAGTCAAAGGAAAAAAAAAATCGAAGATCATCATCATCTAGTGTGGAAGAAATCAGATATCATGGAATCTGGTTTGCAAGCACAAATAGAGAAATTAGAAGCCAAATTAAAGCAATATCGAAGAGAGAATGAAGAATTACGAGACACAAATACGAAATCGGAAATGTTGATTAAATTACATCATATGCAAAAAGAGCGCAAGGAACAAATAATTTCCGACCAGAACAATCATATAGAAAAATTGTATGCCCAAATTAAGAAATTAAAAGACGAAAGTGATTTCAATCAGAGGTGAACAAATCAAGATAGAAAGAAAGAAATAAGTGATTACGAAGTATAAACAATCCGCTTGAACAAAATCGTTAACAACAAGGATGAAGAACTGACGCACATACGACAGAAATTAGAAAATCAAGAGTCAGTGATCGACCAGTATCGACAACAGATAAAAGTTCTTCAACAACAAAATGACGACTCTAAAAAGACTCATAAGTCGGAGATCGCAAAAAGTAATAAAATAATATCCAACAATTCTGAAGAAATTTTCAGATTAAGAAATCACAACAAAACCCTGATTACAAAAATCAAAAAATTGAAAAACAAAAGCAAGAAGGAACAATTCGGTGAAGACCTCGAAGGAAAATTACTAGAAAAGAAAGAATAAAACCAGTGTTTAAATAATAGTAATCAGGAACTACATAACCAAATCAAGGAGCTAGAAATTGAAAAAAAATCGCAAGAGGAAAGAATCGAAAGAATTCCAATTCATGAACAATCTACTAGAGAACCAAGAAGCACAATCCAGTAAAATACATCCAAAAATCAAATCGAAGAAGTGAAGACAGTCCTCGTCACAGTCCAAAGGAAAGAAGAACAAACGAAACCTATACCTTACAGACATCCTAATTATAATCGTCATTTTGACCAACGACAGGGTCAAAATGAATATTCACAGAAGACTTATGTGGATATACGAAAATATCGACATACTAAGCAACAATCGAGACAGATCGTTCCACAAAAAGATCTCAGAGCTCCGATAAAAATAGATCTAGGATGGACCACAGGAGATGCTATGCGACAATTCTCTTGGGGAATCCGTAATTTGTATCGGCTCATCTCCTCAAATGGCAAATACAAAATGGAAAGAATTCCGAGATGACAAGTTAAAATAAATCAGACATAAATGTCAAATACATCTTTGAGGACAAAGATTCCCTTAAGGAGAAGGCAATGTAACGAACATAAAATATATAAATATTAAAAATAATATTAATAGATAATTATTAATTAATAATTAATAATTATCAAAGAGTCATGACTGTAGGTTGGAAAGTCACGAATGGACATATATAAGTCCGACCATTGTAAATGTATCATATCGAATTATATCAATTCTATCATCTATTTATATATTATTATGGCTTATTTAATATTCCAGATCTTTTGGTAAATATTACTCTATGAACGAATAAATATTTGTTTCATAATTGAGGAGTCTTGAGACATTATCAGAGGTACTTGCCGAACTTGCAACATCAGTGTCCTTATTGTATTTTCATTGACCATAATGTCGAGGAGTTCCCATAGTTGATTGCAAAGTGGCAAGTGAAGAATGCACCACAACCACCACAGAACCAAAACGCAACTCATAACCAAAATCTAGGAACGGATGTAGGGAATATATCAACTGAACCCATGACTCATCCAATGAATGTCAGAGTCATCACCAAAGGAGGGGTGATGACAGGAGATGATGGACCAACGATAAATATTTGATTGATGACTCAAAAGAAGGTACAATTTTATGTAAATGGAAAGAAAGAGACCTTCTTCGATGCACGAGACATGGGAAATAGGAGTTCCAGTAAGTTGCTTGTCAATCAAATGCCACTGGTCTTTGTTTCGACAAAGTTACCACAATCATCACAAAAGGTTAGGACATTGAAAAGTTTCTTAGAGGGATCTATGATGTTAGAAAAATATTGATATGCTTTAGAGGAAATAACAAGCTTGTTGTATCGATAGGAAGGAGGATGACGGGATAATCCACTGAATTCATTACAAAAGAAAAAAATGGGACAAGAGATGAGGATGAACGTTCAGACCATAGAATATTATGTAGATTGTTTCATCTTGGATCTAGGATCGGATGTCAATATCCTAACAAAACAAACATTGGAAGTGATGGGAAAACCATAGTTGGTTTGGTCTCTGGTACAACTGCTACTAGCAAACCAGGCCAAAGTGTCACCCATTGGTAGATTACCTCGTATACCTATTGAGGTGGAAGGATTGAATACATACACATAATTCGACATCATCGATAAAGTAGACAAGACTTTCTCACACCCTATGTTGTTGGGAATCAGTTGGGAAAATGAGAACTTGGCAGTTATCAATTTCAAGAAGCAGGTCATGACATTTGAGAATCGTGATATGAGGGTCATCGCCTCATTGGATCCCCTTGAAGGATAAAGATATGTCAAACCAGTAAAAGGATAAAGTGGCAGGAGTATGGGATAGTGCCTATAATATTTTCTAAGACTATATCAATCCAAATGTGAATGGGGAGTTGGGATGGAGGCGTACTAATTCAGCATCTTCAAACTCTGACCATGCATTAGAAAACTGGCAGAACTAGCTACACAAAGTATCGATCAACAAATTTGTGTGAACCACTCAGCCGTTGAGGTGAGTAGAGATATAAGTTATCGACTTACCAACATATGAAGGAGTACCGAATTTGGAGACCTTTATTCCATATTTTGAAGATAATGTTTTAGAACCACAACGATTGTTAGCACTGGTGAAGAATTGAAGGCCACCCTGACAAAGTGGTAGGTTATGCATACGACAAAGATAACAAATTGGTATATATGGAGACAACTAATGGAAATTCAATTCGGAAAAGACAAAATATAGGAAGGAGGGAAATATAATAGAAGGAATGATCCCAACGATCACCTAATTGCATGCCATACCACATGGGTACTGAGGCTGAGAAAGAGCGGGTCCATGCATTTGTTCATAAGCTGGATTAGATACCGGGAATGTGGTGTGATTATGTAGAGTTGCATAGGGAAAATGCAACATGGGAAGAACTGACTGTCAACTTCAGTCATACTTTCAACTTTGTGAATGATAATACATTCATCCATAGAGCACTATAGGACATTCGTGACAAAGTGTTGGAGATCATTTCGATTGATTTATCAATGAAGCCACAGTGGACAGTGACAGTATAGATGATGATGACATGCTATAATGTATTAGGAGAGTTGAATTATGGATATGATCCAAGAGCCGTCAATATCCTAGAATCAAAGGGAAGCCGTGATATCATAGCACTAGAAGTGCCAGGTGAAAAATTCAAGCAACTGCTGAAACTAAAGAAGGTTATCATCAATACTGTAGAGGACCCAAAGTTCACTAGTATTGGAGATTACTGGGATGATTTGGTGATGGGGTATGTCATCAATATGCTACATGAATTTAAGGAATAATTCTCGACTAAGTTCTCTAAGATGAAGGGTATTTCTGGGAACTTGGGATAAATGAGGATCCCGCTAAAACCTGACCCAAAACCAACAAAGCAGCAACTGTATAGGTTGAATCCAAGATAAAAGAGCATGTAAAAGTAGAATTATAATAGGTGATGGATGTTGGAATTATTGAACCTGTCGAAGAGTCATAATGAATCAGTCCAATGGTGGTGCAGGACAAGAAGACGCGATAAATTAGGATCTGTGTTGATCTTAGGAATTTGAATGATGCGAGTCTTCACGATCCATTTCCAACATCTTTTAGATGAAGTACTAGAAGGATTCAGAGGTTATGAAATCTATTAGTTTACAAATGGAGTTTTAGGCTATCACCAAATAAGGATTGTGAAATAGGATAGACACATAACCACTTTTGTAACAAAGTGGGGATGTTTTCAGTATACGGTGATGCCATTTGTTCTCAAGAATGCCCCAACACTTTTCTCTAGGATATTTATGGATGTGTTTAAGGACTTCAATAAATTCTTAGAATTCTACATGCACGATTGGACCATCTATGGGATGGTAAAATATCATACCGATAATCTTTGACTGATGTTGGAAATGTATCGACAACATCAGATTTCATTAAATCTGAAGAAGTATATTCTACGCTCCATTTGGTATTTGACTAGGAAACATTGTGTGTAAGGAGGGTATATAGGTTGATCTTGCCTAGATTGCAGTAATAGTAGACTTACCGAAACCTACGACAATAAAATAGCTAAGGGGAACATTCTGTCACACAAGATATTATTGGAAGTTCAGTAGAGGATACACAACGATCACTACGCCAATGGAGAAGCTATTGAAGAAGGATGCGAAGTTCGAATGGAATGATGAGTTCCAAAGAAGCCTTTACACTCTAAAGTAGAAGATGGTCGCAACACTAATATTAGTATTTCCAGACTGGCCGAAGGATTTCCATGTTGATGTCTATTCTTCATCAGTCACATTGGGAGTAATATTGGATCAGCCAGGGTAAGGAGCAATCAACCACTCGATTTCATTTGCAAGTCAGAAGTTATATACCATAGAGATAAACTACATAACAAAAGAGAGGGAAGGATTGGAGATGGTGTATGCATTACAAAAATTATGCCACTACTTGTTAGGATGACATTTCAAAATGTTTACGGATCACTCAAGGTTGAAATACCTGGTCAACAAACCTATCTTGGGGGCGAATATTTTCTATGGATGTTTCTATTCCAAGAGTTTGATTTCAAGATCATTGTAAAACCATGGATATTAAATGCATGACCTGATAATCTATCAAGGATAGAGTCAGGAGAAGAACTGAGCAGCATCAAGGATGGTTTTCTTGATGCGCAGTTGTTTAGAGTCAGAGTGGTCGATAACCATTATGAACATATCATCCAATTTTTAGCGACAAGAAAATCCCCATAGGATTTCACTACGATCCAAAAGAAGAAACTGATTTTCAAATATGCTGACTTCTAGCTAATTACAAGACAATTATACAAGATGGCGCTAGATGAAATTATGCGACGACATGTTCTTCCACATGAGAAGGAAAGAATATTGGATGAGGCACATGATGGGATCGCAGGAGGGAATTATGGAGGATGTGCAACCACTAGGAAGATACTAAGAGTTGGCTTATTGTGGAAGACAGTGCACAACAATTCCACATACTACAACAAGAATTGTGATGTCTGCCAAAGAAAATGAAAACCATCGTGGAGAGATGAAATGTTGTTGGTAGCTCAGGAAACTCTGCAACCATTTGATAAATGGGAAGTGGACTTCGTAGGACCCATAAATCCACCAGGGAAAAGAACATGTGCAACATACATCATCACTGTGAGCGATTATCTGATGATATGGTAGGAGGAAGCACCAATGAAGGATTGTACAATTGCAATGACATCAAGGTTCTTGTTCGACAATGTGGTTACTAGATTTGGTTGTCCCAATATCTTGTTGAGAGACTAGGGGGCTCACTTTGTCAATCAAATGACTAGAGCGATGAATGAGTAGTTTTATATTCAACACAAGAAAATTACATTGTATCATCCACAAGCGAATGGAATAGTCTAGGCATTCAACGAGGTATTTGAGAATGCACTAATGAAGGTATACAATACAAACCACGACGACTGGGATTTGAAAATTCATGTGATATTATGGGATTACAAGACAACTTGTAAGAGATTGATGGGACAAGCACTATTCAGGTTGGTTTATGGGAAATAAGGGGTGATGCCAATGGAATACATTGTTCCTAGCCTGCGCATGTTGGGATTCAGAATTTTCTTTTATAATGATGTTGTTTACATTAATTTTCTGGCCTATTTACCGAAATCTAATACATTTATCTTTAATTTGTCTATCTTTTACTATGTTTTCATCAATTATAACTTATAAATGTAAAAGAACCTTAATTCATCATTTTTTATGTGCTATTGCATTTAGTGCACATTTTGGCACTCCATTCAGCCCCTTCTTTCGGTCCTAAGTGTCACACTGGGTTTAATAGCATGTTTCTTATTGATTTACTAATTTGTCTTACCCTTATCTTCCATCTTTTGCTGATCCTATAATGCCTGCATATCCAAAAACCATGAAGTGAGGATGAATTTTAACATTGTTTCAAATTTAAACACATAAGAATGTGAAATATTAAAAGGCTTTAATATTAAAACATTACAGATTTTTGTTTCAACTTTAAATCATTTTTACAAACTCATTCATAATCCAAATTAATCAAAACATAAAGTAAAAAGTGATATGTATTTTTAATACTTATTTAATTTAATTAAATTACACTTGGCCATTTAATCCCTTTGAATATGATATGGTAAAATTCCTTATATATCATTCCCTTTGAAAATTAAAACCAATTATTTGGGATATTCCTTCTGTTGACCATATATAAAATAAAACACATATAATACTCATTAAAAAGTGGAATATGGATTTTTGTACTTTATTAATTATTATATATTTACAAAGTTTTATCTCCACGTTCCTTTAAATTCTTTTGAATATGATGTTGGTTATTTACATATATATTATTCATTTTTAACACAAAATAGTAAAATATCACCTTGACCATAACATTTGATACCATTTCATATTTTTTTTCTTTGGTAACTCATGAATTTTTACAAGAACACTAATATGGAGGATTAACGCATGCCGTGAAGAAATGGAGGGAACACATCATGCTACCAGAAGCAACAAGAACCTAGCACCCAACCAATAGAATTCAACCATGAATTAATCTTAGCATCCATCTCGTTATGCAACCCTTCGTCCTACGCGCGGCTTTATTGGTTGGAATATTCTGCTGCATTAAAAGAACAGAACGGTTTCATGGTTCTATTGGCCACACGTCCATCCTAACACCACACTCTCTTCCCATGTCAAAGAGAATCCTCATGCCACATCACGCATAGATGGAGAACCGACGCGCGAGGAAGGAGGAGAAATGTTCTGTGTTGGCATTCAATTATTTGTTTGTAAAAATGGTTGGCTATTTTAGGAGCAGTTGACCACTGAAAGGGTCGACCTGCTCATCCTTGCAAACGCTATATATATTCACCTACAAGTGAGAGCATGGGTAGCTAGTCGCTGGCATATAAACTCTGTAAAAAGTTTGTTCAAATATAATAAAACTATTTTTCAACTGTGGATGTATGTTTTCAGCTTCTATGAAGTGATTCATTGACTAAGATGTAGCCTTTGATTTCTAAGAAGGGCCCCTCAACAATCAAAGGTTATATTTGTACATATTCAACAGTTTCCTTTTGTTTTTGCAGATAAGTAATTTTGTTTTTATATCTATGTATTTATTTTTCCTGTAGATGATGTTTTGCTGTTGATAAACTGTAATTTTCCTATGTTTTTGTGATTTATGCCTCTAGAATTGATACGATCGGCCATTCACATTTCCTTTTTAGTTTTTCTCTCAGCCTTCCATTCGCATTATTCGTCCATATTGCTTTTCAGTCTGCTCTTCAGCATTTCATATCTCTACTCTAGATTTGTTTCTATTTTGATTTATCTTTGCGTCTGTGTTGTATTCTAGCTTATTATTGCATTGTATTTATGTTTTAAATTTGTTGTTACAATTATAGATTTAGGTCGCAGATAATTTCTCAAGTCCACTCCTCACTTAGATTTTAATTTCTATTTTTTTAGATTGTAAACATTATTGTATATGTAGTGAATTGATATATTCGCTGCAAAAATGATAGCTTCCCTTTCATGTCATTCTTTACGTTTTTAGTTGAACCCACTGTGATATTACACTAATCTCTTTTAATTCATTTCATACGGTGTTTCATTAAAAAATGATAACTCCCAAGTTTTATATGCGGTGACCTTATGAGAGTATGATGTAAAGATATATATTTAATATATATGTTGATTCAATTTGACTTTTGGATGTATACATATGGTTTTTAAAACACATACATACTAAAGTGCATACATATAATTTTACATATAAAAAGGAAGAGCTTTGAGTTTCAAAGTATTTGTTTAAGAAATACAATTTGATTTTTTATTGTAAATTTATTTTTAAAACTTGGTTTGTAATTAGTAGTTTTTTATAGATTGAATATTAAATTATTTGTTTTACATTATAATATGATTACAAAATAGGAATAACTTTATGTGTTCTAGTAAAACTTAATTACAATTTAGATTATATGTTATAGAATTTATTTTTAGTAAACTGGAATTTAGCTTGTAATTTGGACATTTCTTTAGTTGATAAATTTTAATTGTTTAGAGTGTTCTTATTTAGTTTGCAATTGTAATTAAATATATCATATTTAATTTGCAATATAATTTGTGATATAGGTTTTAATTGGTAATTCAAGTTGTAATTTAATTTGTATTTTTCATATAATTTATAGTGTGGGATTTGTCTTAAAATGTTTCGTGAATGATAGTTTTGAGTCTTCAAAGAAAGTAACAAATCCGGATTTTAGTTTTATTTCTTCAAGCTATTGTGTTTCGATGGGTAGAGTAGACTAGGAACTAGTTCCAATCCACGTTTAATAAATTCATTTGTATTAGATGCATTAGTTTTCAGTATTTTTAAGTTTTATCTTGAAAGTTCTCATAGCTTAGTTTAATATAAGTTTACTTTTTAAATTCATAGATTAGTTGTTGATTAGATTAGATTTGTTAAACTAGTTTGCTTACATTAGTTTATGACTCCTCACAAGTATTTGTTTACACTTGATCCTTAGATTAGTGTTTCAATCTGCTTTATACGATTGCATAGAGTTCGATAACTAGAGTAGGATAGTTGGTTAGTTTTCTCTTTTGAAAATATAGAGTAGTTTCACTCACAGAATAGATAGATTAAATGCTCTTTTCTCTTGTAACATAATTTCCTGTTTTACAGTAATTAATTTCATATTTGCTTTTGTAATTAAGTTTCTTTCATAGTTAATCGCGTGGTTAAGTAGATTCGCTTCCCTACATAATCATATATTTCATGCATTCATGAAATAGCTTAGTTGATTTGTTTCCTATTTTGAATAGTTAAATTTATTTTCATTATATTTTATTGCTTTCATACCAAGTGACAACTTTCCTAGATTAGTTGTTCCAGTTTTATTCCATAGAATAGATTAGCATAACAGTAGATTAGATTTAAATTTCAGTTTTTAATTAATTTCCCTGCTTTCATAAGAATAGATTGGATTCCTGCATGTAACTCATGATAGTCATGCATGTATTTTAACATCATATAGTTGCATGATTAGTGCATTTGCATATCTAGTTAGCTTAGGTTAGTTCAAGCCTACAATCCTGCACATATAGTGTTTGCATCTCATAAGCTACCTTCCCTGGTTGACAATTAATTGTTGTATTAGATAGTGCATATTTTACCCAACATTTCGGCGCCGTTCTCGGGGAGGTGCTAAAGGGATTAGAGTCTAGGTAGATAGGGGTAGGTAGGTTTCCTTTACATTACACAACAAGAGGGAGGGGAGAACGGTAAGACGAGAGGTAAGAACCTGCGCATCCACTATAGTGGGGTGCCCCAAAGCCTTGTTGTTCCTTTTTCGCAAAAGTGTGTTTACTTTCCACAAGTTAATTTCATGTAGGTATTTTAGTGTGTTGTGTTTTATTAGTAAATAGTTTCTCAAAAACGCATAATTTGTTTTTTTTTGGTACTGTAAGAACCCTAGGGACTAATCCTTGTGTGAAGCAGGAGCTACCAACCAACAAAATGTACTCAAAGGTGCTTCTTAGCATGAGATAACTCTCTCAAATCCTAGCAGCAAATAGGAATGATTCTCACCAAGTAAAAACCATCTTAACAGCAGTTGAGAGCTTATCAACCTCTCCTGAAATAACAGACGAACCAAAATCCCAAGAACTACAAAAATATGTTCTTTGCGAGACTGCAAAAGAAGCTGATACATTGGGGATTACATCCGAAGGAGAGCAACAAAAAATTAAAGACTCCTCTACATGCAAGCTAATAGATCCATCATATGCTCAAACAACTGCTCAACTAGAAGAAAAGGATATGTATGACATAATGAAGGGAGGTGAGTACCAAGACTACATCGAAAGATGGTTTCAGGAGGTAACTCGACCACAATACCATTCCTTCATTCAACACCTGTTGATGCAAAGAAAATTAAGTTGGTTGAACTTCCACATTCAAGTAATCACTACAAAAATCTTTTCATATGTGGATAAAGGTACAATTCTCATTTTGCTTCGCACTTGGTTTCATTGGAAAAGCTCATATACTTGAATAAACATGTTTTCTTTCTTCTTAGGGTAGGGAAATATGTATATAAATAAAATGTTGCATTTGGGTACTGGCCGGTGGTATGACTAGGTAAACCCGACGGGGTACTGAACAGGCCTGACTGAAAGAGGGGAATCTGCTTGGGAAGGACAACTTGTTAAAAAGAGAGAGAAAAAGTCTAGAGAGAGAGAGAGAGAGAGAATATGAAAATAACTCTGTAAAGGTTGTTGTGGGTCTATTGGAGGAAGGTATGCATGGTTGATCTAAATAAAATGAACTCCATCAATCTGCCATTTGAGAATGTATGTAAGTTTCACTTAGGACCCTGTTGTCTAAATTCATACTATACCTAGGATATCACTATCCTAAAAGTGGGACCCATAAACTTAGGAGTCTAATGAACTTGAAATCCAAATTCTGTCCATAATTACTCGAATGACGATAAACCTTTGAGAAGTAGCAGGGATGACTGGTTTCCTATAGGATTTATAGACTATCTACACCCTCATGTTTTCTATTTTAACCCAGTCTTAATTCATTCATGGAACGAGGATGTGCAATACCTTTGGTTTGGTGGAAAGAGAGTCTCAATTTATATGGTATTCATAAGCATGAATTATTACTAGTTGGCAAAATTGTATGTATTAAGAAATATTAAATAATATAAAGTTGTTTTGGTCATCTCATAACATAACATTTTTTTCTCTTAGTTTTAGTTTTTATGTCGTAATAAAGTTGTCTTAGTTTTGTTGAAGATTTCCTATAAACTATTAATGATCAAACAGAGTTCTTGAATAAATTCATTCATGGCACGTGGATGTTCCACACCTTTGGTCTGGGGGAATGTTGGGCTTCGTAATTGTCTTTTATAATGATGTTATTTACATTAATTTCCTGGCCTATTTACCGAAATCTAATACATTTATCTTTAATTTGTCTATCTTTTACTATGTTTTCATCAATTATAACTTATAAATGTAAAATAAGCTTAATTCATCATTTTTGATGTGTTATTGCATTTAGAGCACATTTTGGCACTCCGTTCAGCCCCTTCTTTTGGTCATAAGTTTCACACTGGGTTTAATAGCATGTTTCTTATTGATTTACTAATTTGTCTTACCCTTGTCTTCTATCTTTTGTTGATCCTATAATGCCTGCATAACCAAAAACCATTAAGTGAGGATGAATTTTAACATTGATTCAAATTTAAACACATAAAAATGTGAAACATTAAAAGGATTTAATATTAAAACATTAAAGATTTTTATTTAAATTTTAAATCATTTTTACAAACTCATTCATAATCCAAATTAATCAAAACATAAAGTAAAAAGTGATATGTATTTTTAACACTTATTTAATTTAATTAAATTACACAGGGGCATTTAATCCCTTTGAATATGATATGGTAAAATTCCTTATATATCATTCCCTCTAAACATTAAAACCAATTATTTGGGATATTCCTTCTGTTGACCATATATAAAATAAAACACATATAATACTCATTAAAAAGTGGAATATGGATTTTTGTACTTTATTAATTATTATATATTTAGAAAGTTTCATCTCCAAGTTCCTTTAATTTCTTTTGAATATGATGTTGTTTATTTAAATATATCATTATTCCTTTTTAACACAAAACTACTTGTCAAAACAATAAAATATCACGTTGACCATAACGTTTGATACCATTTCATATTTTGTTTCTTTGGTAACTAACGGATTTTTACAGGAACGCAAATATGGAGGATTAACGCACATCATCAAGCAATGGAGGGCACACATCATGCTACTAGAAGCAACAAGAACCTAGAACCCAACCAATAGAATTCAGCCATGAATTAAGCTTAGCATCCAGCTCATTATGCAACCCTCCGTCCTACGCACGAATTTGTTGGTTGGAATATTCTGGAGCGTTAAAAGCATAGAACGGTTTCATGGTTCTGTTAGCCACACATCCTCCTAGTTCAAGATACCTTGCTCTAGAAGATTCACGATCCTGCTCCCCCATCCTAACACCACACTCTCTGCCCATGTCAAAGAGAACCCTCGTGCCACATCACGCGCAAATGGAGAACCGACGCACGAGGAAGGAGGAGAATTGTTCTGTGTTGGCATTCAATTATTTGTTTGTAATAATGGTTGGATATTTTAGGAGTGGTCGACCACTGAAAGGGTCGACCTTCTCATCCTTGCAAACGCTATATATAATCACCTACAAGAGAGAGCATGGGTAGCTAGTCGTCGGCATATAAACTCTGTAAAAAGTCTGTTCAAATTTAATAAAACTCTTTTTCAACTGTGGATGTATGTTTTCGACTTCTCTGAAGTGATTCATTGACTTAGACATAGCCTCTGATTATTGAGAAGGTCCCCTCAACAACCAGAGGTTCTATTTGTACATATTTAGCAGTTTCCTTTCGTTTTGGTAGATAAGTAATTTTGTTTTTATATCTATGTATTTATTTTTCCTGTAGATGATGTGTTGTTGTTGATAAAACGTAATTTTCCAATGTTTTTTTATTTATGCCTCTAGAATTGATATGGTCAGTCATTCACATTTCTTTTTTAGTTTGTCTCTTAGCCTTCCATTCGCACTATTCATCCAAATTGCTTTTAAGTCTATTCTTCAGCATTTCATATTTCTACTCTAGATTTGTTTCTATTTTGATTTATCTTTGCATCTGTGTTGTATTCTAGCTTATTATTGCATTGTATTTATGCTTTACATTCATTGTTACAATTATATATTTAGGCCGCAGATAATTTCTCAAGACCACTCCTCGCTTAGATTTTAATTTCTATTTTTTTTAGATTGTAAATATTACTGCATATGTATTGAATTGGTATTCGCTGTAAAAATGATAGCTTCCCTTCCAGGTCATTCTTTCGGTTTTTAATTGAACCCACTGTGATATTACACTAAGCTCTTTTAATTCATTTCACACGACGTTTCATTAACAAATGATAACTCCCCGGTTTTTTATGCGGTGACCTTATGAGAGTATGATGTGAAGATATATATTTAATAAATGAGATAACCCATACGTTGATTGAATTTGACTTTAGGGTGTATACATATGGTTTTTAGAACACATACACACTAAAGTGCATACATATAATCTTACATCTAAAAAGGAAGAGCTTTGAGTTTCAAGTATTTGTTTAAGAAATAAAATTTGAATTTTTATTGTAAATTTATTTTAAAAACTTGGTTTGTAATTTGTAGTTTTTTTATAGATTGAATATTAAATTATTTGTTTTACATTATAATATGATTATAAAATAGGAATAACTTTATGTGTTAAAGTAAAACTTTATTACAATTTAGATTATATGTTATAGAATTTATTTTTAGTAAAGTGGAATTTAGCTTGTAATTTGGACATTTCTTTAGTTGATAAATTTTAATTGTTTAGAGTGTTTTTATTTAGTTTGCAATTGTAATTAAATATATCATATTTAATTTTCAATATAGTTTGTGATATAGTTTTTAATTGGTAATTCAAGTTGTAATTTAATTTGTATTTTTCATATAATTTGTAGTGTGGGATTTGTCTTAAAATGCTTCGTGAATGATAGTTTTGAGTCTTCAAAGAAAGTAACAAATCCGGATTTTAATAAAGTAACAAATACGGATTTTCAATCTATTGTGTTTCGATGGGTAGAGTAGACTAGGAACTAGTTTTAATCCAAGTTTAATAAATTCTTTTGTATTAGATGCATTAGTTTTCAATATTTTTAAGTTTCATCTTGAAAGTTCTCATAGCTTAGTTTAATATAAGTTTACTTTTTAAATTCATAGATTAGTTGTTGATTAGATTGGATTTGTTAAACTAGTTTGCTTACATTAGTTTATGACTACTCACAAGTATTTGTTTACACTTGGTCCTTAGATTAGTTTTTCAATCTGCTTTATACGATTGCTTAGAGTTCGATAACTAGAGTATGATAGTTGGTTAGTTTTCTCTTTCAAAAATATAGAGTAGTTTCACACAAATAATAGATAGATTAATTTTGCTCTTTTCACTTGTAACATAATTTCCTATTTTATAGTAATTAATTTCATATTTTCTTTTGTGATTAATTTGCTTTTGTAGTTAATCACGTGGTCAAGTAGATTCGCATCCCTGCATAAGCATATATTTTATGCATTGATGAAATAGCTTAGTTGATTTGTTACCTATTTTGAATAGTTGAATTTATTTTCATTATATTAGATTGCTTTTGGACTAAGTGACTGATCTGTCGGACCTCAACTTGAGTGCATTAAAAGTTTATTTAAAGAATGCATTAATCAGTTTGTTGAATTCATCAAATAGCTTGAACAGTTAATTAAATGCTGAAATCTTATATAACAGCAAACTAAACAGGAAATGAAACAGCAAAACTGAAACAGAAATGAGAAATACTGAAACAGAGAGCCACAAACAGAAGTTGATAACGGATTTCACCCCCTCCACTGGGCTATGTCTCTGGGTCCCTCTCCAATGGGTACCGATCCAATTAATCTCTTTAAAATGGTACAAAAATGGTTCTGGAATCAACTTCAGCAACTGCAAACAGAATGTTGTACAAAGTATTTAAGACCTCTCTTCTGGAAATTACAATTAGCCTTCGAAAGGAAAAGAAAGCTAAATTATAATAGAGAATGTCAACTTCAAAAGAAACAGCATCTGCGCACTTCACAGCAACTCCCCAAGCTTCTCATAACAGAAAAATGAAGCTCTGTGCTCTAACGCGATCTGAATCTCCTCTCTTCTATAAGCGCTTCTTAATGTGGCCAGCAAGTCCTCTATTTAACGTTCTGGATAAGTAACGGGTTCGACTCGTCTTTATCATCATAGCTGTTATCTTCTTTATTATCGTTACAACCATATGATAAACTAAACCATGCAATCCCACCAAATCGCTGCACAAGCGTTATGTTACCACGACATTCCATATCCCCGAAACGTTGAAACTAACTCCACGCACATGTGTTGACTCACAACATGTTGCAACAACCTGCAACCGGGCTATGCCACATGTAACGTGACCGTTTGATGTCACCACCAACTTTACAAATGTCGCAGCATCCACAACGTCGCAGCATCGTAGCATCCAAACGTTGCAGCATCGCAGCATACATAACGTCGCGGCATCGCAGCATCCATAACGTCGCAGCATCCACAACGTCGCAGCATCGCAGCAGCCATAAATGTCCCAGCAAATGTGACTGCGCAGCTCTTTATGAACCAGGTGATGTTCCTCTTGACGGTGCACAAACTGCGTGGCCCATACTGCACAAGCTGCACGGCTCATGCAAGCTGCGCGGCCCATACAAGCTGCGCAATGTTCTGTCGCACTGTGCGGCCCTTAAGGCTAGTTGCGCACTATGTTTAGCATATGTTATGTTCTTTGAACCATAAATTAATAGTTATTGTACCATGTTGGATCAGTGTAATTTTGAATATGAATAATCCACCGGATCATTCCTCCCCATTAAAGATCTTTTGGACCACCAAAAGCCTGAGTTATTCTGCAAATAAGTGAGGGTACAACTCCCTCACTTTTTCAATCTCCATCCATCTTGCTTTACTAGGATGCATGCCTTTAAGCCCAACTCGAAGGTACTCAGCATTCCCCCTTCATGAAGTCCTTACATTTCTGTCAAGAATAACATCATCCTGTAACTCATTCATATATTCAGGTGCCATATCATCAACTGAAGGAATATGTATGTTAGTTTCCTCATCCATGATCATAGGAGGCTCATACAATTTAAGATTCTCAACATTGACAACTGAATAAATTTGCATGTATGGAGGTAACTTCAAGCAAAAATCATTAGTACCAATCTTTTCCAAGATCTCAAAAGGACCATACCTGATAGGCTTAAGCTTTTTACCTTCACCTTTCATTCTTTCTTTGGTGATATGTAACCAAACTCTGTCACCAACCTGGAATTGATGATCAACTCGATGCTTGTCATGCCTGGCTTTGTACTTCACCTTGCTCTTCTCCAACTATTCCTGAACTGCCTGTTGCACCGCTTGGATTCTCTGAACGAACCTTAGAGCTTTGTCTGCATCATGATGTCCATCCACTACATCTTTGCCAAAAGAGAATTCCATCAGTGTCTTTGGCAGATAACCAAAACAAGTTTCAAAAGGAGATCTTTTTGTGGAAGAATGAACTGCATGATTGTAAGCATGCTTTATATACTACAACTGCTCATCCCAAAGTTTAGGATGTTTACTACAATATTCTCTGAGCAGCTGAACCACTGTTCTGTTTACTACCTCTATTTGCCCATCGGTCTGTGGATGGAAAGATGTACTTTTTTTAAGTTTGGTATCCATAAGCTCCCATAAAGTGGACCAGAATTCCCCCAAGAACCGGGAATCCCGATCAGATACAATAGACATGGGTAGCCCAAAATGTACCCAAACATTCTGAAAGAATAGATGAGCTATTTGTTCAGCAGTGATTTGTTTGTTACATGGCATTAAGATACACATTTTGTTGAATCTGTCCACAACAACATATAGGTAATCATGCCCTTTTCTAGACATAGGTAGTCCTCCTACAAAGTCCATAGAAATACTTTCCCAAGGACGAGAAGAAACTGGAAGAGGTGTGTACAAACCCAATTTCCTATTGCTAGGCTTACTTGTTGCACACATAACACATCCTCGTATATATTTAGCTACATTTTCTTGCATTTGAGGCCAATAACAATGATTCTGCAATAATGACAGTGTTTTACTTACTCCAAAATGTCCTGCAATTAATGAACTATGTGCTTCTCGAATCACATGTACTCTCTCTTTCTCTGGAATACAGAGTTTACCGAGATGATACAAGAGTTGATTATGCACATAATAGTTCTCTTCCTGTTTACCATGTATTAGTGATGCATATACTTTCTTAAAATCTTTATCTTCTGCATGCTATTTAATATAACTTTCATGTGTTAATGAACTGTTTTGAAGAATGATTGAAGTGTTGGTAGGTGGCCTCGATAACATGTCTGCTACTTTATTATGAATTCCCTTTTTGTATTTAATTACGAGATGAAACTGTTGTAAGAATCCCATCCATCTTAAATTCCTACTTTGTTGTACTTTAGTTTGAGATTGTAGATATTGAAGTGGCTGATGATCAGTATGTATGACTGTTTCTTTTCCCATGATATAATGTTTCCACTTCTTCACACTCTGTACTAAAGCATACAACTCTTTGTCATAAGTCGGATAGTTACTCACCGCAGTAGAGAACGTTTCTGAATGGTAACAGACTTGCTTCCTTCCTTGCATCAAAACGACTCCCATGGAAAACCCACTGGCATCGGTCTCAATCTCAAATGGCTGCTGCAAATCTGGCAACGTCAAAACTGGGGCTGTGCTAATCCTTTCCTTCAAAGTGTCGAAGGCTCTCTAATGCTTTCCTCCCCATTGGAAAATCTCTTTGACGCTTGTCAACGCATGTAACGGTGCAGCAATGGAAGAAAATCCAGAAATGAATTTCCTCCAATACTGAACCGCACCCAGAAAACTTCTAATTTCAGTAACGCTGTTAGGCCGTGGCCAGTTTACAATGATAGCAACCTTGGTTGGGTCCACTCGCAGGTGGCCTTCACCAATAATATGGCCCATATATACTAAAGAAGTTTTAGCAAACTCACATTTAGACATTTTTACAGAAAGCTTATCCTTCCTCAGCACATCTAAAACTTTTTCCACATGTACAATATGCTCTTCCCGGGTTTTGCTAAACACTAGGATATCATCCAGATATACAATTACAAAATCATCAATGAATGGACGAAAGACATCATTCATGACCCGCATGAAAGTAGCAGGTGCGTTACAGAGTCCGAAAAGCATCACAAGCCATTCATACAAACCCTGTTTTGTTTTAAACTTTGTTTTCCAGGCATCATTTTCAGCAACCCGGACTTGATGATACCCACTACGCAGATCCAATTTTTTAAAGTAAGTTGCATGTTTCAACTGATCAAGCAAATCATCAATGTGAGGAAGAGGATACCTGTTTTTAATGGTGATTTTGTTAAGGGCCCTATAGTCGATGCACATCCTCCAAGACCCATCCTTCTTCGGAACCAAGACTGTAGGAGAGCCACAAGGAGAAGTACTTGGCCGGATGACCACCTTCTCAATCAACTCCTGAACCTGCTTCTTGATTTCCTCGTTCTGCATTGCAGACATTTGGTACATGGCTATGTTCGGGAGTGGCACATCCTGCTGCAAATGTATCTCATGCTGAATCTCTCTCTTTGGTGATAACCCCTTCGGATCTTGAAACAAATCATCATACTCAGAAATGATTTCAATCAGTTCATATTTATGTTTAGGATCACATCCCTCAAAAGATTTAGAGATCTCATCATTTTTCATCTTAACCATCATTAACACAAAATTCTTACTAGCATTTACCCGCCTTTTCATTTGTCCTACAGAAACTATTGCTAGGTTTGTTCTTATCTTATGTGCTCATACAATATATTCCACACCATCTTTAAAAAGATGATACTTATTCTTCTCTCTATAAAAGACTGTTTTCCGGTCATACAAATATGGACTCCCAATTACTATTCCACAAATGTCAAGTGGTACTACATCTAGTTCTACCTCATCCATAAACTTTTCAGTGATTGCAAATTTCAAAACACATTTCTTTGTAACTTGCAATCATGTATCATTAGTAACCCAACCAAGATGATAGGGTTTTTCACGAGTCATAGTAACTACTGCAATTTCTTAACCACTTCTTCTGATATCATATTTACTTGTGAACCACTACCAAACAATGTATCAATCTTTGTGTGATTTACAATGACACGAACATGGAACAGTGCACTTCTATTTTTATCATTTTGCTTAGAAGTAGATGGAAAATTTGTACTTGCACTAAAACTTGATTTTGCATCAATGGGAAGTGAGATACTTTTATTCTTACCCTGGATTCCGACAGTTGTAACCTTTGTTTCATCACCTGAGTTGGATACCAAGTCTTGAATAACCACTGTAGTAGCTTTTGCTTTGCCTTTATCTTTGTTTCCTCCGTACTTCTTTTGCCTTAAGTCCGGATGAAGTTTCCAACACTTAGAGACATCATGTCCCTTCTGACAATGCAAACATGTAGGCTTTTCACCCTCTTTCTTAACAGTAGCCATCTTCTTTTTCCCCTGATCTTTTCCTTTCGATTTGCTATCAAATTTAAAATATTTCTTCACAAAAGTATCATTAGCATGCTTACCCCTAGCTTCTAAATGTGTAGCTTGAACACATACATCATCCAAATTACTGGGGTTAAACATCAACAAAGTATGCTTCAAATAAGAATGCATGCCACCAATGTACTTAAGAAGAGTTTCCTGTGTATCTAATGAAACATTCAATGCAATAGCCCTCTTCTTGAATTCATGACTATAATCTTGAATGCTTTGTCCTTTAGCTTGTCTAAACATTTTCCAACTCATGGTTAATTATTGAATATGTCCTAAAGGATAAAATTGCTTCCTTAATACTTCAATGAATTCATTCCAAACTGAAATATTTTTACCATTATTTTGAAGATCTTGCTGAATCTTGCTCTCCCACCAAGTAAGAGCCATACCACTCATTCTCAAAGTGGCCAATTGAATCCTGGAAGGGTCATCATTAATGCCCTGCACCCTGCAATATACTTCAAGCTGCTTGATCCAATTGTCTAACTTTTTAGCATCTAAATCTCCATTATAAATTGGTAATTCAAATTTTACATCCAATTTGAAATAAGGCATATTAGGATTTGCATTATTCGAATGAGAAGTATGGGAAGAAGAGAAAGTTTGATTAGTATCAGGAGGATCACCATCACCTCCTACTCCTTTACCCTTTTCTTCCTTCTTCACTTCTGCATCTCTGGATGAAGATCCTTCTTCTTTCTTCTTCCTTTCTGCTCACTCATCACGTAGAATTTCCATCATGGCTTTCATGCTCATAAAATCCTCCAAAAAATCGGTTTCTGAAATAACAGGTTTTTCCCGTTCTATATGTCCTTCTTCTTCCCCTCGTGGAGAAGACATGGTTCTTGAGAATGTTCTCCTCGAGCCAATCTCAGGATCTCCTTCAATTAATTCTCCTTCACCATGCTTTAACCTGGACCTGGTAAGCATTCACGAATGTGCACCAGCAGTTAACCTGCTCTGATACCATAACATGATCTGTCGTACCTCAACTTGAGTGCATTAAAAGTTTATTTAAAGAATGCGTTAATCAGTTTGTTGAATTCATCAAATAGCTTGAACAGTTAATTAAATGTTGAAATCTGATATAACAGCAAACTAAACAGGAAATGAAACAACAAAACTGAAATAGAAATGAGAAACACTGAAACAGAGAGCCACAAACAGAAGTTGATAATGGATTTCACCCCCTCCACTGGGCTATGTCTCCGGGTCCCTCTCCAATGGGTACCGATCCAATTAATCTCTTTATAATGGTACAAAAATGGTTCTGGAATCAACTTTAGCAACTGTAAACAGAATGTTGTACAAAGTCTTTAAGACCTCTCTTTTGGAAATTACAATTAGCCTTCGAAAGACAAAGAAAGATAAATTATAATAGAGAATGTGACTTCAAAAGAAATAGCATATGCGCACTTCACAGCAACTCCCCAAGCTTCTCATAATAGAAAAACGAAGCTCTGTGCTCTAACGCGATCTGAATCTCCTCTCTTCTGTAAGCGCCCCTTAATGTGGCCAGCAAGTCCTCTATTTAATGTTCTGGATAAGTAACGGGTTCGACTCATCTTTATCATCACAGCTGTTGTGTTCTTTATTATCGTTACAACCATATGCTAAACTAAACCATGCAATCCCGCCAAATCGCTGCACAAGCGTTATGTTACCACGACGTTCCATATCCCCGAAACGTTGCAACTAACTCCACGCACATGTGTTGAATCACAACACATTGCAACAACCTGTAACCGGGATATGCCACATGTAACATAACCATTTGATGTCACCACCAACTTTACAAATGTCGCAGCATCCACAACATCGCAGCATCGCAGCATCCATAACGTCGCAGCATCCACAACGTCGCAGCATCACAGCAGCCATAAATTTTGCAGCAAACGTGACCGCACGGCTCTTCACGAACCAGGTGATGTTCCTCTTGACGATGCACAAACTACGCGGCCCATACTGCGCAAGCTGCGTGGCTCATGCAAGCTGCGTGACCCATACAAGCTGTGCGATGTTCTGTCGCACCGCGTGGCCCTTAAGGCTAGTTGTGCACTATGTTTAGCATATGTTATGTTCTTTGAACCATAAATTAATAGCTATTGTACCATATTGGATCAGTGTAATTTTGAAGATGAATAATCCACCGGATTAGTGACCACTTTCCTAGATTAGTTGTTGCAGCTTTATTCCATATAATACATTAGCATAATAGTAGATTAGATTTAAATTCCAGTTGTTAAATAGTTTCCCTGCTTTCATAAGAATAGATTGGATTCCTACATTTAACTCATGATAGTCATGCATGTAGTTGAGCATCATGTAGTTGCATGATTAGTGCATTTGCATATCTAGTTATCTTAGGTTAGTTCAAGCCTATAATCATGCACATATAGTGTTTGCATCTCATAAGCCACCTTTCTGGGTTGACAATTAAGTGTTGAATTAGATAGTGCATATTTTACCCAACAACGCATAACAACTACAACAGGTATGACTGGCAAAGGAGCGGTTGAGGAATTATTGGTGTAACTGTTCCATCTTGAATAAGATCGTTTCATTGCGGGTTTTCACCAGCAAGTGGATAAGGATCGATAGAAGTCTTGAAATAATCACCATGTAAAACAAATCACTTCCGACATGGAGACATGGTTCTCTTTTATGACAACAAGTTCGTGAAGCACCCTGATAAGTTGTAGATGCATTTTTCAGGTCCCTATGTCATATAGTTCATCATCGACGGTCGTGTGATACAATTGCAGCGGTTAGACGGAGTATCGTTTCCAAATTTAGTGAATGGAATTCGGCTAAATCTCTATTGGGAGAGCCAGGCACAGAACCAATACCGATAGCCACAAAAGAAAAGAAAATGGAAAATTCAAAATGGAAACTTGTCAACAGTGGGAACAGGAACAAGAAAAGTTGAAACAAAGCAAGGTTTGAAGCTTAGTGACATATGAAAAGGCATGAAAGGGTCAAATTAGGTAATACATGCAACAATTAAACCAGGAGGGAGATTCCGTAGGTGTAGAGGACACGCAATTAATGACAAAAGTGGCCATTAGATTTGTAGAATCGATGCAGGATTTGGTCAATCTATAAGGGATTTGGAGATGATGGTCCAAATATTTTGTGCGAAGGGATCGAACGCTATAAAAATATCCTGAGGGGCATGGATCGACCCATTGTACGGATTGAGAAGACCTAGAAGAGTTATGAGAAGTAGAAGAGTAGAGAGAAGAGTAAGGGAGAAGAAAAGTAGAGCACTAGCCATGACAGAGATGATTTCGAGTACCAATACGTAAGAATTTCCAAGAGCAAACACATCGATGGTAGAAAAGAAACTAAAGATTGTGAATTCGCCAGAGAAGTAATTTTGAAAGAAGAGGACTATGACTCGGCCGATCGCTCCAAAATGCAGGATGAAAATCGCTTATAATACAACAAGGGAGGTGGCAGCAGAGGAAGAGGAAACCCTGTCGACAATGATGACATAATAAATGACGATGAGGGGTAAACCTCACGGAGCATCAGTATACGACATCCTTGGTATGTACCACTAATATATCAAGGGGAACTGACGGTATGAATAAATAAGAACCATAAGTATACCATTAAGATTCCAACAACACCCTAAGGAGTCCTTTTGATGATGAACATTGTGTCCAAGCTGTAAAATATTTAGTATAGCGATCATGATATTATGGCATACCCAGAATGCATAAATGAGACATATGAGAAGAGGGATCATGATGTAAGAGGACCAATCACAAGAGAACCAACACAATGTGCATTGGGACTGTAGCGGTTTGGATTGTTATCCATTATCCATATGTCGCACTTTGGAAGGTCACAAGAATTCAACGCATGTGTGAAGTAGTTGTTGGCATGTTTTCATGGTGGGTATATGTGGTTTGGGACAAATTTCTCTGTCACGTTTGATTTGAGTTCTCGCATCACTAACCTCCCCAAGGCAGGGTGTTGGCTACTTTTCCTCACTCTCATGACCCAGGATCAACAATCCCACAAAACACCCAAATTTATCTGCCTGATAGAGCAAGCTCAGTAGGCAGCACCTGCGATGCAGGCGTAGTCCCACCCGAGATATATTAATGGGAAACTACCATAACCATGTTTCTGCAGATAGGAGAGGGATTACAGTCTCCTGGTGCACAACCAAGGTGCTCGATAGAGTTGAAAGGTTAGAGTCTTTTTACTAACTCGACAATGGAGCAACTGTGCGACATAGATTATTCCTTAACAACTTAATAGTAGATGAATGTGAACTAATACAAAATGCTTCAGTGATGGTGTTCATTCATTCATTCAACTTCTTTCACCATTATTGCAACATTCATTTAAGCAATAAATATAAACAATAAAAAATGACCCACAACATTCAACAAGCACATTCAATACACACAAGATGTAACGTGGAAACCCAATTGGGAAAAACCACAAAGGTGGTCTTCATATGGCATGAGAAATATATGCACCTTTCAGTTTGCGACTTGATTGCAAACTATTTGAGATATGTATTTTCAGCTTAGACTCTTTCTCACTCTCATGCTCTCTAGTTTTATTATGATATTCTTATAACTACTCCCACTGATCCACACACATCTTGGATCGACCCTTCTAACTGATATATGTGCACTAAGTTGCATAATGACTCCTCCTATTCGACAACCCTTTTGCAAAATCGGTTCTGCGGCTCAACAACGTTCTATGACACTAGTATCTAACTTCTTCTCTGATTCCTTCAATTATTTTCCAACCCTTATACAAAATGGGTTCCTCTTATTTAATACTTTTAGAAGACCCAGAAGGGTCGACTACATACAGTTCATTTAGTACAGGTCGTAATTAGCGGTAAAATGGTTACAAGCTGTCATAGACTGACACAAGGCACTATAGTCCTGACTTACATATATTCCTTCATACGTGCACTGTCCACCAGCTTACGCCAACTTTATCACCCATGATCTTCCTAACCTGTCTCTTTCTAGTCATTACTTTTATGCACGCATGTAGATTCACTTTTCCTCCACTGCACTACTTCTTTCCATAGCTTCTTCTCTTCTACGCTTCATTTCCTTCCTTCACTGCGTCACGCACTTTCTTTTTCTTCTTGCGCTTATGCTTCTCTTTGTTCCTCGCATATATTTTTTTCTTCTGCACTTTATTCCTACTTCTCTTTCTTGGCCCAACAGGCCCCTAACACTCACATGTGGCTTGTCCCGAGCCACTAAGTAGTTTTATGGCTCAAACGGTCGTTGCACCATGGTTCCGATCTTAGTCTAAAATTCTTTGATAATTCCTTCTACCTGGAAAACTTCTTGTCGCACCTTCTCTGCTTGCTTTTCCAATTGCTTGACATGATTGGAAATGATATGTTCCAGCGGTACATCTTCCAGTGACTGAGTTATCTGTTGGATATTCTGATCACAAGATGAAGGAGCCCTATAACTCGTTCGGCTTCTGATTGCTGTGATGCAACTTCTTCATTTCTGATTTGCTCCTGGTCATGAATATTTTTTACTTGTTGTTGCAATTGTTTCGGCTCGACTACCTTTGCAATCTTTTATTTTATAGGAAGCTTCTTCATGTCTTCCTTAACTGCTGTTATTTTTAATTCAGTTTGGAGAAAATCCTCTGTGATTTTCTCTGTTGTTTCATCCTCTAGGAAAAATTTCCACGTCACAATTATTGCGTCGATTTCTTCATTACATAATTTATCGCCTTGTTTAATTCTATAAACAACCTTAGATGTTTTTTTCTGGTGTGCTTCTATCACCTCAAGAGGTGTACTCGGTCTTTGTTGTGCTTTAAGTTCTTCCACCTACTTCTTTAGGTCCGTCGCAATCCTGGATAACCGGGCTATCTTGGCAGCTACATCTATTTCTTCTTGGCCTTCTTCCATTGGGAATCCTGCTACTGCACTATTGATGTCTTGATCTAATGTGAATCTTCCTTGTTCTTGCGCCTTAATCTATTGCTTCTTTTTCCTAAGGAGGGACTTGCACTTTTGCACCTTCCTTGTTTCCTTGTGGGCCTGATATGCGAGAGAAATTTCCCTAATTTTGATCTCCATCATGGCCACATGATAAACAACATATACCTCAGCCATTTTCAGTTCACAGAAATCAATAGACAATGTCCCTAACTCATGCGAAACATCGCCAAATTCTTTTGTTCCTATTTCAAGTACATGCGCGACAAGCTCCAGCTTGAGTGGTGGCAACAGTATTGGCGTCTCCAATGTATCCTCAGGGTCGATCGTGTGCATCTCAGATTCAAGTGCGCCCCATACTCCATTAATGGCTTCAGAAAGCCTATTAACATGCGCTATGATTTTGTTTGTTAAGCACTTATGTTTTCTACTTATGCTCCGAAGGCTAGACTATGCTACTTCTGCAGCTACGTCTATGATTATGGTGATGTATTCCTCCTCTACACTAATTGTATTGGCGGTTTTGTCATCTTTTCGCTTCTTATGCGTCGGTTCGTGCTGCTCCTTTTCCTACTCTTTATTATTTGTTCTGCACTTCCTCATCAGTTGGTGTGTCATCTAAATCATCTTGTGCATAGTCCTCATCACTTTCTGTGTCTTCTTCTTCTTTTAAATCTCGTGATTGGTTGTCTTGCACATCACTCCCGCCTACTTGTTGGTTTGTCTCCTCTTCGACTAGCATGCGCCATTCGTCAGGCCAGTTCTGGAGGACAACTTCAACATCCTGGTCAGTAATCATGAAGTGCATTGGCTGCGCTTGTTTCTTTGGGTCCTGTCGTGACTCTAGGATGATATTATGGACACTAGCCTAGAAAGTTATAAAAGGTGCATATATCTGGACTGTTGCAGTGAGATGTCTATACTAGTGTCACACTACTTCCCTTAGCACTTCCCCATGAAGAAATATGTCTGTATTATTATCCTTCTATCAAATTTTATATTCCTTATTGAACCAAATGTTTTGATACTTCGCGCCTTGACAGAACACTGGGACGTCTAGTGGCTGGTAGTCTGGTGGGTCAAACCAAACTACAAAGGAAATCAACACAAGCAACCAGGATTTATGGAATAGTGTTTTACCTTCTTCCTACACTTGGGATGCATATTCTAATAGCTCATTCAGTCGATATTATGACCAATTGATCTACACTCCTTCGACGCAGAGTTTAATGAGTTCAATTATCCCTGCAGTGCACTTAGCGAGTCCCATATTGCGTAGCAGTTTGCAAGATAATATTTTTGTGGTGAATCTCACTGTATTGTTGGTTATAGAGGCAATCAAGAATCCTCTGTTTACACACACAAGGTCATACTTCTCTCTCATCTTTTTCATATCCCAATCCTTGTATAGATATGGTGTAGGGTTGATTCCTGCGCACAGGAGACTCATGATGACTCAATTAGCTTGACATCGACAGAGTATGGTCTATCAAGCCACAAAATCCTCCATGGAAGCATACCAGTAGCTGGCGCACATATGTGCTCACTTATTTACTTCGAGCAAAATGCGACATGTGTAATAAATTAAATAGTACTACCCGGTCTATACCTAAATCCCACTCCATTGGAACACCAAGCTATGGCGCAGGTGGTAAGGCTGGGAGAATTACCATGTACTTATTTCTGTCCAGGTCGGGTTGTTTACGCGTATCATTGTCTTCGAATTTCAGCCTCTCCAGCTTCAGTATGATATATTTTAGTAGCTGTACCTTAGCGAAGATTTTAGGTGCAACCAGGGAGGAGAGCGCTTTCTTTGGGAGCTTCACTTCTAGTGCCTCTGGTTTTCTTGGTGGAATATATGGCGATGGAAGGTTCTTCTCCTCTATAATAGCATTCATGTCTCTTCTTGGTGGAGGAACTGGTGTTTCTTTGGTGAACTTGTGCTTCATTCCAAGCTTCAGCTCCCTTACCGGAGGCTGTGAATATCTAGGAAGGTTTGCGATCAACAATCACTTTGTTACATATGATGGTCGACTTGAAGGTGGTGGATTCTAGATTAGGGCGGAAGTAGAAACAGGATCAGTCTGTGGATTCGACTACACCATTAGTTCTGGTTCTTACTATGCTTTCTGTGCTTCCAACGATATAACCTCTTTTAGTATTAGGCAGGGTTATGCACTAGTAACATTGGACTATTCACTGGTACAAGAAATTGAAATGACCATCACCTTCGGCTCTTCAGATATGTAGACACTGGTGCGCTCTTCTTCTCTCTTGTAAGTAAAATGAATCTTTACGACGAAGGCGCATATTTATATGCAGACGCTCATCCTGCATGTAATCATTCAATGGAAGAGATGCATCTTATCGATCACATAGGATTCCCGTTCGACCCATTCCAAAATTTATTTCTCACACTTGAGCTCTGACCTGTACATGTCAGGATGATAGATGGGACAAAAAAGTACGCCGCCACTTTTCCTCGTACTTGTCAAATTAATGCCACTACATTGTCATTACCATCTAAATATTTTTGGGTATCCACGATTTAATGCTGTCCATGTGTCTTTCTCACTTTTATTGTGGTATTTGCATATTCATGTTGCAGACATCCGACATACCAATTTCTTTTTCTCTTTTTCTTTTGTCTTTTTTTTTTAGTTTCCTCTTTTACATGTTGCAACCATTCTGGTAAGGTTTCAACCGGCTTCCATTTATCATTCTTGTGACCAATGTCCCATCCAAGATATGTAATTTTAATGCGCCTGCATAAGTTATGTGCGCGATCACACATGGCCCTAGGAAATGTGTTTTCAATTTACCTAGATGCTTCAAACATTTGTTGTTGTACATCAAAACAAGTCCTCTAACTTAGAAATGCTTAGTCTTAATATGGCAATCATGCCATGTTTTCTGTCTTTTATTTTCTATGTTTTGATGAAACCATGTGACGAAGCGTTCCTCCTCCATTTGAATGAGCTGCGAAATATTTGCTCGACAGCATCCACATTGGTCATTTCAGTTAGAAAAACAATTATTAGGCTCAACACAATATATTCCATCGGTGCAACAACTTCTTGTACATATACCAATCTAAATGGAGAGTGTCCTATTAATATTGTGCAAGTTGTGTAATATTCCCATAGCACAGTTGAAAATTTTTGGTCCTAACCATCTCTGCGCATGTTGCATACTTTGGTTAATTCATTTTCCAAAATATTGTTGAATGCTTCGACCATTCCATTTTCCTGAGGATGATAGGGTGTTGTTTTCCTATGCTAAATCTGAAACTCTGCAGTAAGCTCATCAATCAACTTGTTAAAAAATGTGTACCTTGATCACTTAGAAGAATTTTAGGGCAGCCAAATATGGTCACCACATTTTCAAATAGAAACTTTGCTGCAGTCGCAGCAGTACAATCTTTAACAGGTGCTACTTCCACCCATCTAGTAAAGTAGTCACTCACTGTGATAATATAGCACACGACATTCCTTTATCGTGGTGGATTGATAGGAGAAAAAAAATCAACATCCCATTTATTAAATGCTTGTAGGGTTATCTAGGACGCTGGTGGCATTTTGTCACATCTCGAGGATTTTCCTATTCTCTGGCAAACATTACAGCTTCGAAAAAATTTCTTAGTATCGATATGTATGGTTGGCCACCAGAACCCAACTTGCAATATCTTGCTCATTGTTTCCTTTCCATTGTATTGTCCTCATGCGACACTGGCATGTGCTTCACTCATTATCCAAGGTCGTTCGTGTTCTAAAACACACCGATGCAATATTTCATCGCGGCTTAGCTTGTATAGTTGTCCCGCAATCAACGTAAAATGAAAGGATTTGAGGACTCAGTGTTTCTTATGTGCAGTGGTGAACCTTTCAGGTGCATGACCTGTACTCAAGAGGTGGAGGATATCCTTAAACTATTTATCATACACGATGATCGCAAATAGTTGTGCATCAGGTAAATTATCCTCTAGGTTGTTTGGTTCTGCACCACTTTCTATCCTTGACAAGTGATCAGTACCCAAATTCAGTAAACCAGTTTTGAAAATGACTTCAAAATCAAATTCTTGAAATATGAGGAGCCATCGAGAGATCTTCCCCCCCAACAATGGCTTGTTGACTAGGTATTTTAATGTCAAATGATTAGTTTACATTTTAAAATGTCCACCCAACAAATAGTGTTTGAATTTTTGTAGTGCATATACCATGGCGAGTCCTTCTCTTTCTATCATAGTGTAATTTTTCTCTGCTTTCAAAATTTTTATGCTGGAAAAATAAATAGGGTGATCAATCGTGCCCTCACCCGGTTGCGTCAGAACTATGCTGAGCGTGATAGACAATGCGTTGACATGAACATGGAACTGCTTCTTCCAGTATGGAAATACCAATATTGGCGTGGTATCCATCTTTCCCTTTAACTTGTCTAAACTTTCCTAACAGCTTTATATCCATTGGAACTTTGCATCTTTTTTCAAAAATTTCTCCATTGGAGCAGTAATATATGCTTATCCTCTGATAAATTTTCTATAATATCATGTGTGTCCTAGCATTGATCTAAGTTGCATGACTAATGTAGGTGGTGGTAAGTCAATAATATTCACAAATTTCATCGAGTCGACCAAAATTCCATCACAACTCACTACATGTCCTAACAATACACCAAATGGTGCGCAAAAATATATTTCTTCGAATTTAGCGTGATTTGATACTGGCGACAACACTCCAGCATCATGCACAGACTTTCAATATGGTCTCTTACTAGACGGAACATAGTCCAATCATCAAAGTAGACTTCAAGAAATTTATGTATGAAATCTTTAAAAGTATAAACTACTATTCTAAAAAAAATAGCAAGAGCAATCTTGAGTCCAAAGGGCATTACCGTATACTGATAGCAACCCATTCTATCATGAAGGTCATTTTGTGTCGATCCTCCTTTGTTATTCTGACTTGGTGATAACCAGAAAATCCATCAGTAAATGAATACATGTCTTGTCTTTTGACGCTTCCAATTACTTCATCTGTGAATGGTGTTAGGAATGGATCGTGCAAGCATGCATCATTCAGTTTTCTCAGGTCGACATAGATCCTGAATTCACCTATTGTATTCTTATCCTGAATTACTATAGGACTGATCCATTCTAATTCTTCAACTGGTTCAATTATTCTTACATCTAACATTCGGTCTAACTCATCTTTCACCTTTTGTTTATACCTTGTATTCAACCTACAAGGTCACTGTTTAACTGGTTTTGCATCTAATTTCAGTGGTATCTTCATCTCCCCCAAATATCCTACTATTCCCTTCATCTCTAAGAAGTCGGTAGGGAACAGATCCTGAAATTCACGGAGTAAATCCATGATTTTTTCTATTGTTTCCTCATCCCAACAATCTCCAATATTGGAGAATTTTGGGTTTTCCGGTGAAGCAATGTTAAAATTCTTAATTTTGAGTAGTTTGAGGAACTATTCACTAGAAATACCACTTCCTTCCACCTCACACATACCCTCTGACTCTGGTATGTTAAGGTTGTATGGATCATCATCTGGTTCTCCATCCAGATTGTAACATGCCATCCATTGTTGGATCCTCGCACTGCACCGGTGGGAATTTGCCACCTCGACAGGGATTTCAACAAATATTTTCTCTTTTATTATTTGAAGCGCAACATCGTATGTTGGCTACTCATCAACAAATGAAAATGTGTGCATGAATTATTTAAATAACTCCTCCCAATCCCAAGTTCCTTGTTGTAACTCCATGGATGTGTACCAGCTCCTAGGTGTCATTTCCAATGTGTGTATGAAATGATGGACCCATTCCTTTCGTGGGTATTCTACAAATTCCGCGCGACACTGATTGAGGTGTTTGACAGGGCTTGATAACCCTATTCACTTCTGACCTAAAACTATGACCTCTTCGTCGAATTGACTTCCAGCAATCTTTTACATTGTGTCCATTCAGAGATAGATTTCTTATGCGTACCCCACCATCTAGCGGGCGTATCTTTCAGCACATAGTCTAATGTGGACAAGCATTGTTGTTCGGTTACCATTCCTTCAAACTCACTTAGAAAAGTCACAAGATTAGGTAAGCCCTCATATGTAGGTAACTCCCTCGACTGAGTCTCCACCTATTAATATTCTTGGGGCATATCCTCATAGATACTTCATGCAGTCTGTTTTTCCAATTCTCCAATGCCTTTCCTAAATCTAATGTGCATGAGCTAGTACTCCTCCAGCTCAATTTCCCACCGGCTGTAGGATTTATGTAATCATCTTTAAGGCAGTGACATTATAAATATGGTCTAGATAATCAACTTGTCCTTCATTATAGACTATTTTGACATATATTTTCCCCTCAAGTGGGTCAATGGGAGAAACTACCCTCATGTCTTCATCTTCGAATGAGATGATTATTTTCTCAAATTTTATGATTGTCTAATTGTCTATTTCCTAGTCTATCCCCAGAAGCACGAGATATGGGTTCGTGTCCTCAATGATATCGATCACTTCAAAATATTCAAATGTTTGTAGCCCCTCAATGTCGATAGGAACTTGAATTAACCTACCAATGGGTAGGACGTTCTCCTGATTTGCAAGTCTCAACTGGACAGGGACCAGTCCAAGCGCGGCTTTCCCATGCTTTCCCAAGTTTTTTGCATCAAAATATTGGCGTCTAACCCCAGATCTAGGATAATATAATCCATGTTGTAATCTCCTATCTATGCAGTCATTCTTAACTCGCGGCCAGTTTTGAATTTATTTTTAACATGGTTAACTCTTCCTTAAAGTTCTGACTCTAATGGGGTTTCTTCTATAAGCGCTTGTAATTCCACGACAACATCTTTATCATGGATTAGCGCTAAGAAAATTGAGAGAAATGACTTGAGCTTACTAACCTTGTTTGGAACCTGCTTCCAGAATAACTGTTGGAATCATTCAGGCATCTCCTTGACTTCGCATGAGGTCGATGGTTGTTGTGTATCTAAAAAATCCGATCGCACCTCCAAAAATACTTACTTCTGCTTATGGACATCAAATGGTACTTTATTTTCCACTATGGGTCACAACTACAATTGTCCCTGTGGTATATTTTGACCCATTCCAATTACAGCACCTCCTCGTGTTACGACAACAACACTTGGTTCTCTTGTCTCAGCAACAATCATTTGAACATTCATGTTAGGATTCCAATTGGGATTCTGCACGGGGTTAGGACCTCCCACGGTCTGAGCTTGCCATTTTGAAATCAACTGGGGACATTGTTCCATGTTATAATCATGTGCCTTGCAATATGAACATGTCTTTGTAGGATCAAGGAAATATCTAGCATAATGGAATTGTTTCCCACAATTATAGCACACGACTTGAATTCTTCCTCTACCAAATCCTCCTGATTTCTGTCCTCTACCTCTAAAATTTCTACCCCCCTAAGCTGAGGATGTTGTTGCTGCAGTGGATACTAATTCTACAGGTATTGAGGCTAATACTATGGATAATGCGCAGGATGGTAGTGCGTTTGCACCTATTCATCGTGAACCTTCCCATCATTCTTCATTAAGTAGGTGTCTACTATCTTCTCCTTCAAGAACTGATATGCTCGGAAATATTTCTCATCATGTCCTACTGACTTAAAAATTTACAATAAAGGCTAGTTGGGGTACTTAAAATATTCTTTAGGTATAAATAGTTCTGTGTGTGATGTCCTCTAGTATGGCATATTCTGCACCAGGGTATTCCTTGGGAACTCAACAGATTAGGAGCACCTGATGAGATATAGTTCATGTATGCCGAAAAATTATCCTTGTGGTGTCCACTTGTTCTACATATTGTACACCATAAATCCTCCTGAATTTATTTTCCCTTCTTGATATCCTGAAGCTGTACCGCCAGGTTAGCCAACTACGACTGAATCTCCATCATCCCCATGCCGCCATGTCCGATCGGTGAGGCTTCCAACTTTATAGCTATATCCAGCGCTTTTGTTTGCGACACAATATTTTGTTGCATCAAAGGGACTTATATGTGTGGTAATATTGTGTTAGCTAGAATATTTCACCTCCTGTGGATAGCAAGGTGTTCCACTGGTCTGAATGGTTCAGATCCAGAACAAATAGAGGACAGAGGTTGAAGACTCTCCCTAGACGTTGTAGATACCTGGAATGTAATGCTTCGATCATTACCCTGTGTACCTGCAATAAGCTTTAACACGCAAACATATTGAAACCACCAGAATATAATCTACTAATCTATGTTAGTGACTAAGGAATCTAACAACATACATGTGAAATCAAACAACAACAATATATGTGGGACAGAAATCAACTTGCATTAATATAGAAATATGAAGAAGTTTACAACCAAGCCTTAGTGTTGACATGCATCTCCATGAAACCAAGCATTCTCATCCCCAAAAGCTCTGACTCTAGCTCTCTATGCTCTCCCAAATGGTCTTGGGCCAAGTGATCAATCTAACAGCATAACAATACCTTTAGAGTTCTCCCCTCAACCATGGCTATGAGCTCATATTTATAAGGCTTAATGGATAGGGTAGGTTGAGAGATTAGTGGGCGAGGTGGCCTCTAAGATCCTAGGATGAGTGATCTCGAGATCAACTAACCCACAACAGTAGGGATGAGGGAGGACACGAGGCTTATCATCTAGAAGCCTCAAGAAACTTCTCTTTTTCCCTTTTTACCCAGGGTACAGCATTTCTCCTTCAATGACAGAGTGGTTTTGGTAAGAAATGCTTATGGGATAAGAGCCATAAGCGATGGCACCACTTGTGGGAAACAGGGGATGGGCGATGCGAACAATGGTACCACTCCTGGACAACAGAGGAAGGGCGATGCTGGGAATTTTCATGGAAGATTGATAATAACCATGAGTTTCCACTCCAAGAGCTAGGATTCAGGGAAAGTAGTTATGTCAAAGTATGTTGACTCATAGACACAAGTAACCAAACTCATGGTTGTATACCAATACAAGGAAAATCCATGAGAGGAATAAACAAGCATGGCTTCTATAATACAGCATAGATCCATGTGATAGAGGACTCAAACTTGGACATAGCTACCAAACATACAATGTAGATCTATGTCATACAGATGCAAATTTGAGCATAGCCATGACCATACAAATGTCAATCCATGCTAGATATACAAAAATCCATCGCAACCAAGGGAAAAGCAAGGAGCACTTTAAACAAATACCCAGGGTCTTCGTCTCATCTTCCACAAAGTACAATTCTATCCATGTGATTACAATGATCTGAAGTCGAACATGGTAGAAACCACTTAATTACTGGCCAATGATGTGAACTGTTAACAAGTACAAGGGAGATCACCATTAATGTCAATGATTCCCAAGGTACCCTAGTACAATCTACTAAGTGCAAATAGATGATGTCAAACACCCAGTCGATTCTATCGATCAAAGGTCAATGATGTGAACCTATGTCGAGAGTGAGAGAATCTGTCATTAAGGCATACAGATCTCAAGGTACCAAATAATGTTTCTAAGACTATTTCTTGGATGATGAGCCAATGTCGACGGGAATAGTCTCATCGAAGGAGGGCCATGATGAGTCCCACATCGACGACATGAAACTTGGAACATAGTTCTAGAATGATGTGAATGTAGTAACCATATGAATGACTCAAATATACTGACATAAAGACTGTGTATACTGCAGAGGTAAAACTTCTTCAGATCCCCTTTGAACATCGGGTGACATGACAAAAAGACTTGGCAGCATGACTGAACGGGACAAACACAAAATGCGACAGTGGACAATGCATTCCTTTGAAAGACTTAAAGGAGTGACATGACTCATGAAAGTGGATCATCATGAAGATCAGCTAAATACCCAATTTACTGACATGATTGTACAAACAAGTGCCATGTTCAAAGGTGACAACAAATAACTGCCATTATTTGCAAAATCATTCCCTTCACATTTCCCCCATCATGATCGATGAGTGCCTCTTTTCGGTTTTACGAGTTCAAAGAGGGTAACAAACACTCGATATAGCTTGTTGGAAGACAAGTCCAGACTCATATGTTTTACGAACCTGAGAGAGGAGGGGTTCATTCCCAAAGCAGGTCTCTCAATGTTTAATTTAACGAGTCCACTGAAAGAAAACTCGGTATCGTTCATGTTTAGAGAGTCTGAGCGAATACAAAAGAAGACTCCAAAGGGATCCTTTTCGTATGATTTAGTCTCTAAGGCCCAAAAAAGTGTAAAATCATACCTTAGAAAACTCTTCCAGTAATGATTGGCTAGAGTGTTCCTTTTTCATAAATAGTCCTATCAAAACCGAAAAAGAGATAACCTACCATCAGATGGACGACTCTTCAAATACTTTAACGAGCGTGAAGAAGACAAGATCACTCAATGATATTTTCATATTTAGGGAGCCTGAAAAAGGTTTAAAGAGAAATCCATAAGGTTTCTTTACACAATGTCATATTTCACAAGCCTGGAAAGAATCGGAAATGGACTTGACGAATTTTTCGTTTTTAAGGAGCCTGAAAAAGAGGTGAAAAGAGGACTCCATGACGCTTCTTTACACAATGTTGATTTTTACGAGCCTGGAAAGAAACTTGAAATGGACTCAGACCTTTGATACTAGATTTTAACGAGCATGACAAAGTGTCATAATAAAGGCTCAATGACCTTTTCCATTTTATGAAAGTCTGAAAAATCCATAAACAAACTTTCAAAGCTTCTTACTAAAGTTCTCTTATCCTGCAAACAACTCAGAAACAAGTGTTAAATGCATTTAAGACTAGCATTAAGGGATTATGACAGATAAACTTTGACTAAAATATGATTTTACATCAAAACTATAGTATGTCAGACCCAAAAATGCCTATATAAGTCATGTAAATAGTAAAAAACCAAATCATTTCACTATTTACCTATAGCAGAGAGCACTTGGAGCATTTTCTTAACCAGATCTTCCACAGCTAATACCGGGAGTTTCCACCATCCGTTTTCAGCATCGTCAGTTGCAGGTAATAGCTAAGACCCTTCTCTTGCATTTCATAGCATTTATTTTGAGATTTGGTGGGCTTTTGGCCTCACATAGCAAGCCCTAAAACCTTAAAAGCGGGCACCGCAGCTACCCCTTGCGGGATACACAGTACCACCCGAGAACCTCGCCAATAACATAGTAGACAGGTGGTGCCACCACCTGTCTCCAACAGTGCATAGGTGGTGCCATCCATGGAGAATTTAAACTAATAGCATGGGCAATATAAATCTATTCCTTTTATTTTCAATGATTGGGGAAGATTCTAATGCATACCATTATTGCTTTTGGCAGGTCTAGGTGACTCAAAACATGGTGATATGGAAAGAAAGAACACATGACAATGAGGATGCTGCTGCTGAGAGAAATGCGGGTTGTATTTCCGCATTACGTGACTATGGGATCCTAAATTTATTTCGGACCCCAAGCATGGTGTCACATGAGTGGTTACTAGAACACATACTGCAGATGTGGAATCCAGAGCAGCAGTACTTCGAGGTGGGGGCCCATATCCTTATGGTGGAAGTAGAGCACATCTACTTCTTGACAGGTCTCTCGAGATAGGGTGCCCCCATCTCACTGACAGGATCCTGTGGAGGGGATATTACCACTTGAGAGCTTATAGATCGTCACTATGCACTAGGGACGGGTACATTGGGTAAGAAGATCCCTATCAAAGAAGTGACAGATAGCGCCCTGCGGACCATCTTATTTACCATGCAGAGGGTGGCCAAGAGTCAAGGTGTGCACCAGTATTCTAGGACACATATGCTATACGCCATAGAGGCAATGGCACCCACGGTGTTCAACTGGTTAGAATCCATGCTTCCAATATTCAAGGATCAGCTAACTAAGTGTCGACAGGGAGAGCTAAAGCAATTTGGCTTTGGTTCCATTTTATCCTGCTTCTTCTTTGAGAAAGTTCCACAGATGAGACCTCATGTGTTCTTCCAGAGTTTGAGAGCACAGGACCCCCATATGCTAAGGTGGGTCCAGGTCATGGCTCGCACAGGAGCGGGTAGGGGAAGGGTGAAGTTTGGTGATCCGTTCTATAGATGGCTACAAGATCAGATCCTCGTGGTTGAGGATTATGCTTACATAAGCATGGACTTCACTGGAGATCCTGACCTACCACTCCCACCTGGCAGACAGTGGGGTGACATCGGTAAGAAGCAAAAAAACCTAAAATGGATGAAATGTTTTTATGTTTTTTAATGTTTTATATTTTTTATGTTAAGTGACGAGACCTATATATTCTCATGCAGATGTGGGAGCAGCGCAACCTGGAGGAGCATCTCCATTAGATAGGTGATATGGAGCCCGCTTTGTACCACAGGGTGATGAAATCATCGGGGAGCTAGAAGAGAACCTAGAGAGGCTGACCTTGGACATCTCAAATGCTTACATTGATGACCTCTTGATGAGATATCATAGATCCACAGCGGGAGTACCGGGTCGATTCAGTAGGCTGCTACGTAGAGTAGCTCGAGTAGTGATGTGCTATCACCAGCACCACTAGTGTATGAGATGTGTACTGAAAGCTGACAACTTCTGGATTTTGTATGATGATTTTTCCTGAAAGCCTACGTGCTTCAGATGAGGTCTTGGGACCTATTTTTGTAAACTTTTTCATATATATATATATACAGACTTTTACATGGTGTTTATATGTTTCAAATGGAAAAGTGCATTTTCTATGAATTTTATGTGTCTTTGAATGTTTATTTACAATGTACCATGTTTTATTTGACGTCATGAATGGGCAATATGCCAATATAGGATGTAATTATCCAATGAATCAGCAACTACATTATGTTCCCTAAGGATATGCCTATAAGTAATAGTTTCAAATGATATTTCTAGCAAACGTACCCTCCGGAAGAGGTAGAGGGGCACCGGATTTATAATGGTGTAAACATGGTTTAAATGACAAACCACAAGCTTTGAGTCCATCAAGACTACTAGATAACAAACATCTTGGGAGGCAGCTTCAGTCAGAAGACCGATGACCGCTTTATACTCGGCGATGTTATTAGTAGCGAGACCTATACAAACCGCTCTTGAACTGACCAAATATTCTACTGGGGAATAGAGGACCCAAGCAGTTGAGGCAAGATTCAAGCTGTGGTGGAAAGCACCATCAGCGAAGCCATAGAAAGCAATCTGCATGACCAAAACATGGTATAAACAGATGTGGACACTAAAACTCAAAACCATCTTGAAAATACTAAATCACACTGAAAGTCACTCAATATACATATATACAAGATACTATCTAAGAAAACCTAGGCATAGTACCTTTTTAGGTACAACCCATTGCGAGGTTGTCCCAAAGGGATTCCATCATAATCAACGATTCCGTAAGCTCCTTTCTCTAACACCTTAGAAATAATGAAAGGTCCATACCACATGGACTCGAACTTACCCTTCCCTAGTTTGTCATATCTCTGGTCATAAGTCCATACTAGGTCACCCTCGTTAAAGACACGAGGCTAGACAGATTTATCATACTGCACCTTGACGTGTTTCTTATGTGCCTCATTAGCCAAGGCAGCATCTCTACGAGTCTCGTCAAGGTTACTCAAGTACAAAAATCTTTCTTCCTCTATGGAAGTGTTTGGGAGAAGTTCAACGGCAAGTTGTAAAGATGGAATCTGACATTGGATTGGTAAGAAAGATTTGATTCCGTAGATAAGCTAGAATGGCATGAAACCAGTAGCTATTTTCATAGAAGTCTGATAAGCCCAAAGAGTGGAGAAAAGAACGTGGTGCCAGTTGGATTTATGGTCTCCAACCATCCAACGAAGCATAGTTTTTAAAACTTTGTTAATGGCCTCTACCTGACCATTAGCTTGTGGATAATATGGCGTAGAGTTTTCATGGTGAAAACATAGCTTAGCACTCAGTTCCTCCATCATCTGATTACGGAAATGGTATCTGTGATCAGTAATGATGGACTACATAACTCCAAATCTAGATATAATATGATTGAACAAGAAGAGAGCGGAGGTCTTACCATCTTCTGCATATGTAGGAATGGCCTCAGCCCATTTTGTGAAATAATCAATGGCTATGATGATGTAACCATGCCCCCCTGCTGAGGTAGGCTTACAATTCATGAAGTCAATCCCCCATTTAGCGAATGGTCCAACGGCAATGACAGGGTGTAGCGGAGCAGGATGGGTGCACTTTTTAGGATAAAAGTGTTGACAAGGTGGGCATTTCTTAACAGCCTCATGATAGTCTTTGAATACAGAAGGCCAGAAATAGCCAGCGCAATGGATTTTCTGGGCTGTAGCCATCCCAAATAAATGACTACCACATGCTCCAAAGTGGCAATCATTCAACACATGTTCAACCTCCTCATGGGTGAGGCATCACCGGAGAATAGAGTCGATCCCACATCTATACAAGATATCATTCAATATTAGATAGTATTTCGCGTGGTGATGGATATGACAGCGATCATCGCGAGATAAATGCGGCTGAAAACGCTGCATTTGGAGATAAATCAACAAATCTCCATACCAAGGATCAGTGGTGCTAATTAGGAACAGGAATTCATCTGGAAATGAATCGCTGGGCTCAGATTTCATCAAAGCACAGGGAATATCACACATAAGCTCGGCAAAGACCAAGGATTTCTTTGATGTGGCCTTGGAAAACTCCATATCAAACTCCTGAAGGATGATGATCCAACGAGAGTACTTGCCCCCGACTACCTGACGAGTCAGGATGTAATACATCGGGTTCTGATCTGCCAATATGATGGTAGTGAAGAGAAAAATGTAGTGACAGAACTTTTGTACAGCAATGACCGTGGCCAATTCTAACTTTTCCACATGTGAATAACGAGTTTCGAAATCCATAAGATTCTTACGGGCGTAATAAATCACATGCTCTTGACCGTGGATATTGTCCTGCACTAAAACCATGGCGATGGTAGTAGCAGAGGTAGCAATATACAAGAGAATGTCCTTTGAATAATCTAGGGGGTGTATCACATGTGAATGAGTCAGAGCGTGCATAATATTATCAAAGGCGCATTGGGCCTGGTCATCCCAGAAGAATGGAGTGTTCTTCTTGAGGAGACGCATATAACTGTGTTTTCTCTGCGAAATTGCACACGAAACGGCAAAGAAAGTTTTCCTTCCCTTGCAAACTTTAGAGTTCAAGGAGATTGGTTGGGGTTGGTAGATCTAAGATAGCGGAAATCTTCAAAGGATCGATCTGGATTCCATCTTTGGATACCACAAAGCCTAGAAGACGTCCCGTCTCAATGCAAAAAGCACATTTATGTGGATTGAGCCGTATATTATAAGGACGGCATTTCAGGAATATGTCTCTAAGATGACCAGGGTGGTCCTCCCATTGCTGTGAATGAGCAGGGAGGTCATCAAGGTACGGTTCAACAATATGTTTAATGTCGTGAAACACATAGGACATCGCGCACTGGAACGTGGCTCCAGCATTTTTCAAGCCAAAAGGTAACTTCTTATAGGAAAAGGTTTCCCATGGGAAAATGAATGTCATCTTATGCTGATCGGAGGGTAACATCTCAATCTAATTATAGCCAAAGAATCCATCCATGAATGAAAAGATGACACTTCCAGCACAGTTGTCGATAATTTGATCGATGTGCGGAGTAGGAAAGTTGTCCTTGGGACAAGCTTTATTCAAATCCATAAAGTCGATGTAGACTCTAATGGTGCCCTGCTTTTTATTGACAGGGACAACATTCGATACCCATTCCATCAGGGGTACATGATAAATAAACCCAGCTTTGAGAAGTTTCTCAATTTTAGCTTTAATAGCTGCGGCCTTCCGAGGATGGAATTGCCTAAGTTTCTTCCTGATAGGTTTAGCCATGGGATAGGTTTTAATCTCATGGACCACAATGGATGGGTCAATCCCTGGAATATCTTCATAAGACCAGGATAAAATATCACAGAATTCCTTAAAGAGTGCCTTGTATGCTTCAGATTCATCTGCCGAGTAGTTCCTCTCAACATGAACATGCTCGATAACATCAGGCTTGGATGATATGTCAATCGGGTTCGTCTAAGTAATGTTGCAAAGGTTTCCTTCAGAATCTGTATCTTGCAACAATATAGGACTTTGGGGAACGTTGATAATATCAGTAGGAAACAAGGATGAAAAATCATGGCTAACTGAACTGGTGTTAGGGAAGAACATGGATCTATGATGGTGATCCTCCCAAATGGGCTCATCTGTATTCATGATCTCCATAATGGACTCATCGAAAGGAAAAGTCTCAGAGAGATCATCTAGAATAGGAAGAGAAGGTTGTAACCAGTATGGTAAATGGTAAGGATCTGAAGCCACTAGATGAAGGTCATCAGTGTGACCATCAGAAAAGGTTTGAATGGTATCATACATAGCTTCATGTGGACTCAACGAGGTCGACTCAACAACATGTTTACCCTTAGGCTCATAATCAAATGAGGGGATCATATGGAATGTCGCAGTATCCATGCTAGGAGGAGTGGATGGAAAAATCCCCATGAGGGATGAATCCTTCAGCATGCCTACCCCCATCAACTGGTAAGGAGGAGGAGACTGACCTAACATGGGGATGTTATTAGCTGTGGATGTAGTAACATCTGGCGTAAATAAATCAAGTTGATCAATAGTAACAATTCTCCCTAGATGCGGGAATTGGACCGTTCGGAATATTGTTGAGGCAACAACAGTCATGGCATAGAACCAATTCCTTCCTGGAAGGAGGTTGTAATCTAAAGGGCCATCTACCACTTCTACTTGGATGGAAATGGTTTTTCCCCCTAGCTCGACCGCTAGGGTTGATATGAGACCATGGGGTTGGTCTGTCAAAGGCTTTAAGGGTCCTAGGTGATGTGACAAGCTCGAGAGAGCCTAGAGCCTTCCAACAAGTCAGAGACAAAATCGAGGTCGAAGCTCCTTCGTCCAGTACCGTTCGAAAGACATTTTTTCCCACTACTTTCATAATAATCTGAAAAGCAAGTTTATGCGGTAATCTAGGCTTATAGTTCTCAACATTGAAATGAATCAAGTTAGTAGTATTTGGGTCTAAAGCTCCTAATGTTATCAACAAGTTTTTGCACTGTGTGGGGCAACTTTGGAGTACCTCTAAGGTTGACATCGCACAAGGTGCCTGAGCAAGATCTTCAACCACATTATAAAATTGAGCAGCTCAGGCATTTGGATTAAAGACAGCCTTCCGAAGAGTACTCTTGGGTGGGTGCAAAATCATGTCAAGAGTAGGCTTCTCAATAGATAAGGGGACAGTATACGAGGATTCAAGAGAACTAGTAGAGGGAGCTTTCCCTGAAGAAGAATGATCTTCTTTCTTTTCTACAGGTTTGTCATAATTCTGGCTTCGAGTGTGCAGATTAATGGTATCTGAGGACATCATACAAATTTCCTCTGATGAACTAGAGTTAGCCTGATTAGACATGTGGTCTATCATTTGTTGTTGAGAGGGAAAAGGATCCGTAAGTACTACAGGTGTGGGATTGGACTTCAAAAATTATGAGATTTTATCCTTACGAGGACACTCTTTTGAAAAGTGGTCACCACCGCATAGCAGATAGGGATATTTTTCCTTCCTTTTCCCTTTTTCGTTATCACTGTTGGTTGGTTGTGGAGTCTCCTACTGGTTTCTGGGTTTTTTATTTCTATTTTTACCTTTCTTTTTATTATTACCCAAGGTTTGAGTACTTTGAATAGATTTGACCTCGACGAAAACGTTAGGAGTTGAAAGAGTAGGGGTGGCAGTTTGGGTTTGCTTGGCAGGTTTTGTTGTAGACAGGGACTGGATTGAACCAACAATCCCATCAACAGGTACTTCTACTAGTGGCTTGGAAAGATCAATGTTGGGGGGAGGAGCTTTAGGAATCAGGTCATAAACAGTTCCAGACTGGGAATAGACCAAGTCTAGGTACTGAGCCCTACTAATAGCCTGCTCTTCGGTAACAGCACCGCCCATAGACACATCTTGGGCAATAGGAGGAAACAAGGATTTGGTGAACCAATCCGCTAGTAACTAATCTAAAATAGGGGCTTTAATAAGCCTTCTCCGCCTTCTCCACTCATGAATATGATCGAAAATGTGGGTGGAGGTGTTCTATCACAGAGAGGTTAAAATATCAGTGCTTGTTTCATAATGAATATGGAGATGTAAGTGTGTAAGAAACACGGTTGCCAACGAGCCAAAATCCACAAACAAATGTTGTGGGAGTTCAATGTACCACTTCGTGGCCATACTGGTCAAAGTTCACTGAAAAAGTCATAATTGAACAGAGTCATCCATGAGGGAATTTGAAGAACACCACAAATGGAATGTCATAACATGGTTCTTCGGATCGTCTCCTTGCTTCCCATCAAATTTCGGGATATCTGATGGTAACTTTACCGGAATGGGAGGCCATGAGGGATTCTGTTGAATGGGGTCATTAAACAACTTGGACAAATATGGTAAGTCTAAAGTTGCTAGGAAAGGTAACTATCGGTTGGGTTGCACATACTGGTAATAAATATATGCCATATAATTACCAGTAGGACCATAAGTTGACTGAAAAGATGGTTGTTGTGATGAAGAACTACTGGAAAATCCACCCGCAGGGGGTTGATTTCTGGGATCATGACCACTAGGACCACTAGGGCCTCCAAGAGGAGGACCACCAAGGCCACCAGGGCCACCGATACCATTAGGACCACCAGGAGGCAGACCACCAAACCCTCCAAAGCCTCCAGAACCACTAGGTGGAGGGCCACCAGACCCTCCAGAGCCATAAGGAGGAAAGCCGCCAGGCCCCCCAGGACCACTAGGACCACTAGGACCATAAGGAGGAAAGTTTCCATATCCTCTGGGACCATTAGGCCCCCTAGGGGGAGGACCTCCATAAGGCAGTCCTCCAACACCTCCCACAGTATGTATAGGAATCCCTCCCATAGCTTGCATGTAAGACCAGTTGTGTTTCCCCCATGGCATAAAAGTGTTACTAGGGTATGGAATTCCTACATAAGGAATTCCTGTAGGATTAAATGGATGATAACCTACAGGTATTTGATAACCATAACCTCCAGAAGTTTGAACGGTTGTAGGTTGTGCTCCTAAGGGCTGACCTGAACTGGATGGGGGATTCACTACATTAGTATGGGTGGGAGGGACAAAAATTGTAGATGGTTCTATGTTAAAGATATTCCCTTGACTAGGTATAATTTTGGTGTCAGATAATGTAGTTCGTGTTGGGGGTTGCCCCCCTACACTAGAAGGTACTAACAAAACAAGAATTGAAGGTTGGGCCCCAGGTGCAGAAGGCCTGGGAGGATTAGGAACAAACATAACATGAGAGGTGATAGGGGTGGTAATTTGACCTGGGTTGTGTGGTGTTACTGCATGATCTATAATTGGTTCTATGGGTCTCATAGAATCAGCAAGTGAACGATATCCCACAGGAACAGATGTCGAACGTGGTGGTGTTGGTCCTAATATTTCATCTATTTCCTTATCAATCTCATGTGCACGGAGAATGGCAGCATGGTATTTCCTGCGTTCTTCTTCATATTCAAAAGAATTTAAATGGGTGCCAAATGAGGCAATGGCATGTCCTATAAAGGTATCCCAAAATGGAGCATTGGGACCAAAATCCGGACGGGTTGTATCATCAACATGACCTTCCGTGAGAGAATGGAACGATGTATTTCCCTGAGAAGGTTGTTGGACCAAGGGAGGTGAGTGTGAAGAATATGGTACTCCACTTTCCACAATGAGATTATCTCCCACTTGGGAGGTGGTAGCAGCTCCTTGATCGATAGCTTCCATTGGATTCTCTCCTGAACCAGGAATAAAATCAGGTGGCAAGCCCCGTACTCTTTTGGACTGTCTTAAATCAGCCAATTTGTACAGTTTCTATCTAACCTAGGGTATGAAAATATAGAAAACACACCAAAAAATTTCCCTACACAAGCTATAGGTCAAAACAAGCAAACTTAAAATGACAGAAGGAGTTCAAAAAGTCAGGTCTCTCACCAGGATTGTCAAGAAGGTGCCACTCATGATATACCTTGAGGGTACGTGTGTATTAATCTCCTTGAATGTTTTTTTTGGTGTATGGCTCCAAACAAGACAGCCAAAGGGATTTTCTCAGATGGATAAGGTATCCTAGTGGGGTCTCTCGATATACTCAAGGTACATGGGAGCTCGAATCAGTAGTAGTGTTGTCTAATGCATAACCGTACACAAGGGGCCTTTCGATATACAATTGAGTACGTGAAGTACCTTTCTATATACCTCGAGGGTACATGAAAGGTCGTTCGATATACTGACGGTACATGGAAGAACCTCGCGAGTCCCGGGATGTAATGCTGACAAATAACGACATCTCCTATGCTTAACGACGCCTGAACACGTCTCTAACCTATCACTCAATTGCTACGTAAATTTTAACCTATAACTACCGTTAATTTTAAAGTGGACGGTTAGGTGAATGCATGATGTTTTGACAGAAAATTAAAACCATGCAATATGCTTGTGCAAATATTCACTTTATTGTTCAGTATGCCTACTTACGGGAGAGAAAGAGAGTGTTTTCTTTTTGTTTCAAAACCAAAAATATTTCCAAGCAACAGTCATGAACACCAAATCAAAGACAAGCAATAACTTTTCCAAACTGATTTCTCCTTTCTGAAAGCAAATGAGAAGGGGAAGAATCTCTTTTCCTATAAGAAAAATAAGAAGCACACCTATATGCAAATGCACTCTATTTTTTCAATTTTCTCAAAACATAAGCAAATCTAACTTAAAACTACCATTTTTTTTTACTTTGATTGAGATAGTTCTAAATGCATAAGAGATGAAAGAACATGAAGGTCTGAAAGCTTGTAAATCCAATCAGAAAACCAATGCCCAACGCTCAATGATGATATCCTAGTCTCAGTCAAAAATTTTATTTTTTAAAGGAAGGGAAAAAGAAGTTTACTATGCAAATAAGAAATGAAACCTAGAAGCTAATCTAGTGTTCTTATTTTAGTCTATGTAACAGAAATGAAAAGAGATTTTAATAACACCCTAAGCTCTTCAGAAAACAAGAAATCCCTTCGTAAACACAACCAACAAACATGGAAGCGGATGAACAATCAAAAGACCGAATCAAACTTTTGAATTTCCACTCAAATCAATCTTAAACCATAAAATTATCAAGTCACAAACATCAGATTCTATAACACAAGTCTGATAAGCAGGACTGAAAGCAACAAAACCCAATTTTTTGCAAAAAAAATGAGGAAAAAAGGCTTTGGAATGATGCCTACCTGGCACCTCGCCTCTCAGGTGTTGACAAAGTGTTTCTAACCCAAAACCACTTCTTGCCAATAGGATACATGTGATGGCACTACGCACTTCCCACTTTGTTCAAGCGGTGTGACCACTCCTCGTAGACAGCATAGGTGCGGTTCCCTATAGATGACCAAAACACAAAGAGAACGATGGATCAAGTCAGAAAAAGACTAGATCAGGGAAAATATTGTTAGATTGAGTATGAAAACAGAGCATAAAAGATTGAAATATCTCAGATCTGAATAGATCTGGAAGTTTCAAACCCAAATGAAGTAAGTCAGAAAGTAGATTTGACTGAAGAGAGTTGAAGAAGGAGCCTGGATTCGGACAAGAGTTGTAGACTGAGGAAGATCAGAACAACTGATATACTAATCCCCAGCGGAGTCACCAGATTTGTTAGCTGGAATATTTCACCTCCTATGGACAGCGAGGTGTTCCATTGGTCTGAATGGTTCAGATCCAGAACAAATAGAGGACAGAGGTTGAAAACTCTCCCTAGATGTCGTAGATACTTGGAATGTAATGCTTTGATTGTTACCCTGTGTACCTGTAATAAGCTTTAACACGTAAACATATCGAAACCACCAGAATATAATCTACTAATCTATGTTAGTGACTAAGGAATCTAACAACATACATGTGAAATCAAACAACAAAAATATATGTGGGACAGAAATCAACTTGCATTAATATAGAAATATGAAGAAGTTTACAACCAAGCCTTAGTATTGACATGCATCTCCATGAAACCAAGCATTCTCATCCCCAAAAGCTCCGACTCTAGCTCTCTATGCTCTCCCAAATGGTCTTGGGCCAAGTGATCAATCCAACAGCATAACAATACCTTCAGAGTTCTCCCCTCAACCATGGCTATGAGCTCATATATATAAGGCTTAATGGATAGGGTAGGATGAGAGATCAGTGGGTGAGGTGGCCTCTAAGATCCTAGGATGAGGGATCTAGAGCTCAACTGACCCACAACAGTAGGGATAAGGGAGGACATGAGGCTTATCATCTAGAAGCCTCGAGAAACTTATGGGCTAAGAGCCATAAGCGGTGGCACCGCTTGTGGGAAACAAGGGATGGGTGGTGCGAACAATGGTACGGCTCCTGGACAACAGAGGAAGCGTGGTGCTGGGAATTTTCATGGAATATTGATAATAACCATGAGTTTCCACTCCAAGAGTTGGGATTCAAGGAAAGTAGGTATGTCAATGTTCTTATCACATGATGGTGACAGGATTTTGGTATAACATAGTGCAACAATAAACCACTCTTTGTGTTGTACATCTGACATTTGGAAACATACTTTGGCCATCATAGTTTTAAATTGCTGGTCAAAATCCCATACAGACTCTGTTGGTGACTGTTTTATCCCCTTTGATTTTGGTGATACACCGTGACTCATATTTAGGTTTTCTAAACTCATAAATCATTACGAGTCGGATCTCATCAAGAGTATTCTATGGATCTCTTGCTGGTACTATGCAAATGCAAAACTTCATAAACCAGTCCAGTGCATGACCTCGCAGACTCATAATCATCTACACTTTCCTTATGTCCTCATTTTGAACTTGGCAAACCATCCAAACAGCTTCACAGAGTAACCAATGTCTCTTTGGATCTCTTACTCCATTTCCATTGAATCTAGGTAATATAATATCCATCCCGTCCATTGAGTCACCATCGAGGATGTTTATTGAACAATTTAATGAAGGTGGATTTCCTTGTTCACTAGTCACAACACTAGGACTACTCATTAGAGGAAATTTCAAATCAAAATGGGCCTTTTAACTCTAATTCAATTTCCATGTCATAATGTGTTAGCCAATAAAATTGCTTTAAATTTGAAATACCGTATAGGTCTTAAACACTTTTTTAATATAAATTTGGGGATAGGTATCATAAAAAAAACTACTTTTTCGTTTGTATTTTTGACATATCTCCCTGTGTTTTTACTCAAATTTTGATAGGGAGAGCTCGTTGGATGCAGAATTAAATTCTGCATCCAACAAGTACCCACTAAGCATACTTTTGACAGACCTCTCTACCCCAAAAAAAGAAATACTTGAAAAAACGTGATGATGATATCATTATCATGTTTTTTCACGTATTTCTTATTTTTGGGGTAGCGAGGTCCATCAAAAGTATGCCAAGTGGGTACTTGTTGGATGCGGAATTTATATCATCATCACATTTTTTAAGGTATTTCTTGTTTTTGGGATAGCGGACTCCATAAAAAGTATGCCAAGTGGGTACTTGTTGGATGCAAAATTTAATTCTGCATCCAACGAGCTCTCCCGATCGAAATTTGAGTAAAAACACGGGGAGATATGTCAAAAATACAAACAAAAAAGTAGTTTTTTTCTTTTCTTCCTCCAAAATTAATAAATATTATTTTATTATTTTAAATATTATTTTATTAACATTTTTTAGGAGGCCCATTTTGAGTTGAAATTTCCTCTAATGAGTATTCACAGTTCTATCAGGAGATGACGTCATAGACCATACCTTTGGCGATGCTCCTAGTGTGGTGTAGTTGCTTTCTAATTTTGGTCTGTCTGCAGATTCTTCTGACTCTTCCGCTCCTTCATAATTGGCTGATATTATTCATATTCGTCACAAGACCATTCGTTTAGACCCGACTAAAACTTGCACTCCCTTTCTTGGAACAGGCTAGGATTTCGTCTACCTCCTATTGTCTTTCTTTTTTTCCTAACCGAAATATTCTTCCACTCCTTAAAAATCCATCTTCTAGTTCAATTTTTGTACTTCTTGGGAACATCTCAGCTCACTATTTCCCATTTTATTTATATGTCACATGTGACATATCCTTCCTTCGATATATTGCGACTCAACTGAGTCAGCTGCAAAATGCCCTTCTCATAGACGAGCATATTTATCCATATCTTTAGAGATAACAAGTACCTCCCGTGGGGTCATTGGAAAAAAATTATTTCAGCCTCACTATACGAGGTTATCATCTCAACTGCGAAGTCAATAATATATCCTTGCAAAATAATTTCGACCCAAAAATCAATAGTTCTAGATATGGGGTTACTTACACTTGCTACCTCATGGATCAGTTGAGCACTCCACTCGACTTCTTCCCTTCTTTAGAAGTTTGTCTGCAAAGTTGCAAATATTGACAACCACTCATGCAACACAACAAGAAACTATGCAAAGAATATTTTGTGATTTTCTGTGTACAGGTATCGGTCCCAATATTCTAGGATCAACCATGACCTTTTGCTCTCCCCTTGCACAAATTCTAATGTCTTAGACTCCAGCCAATCCTTGATTTCCTTCCTTGTCAGATGCCACAACATTTCCCTCGATTCAAATGATTAAGGGTCTCGTCAACGGAGTCATTTGTTAGCTACTTTTCCTCACTCTCATGACCCAGGCTCGACAATCCCACAAAACACCAAGAAAACACCCAAATATATCGGCATGATAGAGAAAGCTTAGTATGTGGCACCTGCAACGCAGTTGTTGCTAGGAAAAATGCACCTCTTACGAACAAGAGTTTTTCCTCTAGTTTGAATGGTTCATATCTAGAAAAAATGAGTTACAACAGAGATGGAAGACTTCCCCTAGAAGTTGCGGAGCTCTGGAATGAGTCCTTTCATAGTGTGATGTAGTTTTTTCCTATGGTGATGCCTCTTCACGGATGTACCTGCATAATCACATGAAACAAGAAAACAAGATCAAAAGCACCAAAATATAATCCACAATTCTATGTCAGTGACTAAGGAATCCAACAGTAAAATACATGATTATAACATAACATACTTTACGGGAAAGGAACCAACTTTGCATTAAATATGAAGAAGAAATCTTAAAACCTTCACCTTAGTGTTGTGATGCTCCTTCACATGCCAATGCCTTGTCCCCAAAAGCCCCAACTTGCTCCTTCTATGCTCACCCTACTGATTTAGCAAGAACCTCAATGCAACAACATAACTTTTCTCTCTCTCAACCATGCGGTATGAGCCTGGTTTTATAGACCTTGGGAGGATAGGGATGGTTGAGTAAATGGTCAGTGAGGTGGAAGGGATATCCCAAAAGGATTGATCTCGAGTCCAAGTGGCCCGCAGGAGTAGGGATGAGGGTGCCACCAAGTCTTCCTTTGAGAAGCTTCGTGGAATATTCTCTTTCTCACTTTTTACCTCAGGCACCACTTCTCCTCCCATATGATAGAGCGGTGACAGGGTAGAAACGCACTTTGAACAAGGGGAAAAAGTGGCAGAATCGCCTACTTTCAAGAGACAGTGAGTGTTACTGAAGAAGGTAATGCTTCTTGCCTTAAGGGAAGAAGCAGTGCTATACTTTTATATGCAAGACTGAAGTCAACGCTAGTATTTCACTTCGCAACTTGGGGTTTAGGGAAATAACTAATGTTTGGGACCTCATCACATGATGATGACGATATTTATGTGTAATAGTTGTTGATGTATTTGTTAATGTAATTGTAACTTTAGAATGTATTCACTTGTATTTCTTATGTATTGTAACCTGTTGTTTATTCCGAGATGTATTTGTAATGTACTTGAGTCATGTCATGCCCCGATGTTCCTATCGAGAGTTTGTATAATGTAAACAAGTCATGTCAAGTCAAGGTGGATAGCCCTCCTATTGTCTAAGGGTTAAAGTCCCCGCAATTCTGGGGCACTAGGGTTATTAGACTCGCCTAGTGAATTCGGCCCTAGTTGCATTTAGTCAAGTCAAGAATTAGTATAAATAGAGAGCTAGCTTCTCTATTTATCACACACTCACTCACACTCAGTTCTAGCGCATAGCTGAGGAAGAGGAAGACACTGGGGCAAGGAAGAAATAAGGTTACTGCTGTTGGGAGATCATCTTACTGTTTTGGGTTTTACTTTTGGTGTTGATTCTATCTCTGAGGAAGTTGTGGGGTTTTCTCCTTTATCGTTTCCCCGAGGAAAAACACTGTGTTCATTGTCTCTTGTGTTTGATTGTTGTGCTTGTTATTCTCTCAGTTAAATATCCTAATGTAATGCTAGCTTAATGTTAAAAATCTAACATGGTATCAGAGCTAACCTAAGAAGAAGACATTGTGCAGCTGCGGGAACTAGGGATTCCTGCTTTTTGGACCTCTCTCCACATACTTTCAGCAAAATAAGGTTGGAATAACTCTCCTCCCTAGGCCACATATTTCTATCAAAGCATAATCCAATTCTTAGGTTTTTCAATTTTGGACCTAACATTGCTGCCAGAAATTAGGCCTTTTCATAGAAGTGGAATTTTTCAGTGAGCCCAAGCCTGGATTGATCTCCTCCTCAAAACGAAGTTAGGGATCAAGATCAAAGCATTTGGTTGGACAGAACTCTAGAAAAGCAAAACCCTAATCTGCTTCTGAACCAACACTGCAGGATTTCAACTCCAAATCCAGATCCAACATCTTGACCTGGTAATATATAAATATTTTGTATTTACATTTGAGGTTCTCAGTTGAGATGTCTCATCATACCAAGCTTGATGAAAATCTTGAGGGAGCTGATCACTTCCGATCCTAGAAGTATAGGATCTCCCTGGTCCTGGAAGAAAATGAGTTGGACTCCTATATCCATGAGGAGGTTCCAGTTCCAGAGGGAGATGAGGCTAAGGCCTTACATAAGAAGAAGTTGGTTATGGAAAAGAGGATTATTGTTTATTCAATCAAGGATCACCTCATACCACAGGTGTCCTCCCTCAAGACACCTAAAGCTATGTTTTATTCCCTAACCAAACTGTTTGAAGGGAAGAACATCAATCGAAAGATGACTCTAAGGAACCAATTGAAGAATGTAAAGATCCAGAATGAGGAGACCATCCAGTCATACTTCACAAGGGTCTCCTAGATCAAAGAACAGCTGGAAGCAGTAGATGAAGAAGTGGAGAATGCAGAAATTATGATGACAACCTTGAATGGTCTCCCTAGGTCATGGGATTCTTTCATCCAAGGAATGTGTGATAGGAAGAAGTTAGTCAAGTTCATTAGACTGTGTGAAGAATGTTCACAAGAAGAAGCTCGAATAGTAGTTCGAGAAGAAAAGATGGGAAGTGAAGATCAAGCTCTCATAGTACACTCCAAGAAAGGAAGAAGGGAAAAGCATCATCACCAAGGTAAGCATTCTCATCAGAAATGTTCATCCAAACTCAGATGTTATACATGCGATGAAATAGGACACTTTGCTAGAAATTGTCCCATGAATAAAAATGGATCCAAGAAGAAGAGGAACTCCAAAATAAGACATCATGCTCACACTGCTGAGGATGATGATCCTCCTAGAAAGAGAGTAAAATAAGAAAGTGAAGACTCTTCAAGTGAAGAAGAATATGTTCTGATCTCCGCTCTCATGGGAACTGTCACTCATGGAAGCAAAGATTGGATTATTGATAGTGGGGCTTCCAAACACATGACAGGTTTCAAGGAATATTTTAAGAAACTATCCAAACATAATTCACCCCATAAGGTGAAATTTGGGGATGACTACCAATATCCCACAAAAGGTGGTGGTGAATCCTCCTACAAGCTAGACTCTGGAAAGTCTATGAAAATGAAGGATGTCTTGTTTGTACTAAGACTAAAGAAAAATCTTCTCTCCATATCGGCACTGGATGAAAAAGGCATGAGGGTTGCATTTGTAGATGGCCAAGTCCTCATGTGGTCAAGAGGAAAGACTATTGGTGATGCAATAGTGATTGGAGAACAAGAAGGAGGATTATACAAATTGAAGGGCCATCTAGAACAATCATTGGTCCAAGACACATTAGAACCAAATGAACTTTGGCACAGAAGGCTTGCACATGTGCACTATAGAGCACTACAACTTGCAAGAAAAGTTGTTGAAGGTCTTCCAGAAATTCAAGCAAAACATGAAGGGGTCTGCAAATGATGTGCAAACGGAAAGAATACAAAGAAGACATTTCCAAGTAGTGAAAGCAAGGCAAAAGGTATCTTGGAAATCATCCACTCCGATGTATGCAGACCAATGTCATCAAGTTCACTAAGCGGGTATGTATACTATGTTTCTTTCATTGATGAATTTTCTAAGAAGACATGGATTTACTTCATGAAGAACAAAGATGAATTTTTCAGCAAGTTCAAGGAATTCAAAGCCTTGATCGAGAACCACACAAAAAAGAAGATCAAGACCTTTTGATCAGATAATGGCGGACAATTCACATCAAACGAATTCAAAGACTCATGCAAAGAATCAGGGATTAAGAGGGGTTTATCCACTCCATATAATCCACAACAGAATGGGGTTGTAAAAAATAATAATAGAACTATCATGGAAGCTGCAAGAGCAATGCTTCATGATCAAGATCTTTCGATGCATCAATGGGCATAGGCTTCCAGAACAGCGATGCATGTACATAACCGTACTCCACATAGAGTAATCAAGAACAAGACACCTGAAGAAGACTTTTCCAGTAGGAAACCAGAAGTCAACCATCTCAGAATATTCGGCTGTCCTATGTACATACACATTCCAAAAGAGAAGAGACCAAAATTAGATCCATCAGGAAAGAAGGGTATATTTATGGGATACTCTGAAAGCTCGAAGGCTTATAGAATATATTTCCCAAGATTCAAGAAGATCGACATCAGCAAGGATGTAACATTTGATGAAGACACAGCTTACAACAAATCTAGAAAGAGACCTGTTGAAGAACCTGAAGAAGCAGAAGCACCCAGAATTCATGATACAACCATGAACGAAGAGACTCAAGAAGAATATCGAGAATCAGTGAAGAACCACAAGAACCTATAGATCCACCTCAAGAGAAAAATCCTCACAAGAGGAAACCTACTTGGGTATGAGAAGTTATCCAAGGTGTAGAAAGATATGGGGCTCCATAAGAGAATCACAGATAAAGAAAGAGAACCAGATCCTGCTCTGGATATGTAGCTTTACTATGTGACTTTATCAATAAAGAACCTTTCAATTATGAAGAAGCGGTAGATCAGAAAGAATGGAAGGATGCTATGATCGAAGAGTATCAATCGATCATGAAGAACGATGTTTGGGATGTTGTCCCAAGACCGGAATGGAAGTCAGTTGCAACTTCCAAATGGATCTACAAGATCAAGCATGCTGTAGATGGTAGCATAGAAAAACATAAGGCAAGATTCATGGCTCGTGGCTTCTCACATAAAGAAGGAATAGATTATGAAGAAACCTTTGCACCTGTAGCTAGATACACTTCCATGAGATCAGTACTTGCTCTGGCTGCAGTGATGAAATGGAAGATACACCAAATGGATGTCAAGACTAATTTCTTGAATGGTGTAGTGGAAGAGGAAGTGTATGTAGAGCAGCCACTCAGTTTTGAGACACATGACAGAGAGTCTCATGTGTGTAGATTGAAGAAATCCCTGTACGGTTTGAGACAGGCACCCAGGACATGGTATGGTAGAATTGATAGCTTTCTATCTAGTTTGGGATTTACCAAGAGTAAAGAAGCTTCCAAACTTTACTACAAGGTTGAAGATGGCAACCCAGTGATGCTCCTACTATATGTAGATGATCTGTATGGATGGGTTGATTGCTGATATGAATATAAAGTTTGCTGCCTAGTTCAAAATGAAGGAATTGGGTATGATGCACTATTTTCTAGGCATGGAGGTATGGCAGAATGCAGATGGAATCTCCCTTGGATAAGGGAAGTATGCAATAGAGATCCTGAAGAGGTTCGGGATGATGGACTGCAAGGCCATGACCACACCTATGGCATTGAATCTGAAGCTGTTGAGTGATGCTTCATTAGAAGCGGATGATGTCAATGTATCGTCAGATGATTGGGTCCTTGATGTACCTGACAATCATGAGACTAGATATTTGCTTTGCTGTGAACACCTTGAGCCAGTTTCTGACAGATCTGAGACATGTTCACTTGATTACTGCAAAGCATATTCTGAGGTACCTTGGGGGTACAATTGATTATGGTCTCAAGTATGAAGCGAATCAGAAGATTAACCTAGAGGGTTTTGTTGATTCATATTGGGTAGGCAGTGCCATCGATAGGAAGATAACTTCAAGGTGTTGCTTCAGTATGGGATCAGGTGTGATTTCTTCGTTTAGCAGGAAGCAATCCTGTGTGGCACTAAGTATAGCTGAAGTAGAGTATGTCGCAGCTTGTTCAGCTAGTTGTGAGGCAGTATGGATAAGGAAGCTACTATCTAATTTATTTGATCTCCAGATGGATGCTACTTGTATACATTATGACAACCAGAGTTGCATGAAGTTGTCAGAGAATCCGGTGTTCCATGACAAGTTGAATCATATTGAGATCAAGTGTCACTATATTAGGGATATGGTGCAGAGGGGAGTAGTGAAGCTCCAGTATGTTGCGATGGACGATCAGATAGCTAATGTGTTGACAAAGCCATTGGCTAGGATGAAGTTTGAGTACTTCAGGGAGAATATTGGTGTTCTCCAGATTGAGGTTCCCTCCAAGGGGAAATGATGAGACCCAGAGCCATTCTGACATGGTGAGAGGATTGGTTCCTTCCATGGTCAGATGTAAGGTCTAAGCCATTGTGTCATGGTGAGAGGATTGGTTCCTTCCATGTCAGATATGAGTGCTAAACCATTCTGATGTGATTGTTGGATTGGTTCCTACATGATCAGAAGTAAGCACTAAATGCCATCCTTGGAATGTAGACACTTGGTTAGTTACCAGGAAAGCTCAGTCTAGGACTGAGGGCCATTCTGATGTGACTATAGGATTGGTTCCTACATGATCATATGTGAGTGTAGAGCCCTTATAGCATGCATGCTGGATTGGTTCCTCGCATGGGCAGATGTAAGTGCAGAGCCCTTCTGACATGCATGCTGGATTGGTTCCTCGCATGGGCAGATGTAAGTGCAAATCCCTTTCGAACATGTATGTTCGATTGGTTCCTCACATGGTCGAATGTAAGTACAGATCATTTTTGACATGTATGTTGGATTGGTTCCTCGCATGGTCAAATGTAAGTGCGGAGACTTTCTGACATGAATGCTGGATTGGTTCCTCTCATGGTCAGATGTGAGTGTTGGGCCTTTCTGACAGGGTTGTGGGATGTGCTCCCACATGGTCATATGTGAGTGTTGGGCGTGCCTTTCTGATATGATTATAGGATTTTGTTAGCACTCTTTTAAATTTGGGCATAAGTGATACTTGTGTCCTTCGGCCCCATCAAGAAGTGTTGAGAAAGCAGCGTAATATTCGCAGAAGGAGCTGATGGCACACACAAGATGGTGCTCATCCTTGGGGTAATCCTTGGTGGTGAATGTCAAAAGCAGTGAGATAGTCTCTGGATCGGGGAAGCGGGGCTAAGAAGAAAACGTTGGGCATGTAGGAGGCGTTAAAGGGGAGTCATGATCGAAGGCTCAAGTTGATCAGATAGTGGATCAACGGTGTCAAACCATTTCGCATGGTGAACATTGTCTGACCAAAGCCACTTTTTCATATTTGTGAAATAGTTTAAAGAACGGATGCATCCAACGGTCGAGATTGGGACCCAAGAAGATCTGCGTCTAAGAATGATTTTGCATCCCAAACTAGCGAGGATGAAAGCAGCAATTCCGGATTGCGAAAAGTGGTACGGGCCATTTTGATTGATGGTGCGTATGAGAACAGAGGGAGATCGGCGGTTATAGTTCATTTCACAATCCATAGAAGCACGGAGGGAAACAAAACCTCGCTTCATGAAGAATGGTGGGGTACATCCGGATCGACAGTTGTGAAGTAAGTCGGTCTCAATCGATGGTTGGGCTGCACATGCGCGAGGTAAGGAAAGGAGTGCCATAAAGAACCCCACCTATTTACGGTTTAGGTAACAAAGAGTAAAATATACGGTGCAAACCGCCTAGGAAATGCATGAAGGTTATGTTCTGTGAAAAGATATAAAGAGGCCCACATGAAGTTACAAATATTTGTCCTTTCTGAAACCTCAAAGCCATCGAATATCCAACCACATCCAACACGCCATCCCTGACCGGCCAGGATACTGTGCTACAGAACAAGGTAAGCCCTTAATACCTCCTCAGTGTTATTTGAAAATGGATGAAATAGAAGTGGTAAGAGTGAGAGATGATGTAGAGCCTTAGCTCGAAGGTTAGAGGATAGAAGAGAGCATGTTGGACAAAAATGTTGATATTTTTTATACCATCCTGGTGGGAGAAGCTATTGAAACCACCAGAGGCAGATTGGAAGCTCTTAAGAACCAAGGTAGAGATACCTGTGGTGTTTTTCAATCTTTCTTCCACTTCTTCTCTGTCAACCAAACCCCCCATTGCCCTGAATTTTTCGAATGGTGTGTAGACAATTTCTTTGTCACCGAAGGTGTTATTATGAAAAATTCTAAGTCTAAAATCCTTTGCCCAATTCAATATTTGGTCATCTGCAAAACCATGGATATCCCAGATGAATTCACCCATATATCCCAAGACTACCCAGAAGATGACATTGTACATTGTTTTAGAGATTCTACTGACAAAAGTAAAGAAACCTTCATGAAGGCCTATTCTAAACCCAATGGAGAACCCATCGACCTATCTTACCCTATAGACCTTGGCCAATTCAATGAAGAAACTCAGTGGTGTATATCCCTGGCCAGTCAATTCCTAGGTCTAGATACCAACACACACATCCTAGAGTCATTGCTCAGTCTTTTGTTTGTCTTAAGTACTTGTCCAGCCGAACCTGAATTGCCTGGACAATCCAGTCAGTCTTGTTGCCTTAAATTTGATGAGTTCCTGGCCGAGAACATCCGTTCTTAGTTAGCGAACTTCCACGTCAATAGAATGTTTAGATTCCAATCCTTTTTGCTGAGGATTTTCATAGCCTATAATGAGGAGGACCTACAAGTACCAGAATTGGCAATCACTGTTGATATGGCCACGGATTACTATAAATTCATGAACCAGTTGATGGTCAAAATATATGAACTCTTCTTTCAGGAAAGGTTACCTAGGGTGTTTCCTGAGATGAGGCAATTGCTGCAACTGTCAAATACCAAGAAGATAGGTTTCTCATAGAATCTAGAACGACTATAAGGTTGTATGGCTTCGTACATCCACCCTACATCCTGTCCACTTTTCTAACCCCCAAGGTTTTCTCCCTGGAATTAATTCGGCAGAAACTCATCGTTGAAGAACACTTCTTGAACTTTAAGAAAAATTAAGGTTTTATTTTTCCATGGGAATTAAAACCATACACAGTTAGAAGCAGGGTTGCTTTACCCCTGGTCACCAACTTGCTTAGAGGTGTGGAGTTTTCCCCAGGACAAGAAATAAATTATGATCCTCACCAAGCGATTTCCAAAAGAAGGAAATCTCACAAATGCAGTCCCTTTGAGCACACTAAGATACCTGGACTTAGAGAAGTAGTGAATTGGGATCATTTCCCTAATCCTTCCCCAATGGATACCAGCGTAGAGCAGGACACTGGCTCACAGCTACCGGGGGTAGTTTCTCCCCAAAGAGAGTTGGCTACAGTTGCAGTGATAGCAGGGGGATTCTCATCACTGGTCAACTATTCGGCAAGTTCAATTGAAAGAGGGGATCCAGAGCCCATGGACACTGCTAGCATACCCAAGAAACAGAAAGTGGAACTGGGATAGTAATTGGTGCAGGTCAAAAAGGGCTAGGCAAAGGGACAAGAAAAGAAGAAGAATTTAATAAAATAATAGCAACAGGAAGAGCCCGAGGCAGCCAAATTGCAAATACAAGAGTATGTATTTGACGGACAGACTCCGAGCAAGCATGTGTCCAAAGAAGAATGGTTGATATCTTACCAAGAGAGGGCTGATAAAACCTTCGAGGAGATAGAAAAACTATGCAACGAAGCCACATGGTTGCCCCACCCTAATGTGGCACTAAAAACTGTAAGGGATCATGCCACCGATACCCTTAGCTTGGCCTTAGCAATGGGTAACAAGGTGTCTGAGGTCAGTGTGAACCTCTCAAAGGTTCCCACTACTGACATCATACAGCTGAACAAAGAGACAGGAGATATACTGAATACCATACTCCTTAAGGCTACCATACAGATGTCTAAGCTGGAGGAGAGTAGGGAAAAAACTTCAAATATTTTAAGGAAGGCAAGAGTGGAGAATAAAGCACTCAAAGCCCAAATCAACAACTTACAAAAGGAAGCTATGAAAATAGAAGGACCTGCACAGAAAGGGATTTTGGATCAGAAATTGCTCGATGACAAAGAAATGGAGATCCATACCTTGAAAAAGAAGTTAAAAATCCCTTCCACCCAACTTGCTCAAGTGGAAGAATTGGCTGACTTCGAAAGAGAAAAACAGGCATTGAACACCGAGTTTACTGACTGCAAGACTAAGCTACTAAAGCTTGAAGAAAAGAGGCAGTGGGAAGCAAATATCCATCTTTTGAAGAATAGTGAGGCAGAATTGAAAACCAGATTAGCAATGGAGGAAAATGAGCTCCAAATCAAAAGTACAGAGAATACAGTTCAGTCCACAGGTATGGCTGGAGAGATAGATACGAGCTCCCCCTCCAAAGCAATGTACCAGATAGGCCTCAAGGATACCGAGCTCATTAAACTGAAACAGCAGATTGAGGAACTGGAAAAGGAAAGAGTCAAAGAGAAAAGAGGAAGAGAAAAGGCATAGGAGAAATTCCAAGAACTGTCTCAACAAAATGATAAATTGAGCCAACAGGTGGTCGAAAAACTTTCCTTACAAGGCTCTATGCATCTGATCTGGGATGAAATCATGATGTAATCTGATAAGTTTTGGCCCTACCTAGATTTTATTGAAGATCAAGAAATTGCTATGAGAGAAGCCAAGAAACAAGCCCAGATGGTATCGGCAGAAGTGAACAAAAGGTCCTTGACGACCACAGAGAATGCCATAACCTTCCTGAGTTCTTGGTCAAACGGGTCCGCTAGCAGATACGGTATTCAAAACAGGGTCGTTGTTGTCTCTGGAGCCAGAAAGGTAGTGGCTAAGCATAGGATGACGGAGACGGTACGAGCCAAAATAGAAGTTATTAAGAAAAAGTCCAAGAAATCATCAAGCTATTCAGACCACTGGTAAGCAAAGGGCTCCCATTTTTCTAGCAAGAAAAGGGTCCTTTAATGTCCCATAAAGAGTATCAGGAGTGCCTAGTGCACTGCCAATTGGACCATAGCAAATTTGGAAATATGCAACAAGCGTTGTTAAGGAAGGTCGTCTTTGAAAAATTGGCCAGTGATTTCGAATTATTGTTTGAATTTAAAGCCGCATGCTCCAAAGTCCCCAATACCTCATACCCAGAAACAATTTAGCTCAAAGCGCAAGCTTACGACATGATAGCTGTGACCCTGTTGGGTCCCAATTTGTGCAGAGTCATCCAACAATATGGGTCAACCAAACTCAAAGCGCACTCATAGAAGTGACAATGATGGTACACAGGAAATTTTCTCTGCATTTCATGCCCGTCCCAATGGTCTCTTTTCTCAGAGATTTGTACAGTCCTCACCCACTAAATGGGAGTATGGGATGCTCTCATGCCTATTTCATCCTGCGTTTCACATTTCATTGTCTGGGAATTTCATGCAAGCCACAGCCAATGTTCCACCTAAGAGGCTGTTAGAGGATGTCCTTCTAATTGTAACAAATTTTGATTCCCGAATGTCAGTTTAGAGAATCCAAATAGCTATAAATATACCTCCTAAAGAAGGAAAAAGGGTTGAAATCATTGTAATTTTGCTGTGTGTGTTTTTCAAGAGAAATTTAATATAATTGTAGAGCCGAGGTCAGAGTTTTCATACAGGGGTTCATGTGTCGTTCGTATTTACAGTCTGTTGTTTCCTTTCTTATGTGAATGTTTTTACAGTTTATCTCTCTTGTTTTGTTATCTTTCGTATCTAAGACTTAGGGTATAACAGCTCAGAATTCATACTTGCAATGCTTCATCTGTTGTTTTAGGTATTCACCAAATTGTTCTTCTAAATTTGATACAGAATTCATTTTTTGCAATGCTCTGTGTTGATGGTATGTTCATGTTCCTCCTTTCCACTAGACAATTATGAATCAACTGTGATCGAGTGGCTACCTTGCCCCTGTGTTGAAATTGCTTGAATTAAGTTCTGATTATTCCTATTGTATATCTTGACTCCATTGCCTAATGGTGCTATGTTTTGTTTCAACCAATTTTACAAACAATTTATAGTTTCATTTGTATATATATATCTAGCATTGTTGACATTGGTTGAGAGATCCCTCTCAAAAGAGCAGAAGACCAGTTCTCTCTTCGAAAGTAGTTCTGCTGTTACCTGGGAGCGAGTCTTTCGCAACCTTTGGTTCGATTCCAGTGCTAAAAAAATGGCACTGTTTCCATGGACGAGATTGAAGATCATCCCTGGGAAGAATGACAAAGATTCAGAGGATAAAGAGTCTCTATGGGCAAACAGAGATTCATACATGTGAAGAAGGTTGTATCATTTTCCCTGGCGACTCCACTAAAAGATTCTGGAAGGTGACTCCACTGAGGAGACCGGTGATCAGAAAGAAAGATATTTATGGGGGCAAACAGAAATTTCTAAATTCACTAGAAGGTTGTACATTTGTCCTGGCGACTCCACACCTGCTTCGACCAATACCACACTAGATATCCTAGCTTCCAGAAAGATCCACACAAGAGGTGACTCTAATACCAAAACTTTACTCAATGTGGATAATCCTAAAAGAATACTTAGGAATAGAAATAAAGAGAAATTGGATTCTCCGTTGTTTGATACTTCATCTCAAGCTTTTTACAGCTTAGTTGAACCCGAGTGGGGGGTTGGGGCTGAAAGACTACTGACCAATTCTAAATCTGAATCTAACCTAAGAAAATATGGGGTTGACCCTAATACACTGCAATCCTGTCTGCTTGATTCTTTGTGGTTGAACCTAGAAACCCCACCAAAAGCTGAAGAGATAGCCCCTATCTTTCAGAACACCCAGTTGCCCAACCCCCTATCTGTTCCTAACCGGCCTACCTCGATGGCTGCTGCTAGATTTACCCCATTAGCTCTACCTTTGGTTCTACATTACCTCCCTATGAATTATGCCCAAATAATTGCACTCTATGATGGGGAAGGGAATGTCTCGGCAAGATACCATGTGGATAAGTTCAATGACTTCATCGACCTGGAAGAGATGGATGATGAAGATGTCAAAATGTGTTTTTTCACTCATATTTTGTCTGGGAAGCCAAGAAATGGTACAAAGATTTGCCACCTAGGTCTATCCACAGCTTCGCTGGCTTTCAAACCATATTCCTAGAAAGGTGGGATGATAAACAAAGCCCATTACAGGTATTTTCGCAATACAAAAATCTCAAGAAAGGAGGTTTTGAATCAGTCCATGATTTTTCCAGCAGATTCATGTGGGTCTACAACTCGATACCTACTGATATCAAACCTTCACCCAAGGCAGCTAAACTTCATTACGTTGATGCCTTTGACAATGATTTTGCTTTATTATTAAGAGAAAGAAAGTCAAACACCCTCCCATCCATGTTCACTGACACCCTAGAAGTAAAGGCTAATATGATGGCATGTGGGAAAATTAAACCAAGGGTGGAGATCGACAAAAGGAAAGGTAGAGAAGAGACACACCCCTCTACTTCCACCTCTTCATTTAGTGATATAAAATTTGAGATGATGCTCAAAACTATGGAAAAGTTGATGGACAGGCTAACGATAGAGGCCAAGCTGGTGAACCGGGAGTAGAACAAACCTCAAATAAGGAATTACAAGGGATGTGAGGAATAGACCAAGGGATGTGAGGAATCTGAGAAACCAAGAAGAGCATCCAATCAGGCCTCCTTTCCCTGAAAACTATGTGGCTACCGAAGATGAAGCTGAATCCGCCGAAGATCATATCCATCATTTCGGTGATTTGGACTCTGAGATCTACTTAACTGAAGAGGAACATGATATGTTGGATGGCAAGAACCTGACTGGGGAATTGGAGCAATATCATAAAGGGTATATGCATGATATTGATGATGTCAGGAAGATCAAGTTAAGGAGTAGATACGTCGCTATACATAAAAAGGGCGGTGACTCTGCTGGCGATGCTTCTATACATAAGGGAGGGTTAAATCCTGACCAGCCTTCTAGTAGTCAGATCAGCCCAGGGAAAGGAAATGAAAGATAAAAAGGGGCAATGGCATCTAGAGAAGTGGAAAAGGGGAATAATAATGTGAGAGAGTTAGAGACCATGGCACCTATCGAACTAGGAAAAACCCCTCCCATGTTTAATCTCCAAAACGAGCTAGCTAAGCTAAAGGTCTCGATTCCTTTCAATGAATTATTTAGGAATCAAGAGTACATGGACACTATAACAATGATGATTGCAAATCAAGGAGAAGCCCACCCTGATATCTTAGAGTTGACAGAAGACAACCCTACTATTATTATGGGATCCAAGATTGACAACATGGATAGCGACAACGAGGAGGTGCCCCCATTTTACATGAGCTTGATTGTGCATGATATGGTGTTACACAAATCTATGCTAGATTCAAGAGCCTCATACAATATGATGCCAAAGGGAGTGGTGGAAAGCCTGGGGTTGGAGATTACAAGCCCTTATAAAGACCTCTATTCCTTTGATTCTAAAAGGGTGAAATGTCTAGGACTGATCAAAGACATGGTGGTATGTTTAAATAAGTTTCCATCTAAAATTGTGGTCATGGACGTCGTCGTGGCCGAAATTCCTCCCAAGTTTGGTATTTTTTTGTCAAGATCTTGGACTTCGAAGCTGAAAGGCAGTTTGCAAATGGACATGACCTATGCAACAATTCATGTTCGAAATGAAATAAAAAGGATATACAGCGAGAAGTGTTTTCCTTACGTCGTGAGTAGTCAGACCCATCCCGACATCCATCATGTTTATGCTGTTGACACAGACCTGGGGTCCTCTATTTTCTTCAATGATATATCTCCCTACAACTCAGAAATCATTGTGCCACAAAAAGATAAAAAAGAGGCCAACGAGCTGGAAGCTGAAAGGAAGCGAATGTACGAAGGACTGTGGAAGATGTATTTCGATGGCTCGGTGTCTAAAGCGGGTGCCGGTGTAGGTGTGTATGTTATCTCCCCCATTAAGGGTACCAAAGCTTACTCTTACAAGTTAATTTTTGAATTCTCTAACAATGTAGCGGAGTATGAGGCCTTTTTGTTGGACCTACATGCGCTGAAAAATTTAAGAGCAAAAAGGGTCTGAATTTTTGGGGACTCAGAGCTTGTAGTAAATCAAGTGAATGATATATATCAGACTAAACATCCAAGAATGAGAGCCTACCGAAATGAGGTATGGGATATTTTTGAAAATTTCTTCACTAAACATACGGTCCAAGTGATTCCTGGAGACGAGAATGCGGTAGAAGACTCTTTGGCGACTGCAGCAGGAAAATTTGAAGCTCCCGCGGCGGGCAAAAAGAAATATAAAGTGGAGATTTTAAACAAACCTTCCATACCAGATAACACTAAATATTGGAAAGTCTTTGAAGATGATATGCAGATCAAAATATTTCTGGAGATGTCTGGTGAGTTTGTGAACACTCACATTGATGAAGGTGGCGCTGACCCTGAAAACTTCCTAGACGTTGATGAGGAAGGGGAAGAAGCCATCGGGACAGGGAAGCTAAAAGACTCCTTGGGAGGCAAGGATATAGTCCAATTGAAAAGCAATCATATTCCCAGGGGCTTGATCCCTTTAGAATCTATTTTTGACCAAAATGATGTAGCCAGGGATCCGAAGGTTGAGCCTACCACGGATGTCGTTGAAGATGTAGATATTAGCACTGAAGGTGATCCTAAAATTGTAAAATTGTCCAAGAAATTGCCCACTACATAAAAACAAGGGTATATGAACCTGATGAAAAAGTACATTGATGTGTTTGCGTGGAGTTATGAATATCTCAAAGAATATGACACTTCCATCATACAGCATACCATTCTGATTAAACCCGGAGAAAAACCATTCAGGAAAAAACTCAGGAGGATTAATCCAAAGCTAGTACCCATTATTGAAAAAGAAGTAAAAAGGTGTTTGATGCAAAGATAATAGTAACTCTGAGGTTTTCAAAATTAGTAGCCAATTTGGTTCATGTTCGAAAAAGAATGGGGAGATAAGGCTATGTGTAGATTTCAGAAATTTGAACAAAGTTTCTTTGAAAGATAATTACCCATCATCGAAAATGGACCAGATCCTGCAGAGGGTGGTAGGCTCAGAGAGGATATCCACTATGGATGGTTTTTTCGGGTACAATCAAGTGAAGGTGTTTCCTGAAGACCAAGAAAAAACCACTTTCACCACACCTTGGGGTACATTCATGTACGCAAAGATGTCGTTTGGCTTAATGAATGCTGGAGCAACTTTCCAACGTGCCATGGATATAGCTTTTGTAGATGAGAAAGAAAAATTTGTGGTAATATACATGGACGACATTATTGTGTACTCCAGGTGGGATAAAGATCATATCAAGCACCTGGAAAGAGTTTTCATTAAATGTAGAAAGTATGGCATTTCCTTGAACCCTAGAAAGTCAAACATCGCTCTGGAAGAAGGAAAGTTGTTGGAAAAAATTATTTCAAAGGAAGGGTTCAAGATCGACCCAGATAGGGTAAAAGGCATTTTGAAAGTAGAGGAACCAAGGAGTAAGAAATAAATCCAATCTTTCATTGGTCAATTCAACTTCTTGAGGAGATTCATTCCTAGCTTCGCCGAAATCCTGATGGACATTACTTACATTCTAAGGAAAGATCATGAAATTAAGTGGACGGTGGGAGCCAAGAAAGCTTTCAAAGATATAAAATAGGCCATTTCAAAAGCTCCTGTTCTGATCAGCCTAGATTTTGAGAAGGATTTCTTAGTATTCTCTTATGCTTCAAAACACACCATCGTGGCAGTGTTGTTACAAAAGAATGATCGGGGTGAAGAACAACCTATAGCATTCTTCAGTAAGATATTGAAAGATGGAGAACTGAAATATAGTATAATGGAAAAATAATCCTATGCCTTGGTTAAATCCTTGAAGGATTTCAGAATCTACGTCCTCCATTCCCACATAATTGCCTATGTACCTTGCATTGTAGTGAAAAGCATACTCACACAGCCTGACCCGGAAGGAAAGAGAGCTAAATGGGTTGCAGTGCTCCTGGAATATGACATAGAAATCAAGCCCATGAAGTTGATCAAAGGGAAGGGACTGGCTAGGATGATTATGGACTCCTATTGTGACTCTCTATAGCTGAATTTTATGGCTTTTCATTCTAGTCAGGAAGAAGCAGAGGTGCAGGTGAAGCTTGATTTCTATGCATCTCCTTGGTATGCTGACATTGTTTTTATATTACATAATTTACAACCCCCTACTGGGCTAAGCAAAACCCGGGCTAGATCCATAAAACTGAAGAAATTTTGTATCATAGAACAATATCTCTACTGGAAATACCCCAGAGGGATATTGCTGAATTGTCTTCTGGAGGACGAAGCTCAACATATGGCAAAGGAATTTCATGAAGGGGATTGCGGAGGACACCATTCCTGGAAAGTTACCGTGAACAAAATTCTGAGAGCAGTATTTTATTGTCCCACGTTGTTCTCAAATGTCTATAAGGAAACAACTAAATGCCACCAGTGTCAAATTTTTGAAGGAAAAAGGAAGGTGGTGTCTCTCCCCCTCAACCCTATATCTGTGGAAGCTCTGTTCCAGCAATGGGGGTTATATTTCATCGGTGAGATAAATCCAAACTCCTATGGTTGGCATAAGTGGATTTTGACTGCCACTGATTACTTCACAAAGTGGATTGAGGCCACACCCACCAGGCGGGCTACAGAAGAAGTGATAATGGATTTCATAGAAAACAATATTCTGGCAAGGTTCGGTTGCCCAAGGCGGATTGTGACCGACAACGCCCCTGCATTTAAATCCAGAAAGATGATCAATTTTTTCCATAAGTACCATATAAGCCTAAATCACTCTATGGCTTATTACCCACAGGGGAATGGATTAGCCGAATCTTCTAACAAAAGCCTTGTGAGGATTATTAAGAAACTATTAGAGGATAACAAGAAAGCTTGGCACACTAAATTGAAGTATGCCTTGTGGGCCGACAGAATCAGCACCAAAAGGGCCATTGGTATGTCACTGTTTTAGTTAGTATATGGAGCCGAAGTAATTTTTCCTGCCTCTTTGGGTGTTCCAGTCATGAAGCTATTACGGGATCCGTTGGACGAGCCTAATCCCATTCAAAGAAGGATCAACCAGATCATTGAGCTTAATGAAGTAAGGGACAAGGCTTATGATAAAGTCTAGATACACCAGGAGAAAATGAAGAATACCTTCCATAGGAGATTAAAAGAAGATGTTTTCCAGGTTGATGACTTGGTGTTAAAAAGGGATTCCCCTCACGAAGACAAAGGGAAGCACGGAAAATTCGACCATTTGTGGGTGGGCCTGTATCTTATTGCAGTGCATAGAGGAGACAACGCTTTCATTTTGCAGTATCTAGATGGGTCACAGTATGAAGGAGGCACGGTGAATGGGAGGTTCCTAAAGCATTACTTGGAATAAAGGGACTTAGGTCCATGCATCATAGTGTAAATATGTCTTATGTTTCAATCAGTACGGATGGTGAATCAGAAGATTTGAAGCCCGTGGAGAAGGCCCTAAGATCAGAAGTGGTAACCATTCTTTCAAAGTTTGTTTTTCTTTCAGATAGTAAAATAATAGGATATTTTCAGTGGATAAGGCGACTATTCTATGGGTTCTTTGCTACCTCACTGGGAGGATAGCATCCCTCGTGGAGCCACTTGTTAGCAATCTGTTAAATTTTGGGCATAAGTGATACTTGCGTCCTTCGGCCTCGTCGAGAAGTGTTGAGAAAGCAGCATAGTATTCCTAGAAGGAACTAATGGCACACACAAGATGGTGCTCAGCCTTGGGGTAAGCCTTGGTGGTGAATTTCGAAAGAAGCGACATAGTCTATGGATCAGGGAAGCGGGGCTAAGAAGAAAATGTTGGGTGCACTGGAGGTGTTAAAGGGAAGTCATGATCGAAGGCTGAGGTTGATCAGATAGTGGATCAATGGCATCAAACCATTTTGCATGACAAACATTGTCTGACCAAAGCTGCTTTTTCAGATTTGTGAAATAGTTTAAAGAAAGGATGCATCCAACGGTCGAGATTGGGACCCAAGAAGATCTGCACTTGAGAACAATTTCGCATCCCAAACTAGCAAGGATGAAAGCAGCAATTCTGGATTGCGAAAATTGGTACAAGACGTTTTGATCAACGATGCATATGAGAACCGAGGGAGATCGACAGTTATAGTTATAGTTCATTTCACAATCTAGAGTAGCACAAAGGGAAACAGAACCTCACTTCGCGAAGAATGGTAGGGTCCATTCGGATCAACGATTGTGAAGGAAGTCAGTCTCGATCGATGGTTGGGATGCACATGCACAAGGTAAGGAAATGAATGGCATAAAGAACCCCACATATCTATGGTTTAGGTCGCAAAGGTTATGTTGGGTGAAAAGATATAAAGAGGCCCACATGAAGTTGCAAAGATTTGTCCTTTCTGAAACCTCAAAGCCGTCGAATATCAAACCACATCCAGAGCGCCATCCCGGACCGGCCAGGAGACTGTGCTATAGAACAAGGTAAGCCCTTGATACCTCCTCAGTGTTATTTGAAAATGGATGAAATAGAAGTGGTAGGAGTGAGAGATGATGTAGATCCTGAGTCTGCAGGTCGGAGGATAGAAGAGAGCCTATTGGACAAAAATGTTGAGATTTTTTATACCATCCTAGTGGGACAAGCTATTGAAATCACCAGAGGCATATTGGAAGCTCTTAAAAATCGAGGTAGAGATACCTACGGTGTTTTTAAATCTTTCTTCCACTTCTTCTCTGTCGACCAAACCCCCCATTGCCCTGAATTTGTCGAATGGTGTGCAGACAATTTCTTTTTCACCGAAGGCGTTATTATGAATAAGTCTAAGTCTAAAATCCTTTGCCCAATGCAAACTTCGGTCATCCGCAAAACCCTGGATATCCCAGGTGATTCACCCACATATCCCAAGACTATCGAGAAGAAGCCATTGTACGTTGTTTTAGAGAGTCTACTAACGAAAGTAAAGAAACCTTCCTGAAGGCCTGTTCTAAACCCAATGGAGAACCCATCGACCTATCTTACCCTATTGACCTCAGCCAATTCAATGAAGAAACTCAGTGGTGTATATCCCTGGCCAGTCAGTTCCTAGGTCTAGATACCGACGCGTATGTCCCAGAGTCATTGCTAAGTCTTTTGTTTGTCTTAAGTACTTGTCCAACCGAACCTGATATGCCTAGACAATCCAGTCAGTCTTGTTGCCTTAAATTTGATGAGTTCCTGGATGAGAACATCCGTTATCAGTTAGCGAACTTCCACTACACTAGAATGTTCACATTCCAATCCTTTTTGCTAAGGATGTTCATATCCTATAATGAGGAGGACCTACAAGTACCAGAATTGGAAATCACTACTGATATGGCCACGGATTACTGTAAATTCATGAACCAGTTGATGGCCAAAATATATGAACTCTTCTTTCAGGAAAAGTTACCTAGGGTGTTGCTTGAGATGAGGCAATTGCTACAACTCTCCAATAGTAAGAAGATAGGGGACTGATTTCTCACAGAATCTGGAACGACCATAAGGTTGTATGGCTTCGTACATCCACCCTACGTCCTGCCTGCTTTTCTAATTCCCAGGGTTTTCTCCCTGGAATTAATCCGGTAGAAACTCATTGTCGAAGAAGAACACTTCTTGAACTTTAAGAAAAGTTCAAGTTTGATTTTTTCGTGGGAATTAAAACCATACACAGTTAGAAGTAGGGTTTCTTTACCCCCGGTCACCAACTTGCTTAGAGGCATGGAGTTTTCCCCAGGACAAGAAATAAATTATGATCCTCACCAGGTGATTTCCAAAAGAAGGAAATCTCACAAATGCAGGCCCTTTGAGCACACTGAGATACCTAGACTTAGAGAAGTAGTGAATTGGGACGATTTCCCTAATCCTGCCCCAATGGATACCAGCGCAGAGCAGGACACTGGCTCACAGCTACCGGGGTAGTTTCTCCCCAAAGAGAGTTGGCTACAGTAGCTTGGATAGCAGGGGGATTCTCATCACTGGTCAGCTATTCGGCAAGTTCAATGAAAAGAGGGGATCCAGATCCCAAGGACACTGAATAAATGGACACTGCAAGCATGCCCAAGAAACAAAAAGTGGAACCGGGACAACAATTGGTGCAGGTCAAAAAGGGCCAGGCAAAGGGCCAAGCAAAGAAGAAGAATTTAATAAAAGAACAGCAACAGGAAGAGCCCGAGGCAGCCGAATTGCAAATAAAAGAGTATGTATTTGACGGACATACTCCGAGCAAGCATGCGTCCAAAGAAGAATGGCTGAGATATTACCGAGAGAGGGCTGATAAAACCTTCGAGGAGACAACAGAACTATACAACGAATCCTCGCGGTTTCCCCACCCCAATGTGGCACTGAAAACTGTAAGGGATCATGCCACCGATACCCTTAGCTTGGCCCTGGCAATGGGAAACAAGGTGTCTGAGGTCAGTGTGAACCTCTCAAAGGTTCCCACTACTGAAATCAAACACCTAAACAAAGAGACAGGAGATATACTCAATACCAGACTGCTTAAGGCTACCATATAGATGTCTAAGCTGGAGGAGAGTGGGGCGAAAACTTCAAATCTTTTAAGGAATTCAAGACTGGATAATAAAGCACTCAAATCCCAAATCAATAACTTACAAAAGGAATCTATGCAAATAGAAGGACCTGCACAGAAAGGGAGTTTGGCTCAGAAATTGCTCGATGACAAAGAAAAGGAGATCCAAACTTTGAAAAAGAAGTTAAAAATCCCTGCCACCCAATTTGCTCAAGCGGATGAATTGGCTGACTTCAAAAGAGAAAAAGAGGCATTGAACATCGAGCTTACTCACTACAAGGCTAAGCTACTGAAGCTCGAAGAAAAGGGGAGGCAGTGGGAAGCAGATATCCAACTTTTGAAGAATAGCGAGGCAGAATTGAAAACTAGATTAGCAATGAAGGAAAATGAGCTTCAAATCAAAAGTACATAGAATAAATTTTAGTCCACAGGTATGGCTAGAGAGATAGATACCAGCTCCCTCTCCAAAGCAATGTCCTAGATAGGCATAAAGGATACCAAGCTCATTAAACTGAAATAGTATATTAAAGAATTGGAAAAGGAAAGAGTCAAAGAGAAACGAGAAAGAGAAAAGGAAAAGGAGAAATGCCAAGAACTGACTCAACAAAATGATAAATTGAGCCAACAGGTGGTCAGCAAACTTTCCCTCCAAGGCGCTAGGCATATGATCTGGGATCAAATCATCATGGAAGCTGACAAGTTCCGACCCTACCTAGATTTTATTAAAGATCAAGAAATTGCTATGAGAGAATCCAAGAAACAAGCCCAGGCAGTATCAGCAGAAGTGAACAAAATGCCCTTGACGACCGCGAAGAACGCCATAACCTTCCTGAGCTCTTTTTCAGATGAGTCCGCTAGCAGATATGATATTCGAAATAGGGTCGTTGTTGTCTCTGGAGCCAGAAAGGTAGTGGCTAAGCACAGGATGATGGAGATGTTATGGGCCAAAATAGAAGTTATTGAGCACAAAGTCCAAGAAGTTGTCAAGCTATTTAGACCACTGGTAAGCAGAGGGATCCCCTTTTTCTGGGATGAAAAGGGTCCTTTAATGTCCCATAAAGAGTGTCAGGAGTGCCTAGTGCACTGCCGATTGGACCATAGAAAATTTGGAAATATGCAACAAGCGTTGTCAGGGAAGGTCGTCTTTGACAAATTGGCCAGTGATTTCGAATTATTGTTTGATTTTAAATTCGCATGCTCCAAAGTCCCCAAGACTTCATACCCAAAAACAATGGACCTCAAAGCGCAAGCTTACAACATGATAGTTGCGACCCTGTCGGGTCCCGATTTATGGAGAGCCATCCAACAATATGGGTCAACCAAACTCAAAGCGCACTCGTAGAAGTGACAATGATGGTATGTGGGAAATTTTCTCTACATTGCATGCCCGTCCCAATGATCGCTTTTCTTAGAGATTTATACAGTCATCACCCGCTAGATGGGAGTATGGGATGCTCTCGTGCCTATTTCATCCCGCGTTTCACATTTCATTGTCTGGTCGTTTCGTGCAAGTCGCAGCCAATGTGCCACCTAAGAGGCCGTTAGAGGATGTCCTTGTGATTGTAACAAATTTTGATTCCCGGATCCAAATTTTGATGTCCTGTTAGTTTAGAGAATCCAAATAGCTATAAATATACCTCCTAAAGAAGGAGAAAGGGTTGAAAGCATTGTAATTTTGTTGTGTGTTTTTCAAGAGAAATTTAATATAATTGCAGAGCCAAGGTCGGTGTTTTCATACAGGGATTCATGTGTTGTTCGCACTTACAGTCTGTTATTTCCTTTCTTGTGTGAATTTTTTTCCAGTTTATCTCTCCCATTTTGTTTTCTTTCATATCTAAGACTTAGGGTATAACAGCTCAAAATTCATACTTGCTATGCTATGTCTGTTGTTTCAGGTATTCACCAAAGTTTTCTTCTAAAGTTGATACAGAATTCATTTTTTGCAATGCTCTGTGTTGATTGTCTATTCATGTTCCTCCTTTCCACCAAACAATTATGAATCGATTGTGATTGAGTGGCTACCTTGCCCCTGTGTTGAAATAACTAGAATTAAGTTTTGATTATTCCTATTGTATATCTTGACTCCATCACTCAATGGTGCTGTGTTTTGTTTCTACCAATTTTACAAACAATTTATAGTTTCATTTGTATATATATATATCTGGAATTGTTGACATTTGTTGAGAGATCCCTCTTAGAAGAGCAAAAGTCCAGTTTTCTCTTCGAAAGTGGTTCTGCTGTTACCTGGGAGTGAGCCTTCCGCAACCTTTGGTTCAATTCCAATGCTAACAGATTGGTTCCTACATGATCAGATATAAGTGTTGAGCGGGCCATTCTGACTTAGGGTCAGATATAAGCACTGAAGAAGACCTACATGGAGGCTAGGCCTACAACCAGCATGAAAAAGGGTTGGCTCTGTAGAACTTCCTGTGACGAGAAGAATCATGAGATAGCACCCATGATGATCCAGTGATGATGATCCAGCAGTGATGATCCAGATCGAGTGATGACCCAGATCCAGTGATGGTGTTCCAGTGATGATGATCCAGAGCCAGTGATGATCTAGATCTAGTGTTGATGATCTAGATCGAGTGATGATCCAGATCCAGATGAAGATGACTTGAATATGAAGATGACTTGAATATGACAAGGACTCGATGATGATCCAGATGATACAAAGAAGAAGACTTGTGCTAATAAATTGTGTCAAGAGAATACCTTCCTAGTTAGGAGGGAGTGTTAATGTAATTGTAACTTCGGAATGTATTCACTTGTATTTCTTATGTATTGTAACCTGATGTTTATTATGGGATGTATTTTTAATGTACTTGAGTCATGTCATGCCCTGATGTTCCTATCGGGAGTTTCTATAATGTAAACAAGTCATTTCAAGTCAAGGTGGGTAACCCTCTTACTGTCTAAGGGTTGAAGTCCTCGCAGTTCCTGGGCACTAGGGTTATTAGACTCACCTAGTGAAGTCGGCCCTAGTTGGGTTTAGTCAAGTTAGGAATTAGTATAAATAGAGAGCTAGCCTCTCTATTTATCACACACTCAGCTGATTCTATCTTTGAGGAAGTTGTGGGGTTTTCTCCTTTATGGTTTCCCTGAGGAAAAACACTATGTTCATTGTCTCTTGTGTTTGATTCTTGTGCTTGTTATTCTCTCAGTTAAAGATCCTAATGTAATACTAGCTTAATGTTAAAAATATAACAGTATTTGTAACTTCGAAATGTATTCACTTGTATATCTTATGTATTGTACCCTGATGTTTATTCCAGGAAGTATCTGTAATGTAATTGAGTCATGTCATGCCCCGATGTTCCGATCGGGAGATTCAATAAACTAAACAAGTCATGTAAAGTCATAGAGTATAACCCTCCTTATTGATCAAGGGTTAAAGTCCCCGCAGTTATGGGTCCCTAGGGTTATTAGAATCTCCTAGAGAATTCATCCATAGTGAGTTATTCTCAAGTAGGGAATTAGTATAAATAGAGAGGGAGCCTCTCTATTTAACACACATTCAATCACACTCAGTTGTAGCGCATAACTGAGAGAGAGAGAGAAGAAGCTAGGACAAGAGAGAGAGAGAGAGAGACTACTGTTGTTGGGAGATCATCTTACTGTTTTTGGGTTTTACTTTTGGTGCTGATTCTATCTTTGAGGAAGTTGCAGGGTTTTCTCATTTATGGTTTCCCCGAGGAAAATATTTGTGGTCATTGTCTCTTGTGATTGATTGTTGTGCTTGTTATTCTCTCAGATAAGATCCGAAGATCATATAGATTTAAATGTTAAAAATCTAACATGGTATCAGAGTTAACCCGAGAAGAAGAAATGGTGCAACTGCCGAAGCTATGGATTCCTACTTTTTGAATCTCTCTCCACAAATTTTCAGCAAAAGGAGGCTAAGCTAACCCTCATCTCTAGAGTGCATAAGTTTTGTCGAAGCAGAATCTGATTCTAAGCATTTTCAGTTTTTGAACAGACACTGCTGCAGGAAATAAGGGCTTTCCACAGAAGTGGAATTTTTGAGTGAGCCTAGGCATGGATTGATCTCCTCCCCAAAATCAAAGTTTAGAGATCAATATCAAATTTTTTGGTTGGGTAGAACTCCGGGGAAGTCAAACCCTAATTTTCTCCTGAACAAGAAAACCAACTCTGCAGAAATTCAGCTCTAGATCCAATTCCAACATCTTAACCTGGTAAGATCTAAATATTTTGCATTTCCATTTGAGGTTCTCTGTTAAGATGTCTCATCATACCAATCTTGATGAAAATCTTAAGGGAGCTGATAAATTCCAAGCTTGGAACTATAGGATCTCCCTGGTCCTAGAAGAAAATGAGTTGGACTCTTACATCAATGAAGAGGTTCCAGTTCCAGAGAGAGATGAGGCTAAGGCCTTACACAAGAAGAAATTGGTCATGGCTAAAAGGATTATTGTTGATTCAATCAAGGATCACCTCATACCACAGGTGTCCTCTTTAAAGACACCTAAAGAGATGTTTAATGCCTTGACCAAGTTATTTGAAGGGAAGAACATAAACCAAAATATGAATTTGAGAAACCAATTAAAGAATGTAAAGATCCAGAATGAGGAGACCATCTAGTCTTACTTTACAAGGGTCTCTCAGATCAAGGAACAGTTGGAAGTGGTAGTCAAGAAGTAGAGAATGCAGAAATTGTGATGACCACCTTGAATGGTATCCCTAGGGCATGGGACTCTTTCATTCAAGGGATCTGTGCCAGAAAGAAGCTAGTCAAGTTTAGCAAACTGTGGGAGGAATGCTCACAAGAAGAATCTCGAATATCAGCTCGAGAAGAAAAGATGGGAATTGAAGATCAAGCTCTCACAGTACATTCCAAGAAAAGAAAAACGGACCATCACAAAGGTAAGCACTCTCGCCAAAAGAAAAACACTAGAAAGTCTAACAAATATTTGTCTAAGAACATTTGCTTTACATGTGATGAAAGAGGACACCTTGCAAGAGATTGTCCTAGAAACAAAGATAGATCTCACAAAAGGAATGGAAACAAAAAAATACATCATGATCATGCTGCAGAAGATGATGAGACTTCCAATAAGAAAATCAAACAAGAAAGTGATGATTCTTCAAGTGATGAAGAATATGTTTTGATTTCCGATCTCATGGGAAACATCACACATGGAAGCAATGATTGGCTTATAGATAGTGGCACTTCCAAACACATGATGGGATTCAAAGAATCATTTGTGAAATTATCAGAACATGAATCACCCCACAAGGTGAAACTTGGGGATGACTACCAATATCCAATAAAAGGTAGTGGAGAATCCTCCTACAAATTAGACTCTGGAAAGTCTATGAAAATGAAGGATGTCCTATTTGTACCAAGACTAAATAAGAACCTTCTCTCCATCTCTGCATTAGATGCAAAAGGTATAAGAGTTGCATTTATAGATGGCCAAGTCATCATGTGGCCAAAAGGAAATACTATTGACGATGCAGTAGTAATTGGAGTAATTGGAGAACAAGAGGGAGGACTATACAAATTAAAGGGCCAACCAAAACAAGATTTGATTCATGACTCAGTAGAACCAAATGAACTTTGGCATAGAAGGCTTGCACATGTACACTATAGGGAACTATCACTTGCAAGAAAAGTTGTTGAAGGTCTTCCAGAAATACAAGCAAAACACGAAGGAGTATGCAAGGGATGTGCGAAAGGAAAGAACACAAAGAAGACATTTCCAAGAAGAAAAATAAAGGCTAAAGGAATCTTGGAAATCATTCACTCCGATGTATGCGGTCTGATGTCATCCAGCTCATTAAGCGGGTATGTATACTATGTTTCTTTCATTGATGATTTTTCTAGGAAGACATGGATATAATCCATGAAGAACAAAGACGAAGTATTCAGCAAGTTCAAGGAATTCAAATCCTTAATCAGAAACTACACAAAGAAGAAGATCAAGATTTTATGATCAGATAATGGCGAAGAATTCACATCAAATGAATTCAAGGAATTATGCAAATATTTAGGGTTTAAGAGGGAGTTGACCACTCCATATAATCCACAACAGAATGGGGTTGTAGAAAGAAAGGATAGAACGATCATGGAAGTTGCAAGGGCAATGCTTCATGATCAAGATCTTCCCATGCATCAATGAGTAGAAGTGTCTAGAACAACTGTGTATGTACAGAACTGTACTCCACATAGAGTACTCGAGTATAAGACACCTGAAGAAGTATTTTTTGGCAAGAAACCAGAATTTAGTCATCTCAGAATATTTGGCTATCCAGTGTACATACACATTCCAAAAGAAAAGAGGACAAAGTTAGATCCTTCAGGAAAGAAGGGTATATTTGTGGGATACTCTAAAAGCTCGAAGGCTTACAGAATATAATTCCTAGGGTTCAAGAAGATCGACATCAGTAGGGACATAACATTTGATGAAGACTCGGCTAACAACAAATCCAGAAAGAGACCTGTTGAAGATCCTGTAGAAACAGAAGTACCCAGAATTCATGACACAACCATGAACGAAGCAATTCCAGAAGAAGATAGAGAAATAGAAAAATCTCAAGAACCTGTAGATCCACCTCAGGAGAAGAATCCTAACAAGAGGAAACTTGCTTGGCTACGAGCAGATATCCAAGGTGCAGAAAGATATGGGGCTCCAGAAGAGATACACATAAAAAGGAAAAGAACCAGGTCTTGCTCTGGTTATGTAGCCCTATTGTGTGACTTCATTGATAAAGAACCTTCCAACTATGAAGAAGTAGTAGAAAAGAAAGAATGGAAGGATTCTATGATCGAAGAGTATCAATCGATCATGACGAATGATGTTTGGGATGTTATCCCAAGACCAGAGGGGAAGTCTGTTGTGACTTCCAAATGGATCTATAAGATCAAGCATGTTACAAATGGTAGCATAGAGAAATATAAATCAAGATTTGTGGCTCATGGTTTCTCCCAAATGGAAGGAATAAATTATGAAGAAACTTTTGCTCCTATAGCCAAATATACTTCCATCATATTAGTACTTGCTTTAGCTATAGTAATGAAGTGGAAAGTACACCAGATAGATGTCAAGAAAACTTTCTTGAATGGTGTAGTAGAAGAAGAAGTATATGTGGAGCAGCCACTTGGTTTTGAGACACCTGACAGGGAGACTCATGTGTGTCAGTTAAAGAAAGCCTGTACGGTTTGAAACAGGCACCCAGGACATGGTACGACAGAATTGACAACTTCCTATCCATTTTGGGCTTTACCAAGAGTAAGGCGGATTCCAACCTTTACTGCAAGGTTGAAGAAGGGAACCCAGTGGTACTCCTACTGTATGTAGATGATCTATTTGTAACAGATGAGGATGGGTTGTTGCTGATACAAAGAGGAAGCTTGTTGTCAAGTTCAAAATGAAGGACTTGGGTATGATGCACTATTTTCTAGGCATGGAGGTGTGGCAGAATGCATATGGAATTTCCCTGGGACAAGGGAAGTATGCAGTAGAGATCCTGAAGAGGTTCAGGATGATGGGTTGCAAAGCCATGACCACACCTATGGCATCGAACCTGAAGCTATTGAGTGATGCTTCATTAGAAGCGGTTGATGCTACGATGTATCATTAGATGATTGTGTCCTTGATGTACCTGATGAATACAAGACCAGATATTTCCTTTGCTATGAACACATTGAGCTAGTTCCTGATGGATCCAAGACATGTTCACTTGATTGCTGCAAATCATATTCTGAGGTACCTAAAGGGTACAGTTGATTATGGGCTCAAGAATGAGGTGAATTAGAATATTAACCTAGAAGGTTATGTGGATTTGGATTGGGTAGGCAGTTCCATTGATAAAAAGAGCACTTCAGGGTGTTGCTTCAGTATGGGATCAGGTGTGATCTCCCGGTTTAGCAGGAAGCAATCCTGTGTGGCACTGAGTATAGCCGAAGCAGAGTATGTTGCAGTTTGTTCGGCTAGTTGTGAGGCAGTGTGGCTGAGAAAGATACTGTCTAATTTATTTGATCTCCAAATGGATTCTACTTGTATATATTGTGACAACCAGAGCTGTGTGACGCTATTGGATAACCCATTGTTCCATGACAAGTCAAAGCATGTCGACATCAAGTATCACTATATCAGGGATATGGTGCAGAGAGGAGCAATGAATCTCTAGTATGTTGCGACGGATGAGCAAATAGGTAATGTACTAACCAAACCATTAGCTAGAGTAAAGTTTGAATACTTTAGGGAGAAACTTGGTGTTCTCCAGATCGATGTTCCCTCCAAAAGGAATTGATGTCTCCATTGGCCTTTCTGACACGGTGGAAGGCTGAGCTTCACATGGTTAGATGTAAGTGCAAAGATGCTCTGATGTGATTGTGGGTTGTGTTACCACATGATCAGTGCAGAGATATTCTGATGTGATTGTGGGATGTGTTCCCACATGATCATTGCAGAGCCATTCTGATGTGATTGAGGGATATGTTCCTAAATGATCAGATATAAGTGCAGAGATGCTCTGATGTGATTGTGGGTTGTGTTACCACATGATCAGTGCAGAGACATTCTGATGTGATTGTGGGATGTGTTCTCACGTGATCAATGAAAAGCCATTCTGATGTGATTGAGGGATGTGTTCCCACATGATCAGATGTGAGTGCAGCACCTTTTTGACATGATGAGGTCGGATGTAAGTTCAGAGCCTTTCTAACATTATGAGGTCAGATGTAAGTGTAGAGCCTTTCTGACATGATGAGGTCGGATGTAAGTGCAGATCCTTTCTGACATGATGAGGTCAGATGTAAGTGTAGATCCTTTCTAACATGATGAGGTCGGATGTAAGTGCAGAGCCTTTCTAATATGATGAGGTTGGATGTAAGTACAGAGCCTTACTGACAAGATGAGGTCAAATGTGAGTGCTGGGCCTTTCTGACATGGATTTTGGATGTGTTCCTCCCATGGTCAGATGTGAGTGTTGGGCATGCCTTTCTAACATGGTTCTTGGATGTGTTCCTCCAATGGTCAGATGTAAGTGTTGGGCAGGCCTTTTTGACATAGTTCATTCCATGGCCAGATATAAGTGTTGAAGATGATGAAGACCTACATGAAGGCTAGGACTACAACCAGCATGAAAAAGGGATGGCTCTATAGAAATTCCTGTGATGAGTAGAATTGAGATAGCACCAGTGGTGATGATCCAGACTCGATGATGATCCAGTGTTGATCTAGACTTGATGAAGATGACATGATGATGAAGATGACTTGATGATGAAGATGACGTGATGATGAAGATGACTTGACGATGAAGATGACGTGATGATGAAGATGACTTGACGATGAAGATGACTTGAAGATGAATATGAATTGAAGATGAAGATGACTTGATGATGATCCATATGATATAGACAAGAAGACCAGTGTGTTGATAAATTGTGTCAAGAGAATACCTTCCTAGTTAAGAGGGAGTGTCGATGTATTTGTAACTTCGAAATGTATTCACTTGTATATATTATTTATTGTACCCCGATGTTTATTTCGGGAAGTATCTATAATGTAATTGAGTCATATCATTCCCCAATGTTCCAATCGAGAGATTCAATAATGTAAACAAGTCATGTAAAGTCATAGAGTATAATGCTCCTTATTGATCAAGGGTTAATGTCCCTACAATTGTGGAGCCCTAGGGTTATTAGACTCTCTTAGAGAAGTCGGCCCTAGTGAGTTATTGTCAAGTCAGTAATTAGTATAAATAGAGAGGCAGCCTCTCTATTTAACACACATCCATACACATTCACTCACACTCAGTTGTAGCGCATAACTAAGAGAGAGAGAGAAGAAGCTGGGACAAGAGAGAGAGAGACTACTCCTGTCGGGAGATCATCTTACTGTCTTTGGGTTTTACTTTTGGTGTTGATTCTATCTTTGAGGAAGTTTTTGGGGTTTTCTCCTTTATGTTTTCCCCGAGGAAAATCTTAGTGTTCATTGTATCTTGTGATTGATTGTTGTGCTTGTTATTCTCTCAGATAAGATCCTAAGATCATATAGCTTTAAATGTTAAAAATCTAACAATAGAAGGTGCAGTCTCACCTGTGATATCTTAATGGGAAATGGCCAGAACCATGTTTTTGTAGTTAGGAGAGGGATTACAGTCCCCTGGCGCACAGCCAACCAAGGTTCTTGATAACGTCGAAAGATTGGAGTCCTTTTACTAGCTCAACAGTGGTGCAAGCATGTGACACAGATTATTCCTTAACAACTTAACAATAGATGAACCTGAACTAATAAAAAAATGCTTCAACAATGCTGGTCATTCATTCATTCAACTTTTTTTACCAATATTGCAAGATTGATTTAAGCAATAAATATAAACAATAAAAAATAACCCACAACATTGAACAAGCACATTCAATTAACACAAGATGTAATGTGGAAACCCAACCAGGAAAAACCAAAAAGGTGCTCTTCATATGGCATGAGAAATATATGCACCTTTCAGTCTATGACTTGACTGCAGACTATTTGAGATATGTCTTTTCGGCTCAGACTCTTTCTCGCTCTCATGCTCTCTAGTTTTATTATGATATTCTTCTAACTACTCCTACTGATATGCACACAACCTGGATCGACCGATCTAACTACTATTTGCACACTAAGATGCAGAATGACTCCTCCTATTTGGAAATGCTTCTGCAAAATGGGTTCCGTGGCCCAACATCGTTCTACAACACTACTATCTAAATTCTTCTCTGATTCCTTCAATTATTTTCCAAACCTTATTAAAAATAGGTTCCTCTTATTTATAACTTCTACAAGACCACGTAGGGTGGACTACATATAGTTCATTTAGTGTAGGTCGTAATCAGACATAAAAAATGGTTACAAGCTATCATAAACTGACACAAGGAGCTATCGGCCTAACTTACATATATTCCTTCATACGTGCGTCGTTCGCTGGCTTACGCCGACTTTAGCACCCACGATCTTCCTGACCTATCGCTTTCTAGCCGTTAGTTTTCTACATGCCTATAGATTCTGTTTTGCTCCATCGCACTACTTTTTTCCGTAGCTTCCTCTCTTCTGCGCTTCATTTCCTTCCTTAACTGCATCACGCGCTTGCTTTTTCTTCCTATTCTTGCGCTTCTCTTTGTGCCTTGTGCAGATTTGTTTCTTCTGTACTTTATTCCTACTGCTCTTTCCTGGCCCAACACAGGGGCTGATCCATCCCAATATTTCCATGGGAAGGAAAATGACAAGAAATTGGTAGCAAGACTACGGAAGAAATACAGTGTGGTGAAATAAAAACGAGCATATGTGATCGATAGTATTAATGACAAGTTCGTTCACGTCGGAGAAAAGTTACTAGCGGTGAAGATAGTGTGGAAGAATCACCCAAACTAGTGTACATCGGGGGTGACTGCATCAACAAGGAAATGCACATAAGGCATACATATGAATTGGTCATTGTTTTTGTTAAACAAGTTTATGGAATATTTTGCATTGCCGTAAGAGGTAGGGAAGCCATTCGCCTACTCTTTGATTCTTATACTCATCGCACTAGTTGGATGGATGGATCCAACTCATTACCAGGGGATGGAAGTTGACACCGTCAATGTATGTCAAGGCACAAGATATAAGAACTTATGGGTGCTCAAAGATTAAAAGTGACAAATTGACAACAAGGTGCAGTTCTACTTGTACTTGGATGCATTAAGGGATGAAGTAGTGAAGGTACCACAGATCACATATGCAACCGTGACATAATATAAAAATATAGCAAGTTTGGCGATGGGACCACATGTGATACACATCCATGCACAGAGAGACCCATAAAAGCAGTGGATTATGACCCAGTATAAGCTCATTTATGACAAATTGGACTCCATCATAGCATATTGGCCAGTGGAGTGGCAAGTTGTAGTGAATGATGAGGACATGTCAGATCCAGGAGACGGGCCACCAATGGATTTCTTGAAAGAACCAAAAGTTCCAAAGGAGTCGAAATAAGAATAAAATCCATAGGATAAAGCTTCATCCACAACTCCAACAGACTCAGAGTTGGAGAAGTAGCAAGAAGAAGTAAGAACAAAGCATCACTTCGAGCAAGGGGAATCGAGCAGTACTATAGGGAGCTCTAAGAAACATATGCAGAAGGTACTAACTGCAATCATTACAATGACAAATGAGAGTCAATAAAATATAACACAACACGCTATGGGGTACTTCCATCAAGTTACCAACTTGTTGCAAACATATACCAACACAGTATTGGAGGAGAAGGTACCACAAGATGGCGCGATGCAAAGAGCGGTTGAGGTGTATATTGGAAAGAAATTACGGCTAGTACAGATATTTCCGCGAGAAATTACAATTGGAAATGAGAATGTAGATGCGACACTAAGAAAATTTGACTAGGTTGGCGTCGACCTCAACAAAATTTTGATGCATATGTTGCAACGAATCCAGCTCGAAGAAAGTTGGGATATTAGTGACCTGGAGGCGAAAATGCATGATCAGCTGGTCTAGTCACGACAGGAGTCAGGGAGCACTACAATAGAACTGCAGTGACTAAAGGAAGAAAAATAGGCCATGATAGAAGAAAGGATGAGGAATTTGATGATAGGTAAGGACTAGAGAGAGAATTTCCACTGGCATGTGAAGAAATAACAGAGATCACTCTAGAGATGTTTCTGAGGAAAAAGTATTGCAACTAGGGCACATCGCAACAAATCTAAGAAATAAGAATGAGGATTTACGGGTTAGATCGGTACAAAGTACACCGTCGGAGCAACTAGGAGAGAAAAGGAGTACAATAGAAGACGTGAAAACAAATATAAATGAGTTAGATAAAGCTACCCAATCAATTTGTAGAGGAAATGAAACAATATTGGATGAGCGTGGTCCAAGATGAACATCTGCAACAATTGGGCATGCAACTTAGAGAGGTGTAAGCACAGCTGACAATGCTGAGGGGATCACTGAAGATGATTCCCACAATTGTGCAAGTGACCAAGGAAGCCAGCCTGAAAGTGCTGTAGCAATGCATCAACAAGGAACATGAATGACACCACCGAAGGACTGCGCAGTTGGATAAATTCCAAGATACCATAGAGTAGCTCATGCTCAAATCTATGGAGGGACTTGCAAACACCAAGGAAGCGCGAGCTAAAGTGGTGCAGGTATATGATGAGCACCCGACAGAGAAGGGGGTAGTGGATTGTGCGACACTTAGCGGCAAGTTCAACAAAGATGTTGAACATGTCCACATGGAGCATGATAATTTCAAGGCTAAGTTAAATGCACCATCTGCATCCAGCTAAGGTGGCTCGAGGGAGAGCCACATCTTTATGTTGGTGGTTTGTTGGAAAGGGTTTCAAAGGTGCGAAGTACGAGAATCAACAAAGGAAAAGGAATTCGCAGCACCAACAGGTGAAGGAAAAGTCAATCACAACGAAAGAAGATACTGAAAAGTTTGTTCATTTTGGTCACAGGGGGTTCACTAGCCAAGCAATATCATATCACGTCCATTCATATTGGGGGCTTTAATACTCCTAAAAATCTCAAAAATATATTGCCTCGTATTAAGGGGTCAAGGGGGTTTTTCAATTTGACATAGTAATATAATTATTGGGGGTTATTTTATTTGGGTGGGATGAGGAATAACCTCCAAATCATGGGATGGATTTATACCTCCAAATCATGGGCTCAATTCATACCTCCAAATTGCAGGTTGGATTCATATCAGTCCTAGTTTTTACTAAGGAATAACTTCAAAATCATAGGATAGATTCATACTTCCAAATCATGGGATGGATTCATATTGGTCGTAACTGTTTCTAAGGAATAACCTCCAAATTTTGGATGGATTTATACCCTCGAATCATTGAACTTATAATTTTTTTTTCTTTAGAATAATTTTCTTCATGAATGGGATTTCTCTAAGCTTTTATTGGCCCCAAGCCCATGAAAATGGGTAGTAAAAAAATTAGAAGAAAATAATCATAATTCATACATGTGATCTTCCCCTTGACAAGACGTGCTCTTAAATTCCTAGTCAATTGCTATTTTTCCATCCATAAATATGTTTTGTCCTTTTAAATTCCTAGTGTTGTTTGAATAATTTAATGTGATTTGTGCCTCCATTAAATTGTTGAGGTTCACATTTTTATGATGCAAGCAATTTTCCCATCAATGTTTTGTCACCCATTGAATTCCTCATGGGACCTTCATAGTTTGCTATTTATTTTATACCACATCCAGTCCAAATGGAAGGAAATGTTCAGGAAACTCATAATAAAAAGTAATGACTCACATAACATCTTCAAATTGCAAAGCCAACCTTGTTAAGAACCTCATTGAGAATGATCCCACCAAGAACCAGTGCAACTTGCAATCTAGTTGGTTTTGATCTCAAAGCATATTTTTCCATTGACAATGTATGCACTCTTTGTTGTTTAGGATTTTACATGTGAAGAAGAAAAATGATTTAAAGGAGCAGGTGCATGGTACATTCATCTTTGAAGTAAAGTATAATGGCATGGCAAATCTATACTTAATAATTAAATTCAATTTTTTTGTGCCATTACAAGAGCAATAACCTCTCTAGTATGCACTTTAAAAAGATAAATGAATTAAATCCAAACTATTTGATCAAAATCCACAACCTAGATAAGAAAAATACAAACTACAAAAGATAAAGATGAAAGGTTTACTCAAATGCATGAACTTCTTTGCAAGAATATGTGTACATCTAAAGTTAAAATTAGTGAATCTTCAACATTTTCATTCAAATTAATCATGAATATATCCTAAGCTTCAACAATCATGAGTATCTCAGCCCTCTTCTTGTTTCTTTAAGCATAAAGTATAGCATTCATTTTCTCATAATAAAATTAATGACAAGTATAACTTATTATAACAAGTTTTCTTACCCTTCAGCTAAAAAACTTAAAATAATATTCAATTCATATTTGGATTTAAGTAAAAAAATATTTTCTCCAGCTTATAAGTTTGTTTATTTCATCCCAGTGAGCTAGCTAAAGTGGTCTAGTGCTATAACTTGTGAGCATTGAAAAAAAAAGTTTGTTTCTGTCATCTTTGATAAACAAGAACTTCTTATTCTATTAAAAAATAGTTTTATTATAAATAAAAGAAAACATATATATTTCCATGAATTTCCTAAAATAAAACATTACTTAAATTAGAATTATATGATGACCCAAAATAATTAACTCAATTAATTACATATTTTTTTTTATCATATGTATCATTCTATTAAAAATAGTTAAAAGTTGTACTTTATTTATTTTTCATCCTTATGCAATAATTTAGATTATATGGCTCACTAACTTTTAAAGCATAACTACTTTAGTAATTACATAGTTAAAAGGGTTTGAATTAGGCGTGGTGGTGTCTGTAGTTTAGTTGGGAGGTGAATTAATACAGTGGTATCATATCTCCAGCTGCAATCTGAAATTACCACGGAATAAACAACGACTATTTCCAAGGTGATTCCGTGTTCTACCACCTTGTACCTCACTTGGTAGAGCTCCAATGTTTAATGGTTGTTTATTTTGAAATATGCAACTTGCAAGATGCGGTTGGACATTTCCTCCCATATCACTTTCAAACAATTTAAATTAAAAAATAAAATGACGACATGAATTGGACAAGCATGGTGAGAAATTATGAGTTGCATTCATTGCTTTGACCATCAGTTTGCTAGATTTGGTTGTCTACACATATCAAGTGCATCTTTTGCTAGATTTGGTTGTCTACATATATGTTGTTTGAATGAGTGAATGGAATAATTGACCTTCCCTGCAAATATTTTAAAGTACAATATTTAACCTCTAAAATTTTCCAATATATTAGTGCTCACTTGTATTTTCACAGTATATAAAAAATTATATGTATTACCACATTATGAAGACAACTCTTAGAATTGCTCTTCATGCTTGATATAGATAATTTATGAACCAGAAATGTGGGGTCGTGGATTGGAAACTGTTTTGCATAAAAATTAGAAATGGAGGCTTGTGGAGTGGAAAATGTTTTGCAGAAAAATATGAAAATGAAAATAGACATGGTCTACTTCTGTTTTAGTTTCTATATTATTGTTCTAGTTTTTATATTCTTCTTTTGAAAACTGATTATATTTGCTTTCCAATTGCACAAGTTACTCCATCTAAAGCCCCAATTGGTTTGCAAATTTTGTGTTAGAAATGCCCATCATCTCTTTTGCCTAAAACCCTCTAGATAAAAACCTACAACACAATTTTCTCAAGCAAGTGGATCTAGTTTCCCTCCACTATCCATAGTGAAAAAAAGTGGCAAACATTTTCAACAAAATTTAAAACCAAACTTGGGAAAAGAGTTACTTTGAGCTCTACAAAGTGCCCCACTCCTCAGAGGATTTGAGAGTACATTTATAGGATCCAGATTATAAGAGTCTTCTAAGAAGAGGGAAACAAATTTATTCATAAAAAGAAAAATTCCTATCATTTTCATTAATATCGATTACATATTTCTTCCTCCTGGTATGACTCTCCAAGTTTTGAAGAAACTATTCTGAGCTTATTGTTCTAAGATTGCATTGTCAATCACGTTGTTTTGCTCAAGGATAAAGATGAGGAGCTAGCATTGCAGAAATTGAGTGAAATTGTAATCAGTTTCTTATCATCCACATGCTCAATAAAATGCCTTCCAAGTTCCTTAACTTTTAGGCCTTGAAATTTATGTCAAACAGAACCAATGAATTGTTTTAAAATTCAAATGATTTTAAGCTAAAATAAAATCTAAAAGAATTAGTAAAAACTAAACATAGAACAGAATAAAATATAAAACTAAAATTAAACTATTGTCTAACTAAAAGTTAAAACTAAGCTTAAAAAAAAAAAACAATAAACCTGGTGATTGCACAGATTTATGTGATCCTCGATTTTTCAAATTATCATTAATGCACAGGAAAATTGGTCTCTCATCAATTCTTCGACAATCTTTTCTCATTTTCGGGCTAGTTGAACTTCTCTATATTATGCTAAGGATTGCATCATATTTCCACTTATGTTATTTCCACACACCTACAACAATATAAAATTATAAGTGAGTAAAATTAATAATCAATGTATAGAGATAACTTTGATCTTATGAAAACTAAGTTTGCCTTAGGAATTCCGTACTCTCCATAATTCTCAATCCAACCGTTGAAAGCATTTGTCTTTTCTTCCTTTTCCTGGACTACTAAAATGATTTCAGTAATTTGTAAGTTTGCCCAGTAATTTCAATGGTGGTCTATGATATACATAAATAATTCTTTCCATTGCTACTTGAGGTGTTTTCATGAAACCATGAGTTCAAATCTAGTGTAACCTAATGAGTACAAGCCCGTCATCGTTTTGCTTATTAAATCATTTGAACGATCTTATCATAACATGTTAGTGATTGGGCAAACTGTTATGATTAGATAACCTTTGATTGAGATCTGAAGACATGGTTGTGATCTAGCTTAGCCTCCATGATCACATGCACAATAGAACTACAATCTTGAGCTCTTACTGCGGTGGTATTGACATGTCATGGTGTAGTTTTTATCATTTAAAAAGAACTGGTTGATCTCTTCCATTACAAAATAAATTAACCTCTAGGTATAGCGACACCTTAAAATAAGAGAACTATTGCTAAAAGAAATAAAATTATAAGTAAAATACTTCCCTTGTCTTGCTAGTTTTGTGGCAAATGTTGCAGTCTCATGGAAATCTTAAGACTCCTTATGTTGACACATTATTGGTGTTATAAACCCTAATTTCAAAAGATGAAGGAACATTCTTCTCTTGGTGGCATTAAAACTTCCATAGTTGTATCTGCTATCAATGTATTTACATAGCCAAATTGCAACTTTGGCTTATCTTTTAATTGGTGTGCTATCTCAGTGGGAAGATGGTTAACCTCATTAAGATGAGGATCAATTTCAACAACTTCTACATGCCATATTTTATGGAAACGAATCCTTATTTCCCCTCAACGATTACTAGCAATTTTCTGTATCTCCCACGGTTACACAGCCTTTGATGATATTTTAATTTCAATATTTGAAATATTTCTACACACTTGTCAAAAGAAAGAGATTAGAAATTAATACATATTAAATGAAACTCTAAATTTATGCCAATGTAATTTTACTCTTGCGATTTCGGCTTTGGTATAACTCATGTGTGTTCTCCTGTGCAACTCCTAGCTGAATCTCTACTTATTACTACTCCTTTCATGTGTTGACTAGTGAGATTCATCCTTAATGTGTGGGAAGGTTCTTCTCTATAGTCCTAAAATGCATGGCAGAAACAATGAATTGGGAAGATAACCCTTTATCGATTTTGGTGCGACTGCAATAAATTCCCCCACAATCTTGTTGGAGTAGTCGTTGAGATTAATGATATATTGGCCACTTACATTTTCCTTGGCTAAATACGTGTAATTGTCGTGGCATTAAACTCAACCCTAAATTTGATGTGATATTATTTTCAACGATCTAGTGAATTAGCAGCCAATTGGCTTCCTCCTTGAATGAAATCTGGTGTGGTTGTCTCATAGTGGTCATCGAATAAATTTCTTTTAGAAACATGGTATTGTTTCTTTTCCCTGAACTTTAAAAACTTTGAACCTTCATCCTCTTTGGAATGAACTTTGCGGAGTCAATATGATTATATTAAAGCAAAAATTTCACTTCAATATTCCATGGATCATTTACATAAGAGTCAAATAAAATAAAATTTCCATAGATCATTTACATAAAAGTCAAATAAATAATAATTTGTATTTGAGAATTTTCATATAACAAGTGTATATACCAATGCATATACAAATAAATATAACCTCATATATAAGTTTAAGAACATCCTTATAAATATCTTCATGACATTCGACTTGATTAATCTCATTGAAATTAACACATAATCAAAAGAATGAATAACTGTGTTGTAACACAATCTCCACTTCCACGTAAAACGTTCCTGCAAAGGTTAAAAGAAAACAAAGAAAATACAATAGAGGTTTGAATATCTGCATAATAAAAGGGATAAGGAAAGCTCTTAGACACGTGAAATCCAGCCGATCTCTCAAGTAAGATATGAGTATGTTGACGTAATCTTGGCGTGAACATTATGCGACATAACGTAATCTTGGCGTGAAGATTTCGGGTGAAAGAAAGTAATATTGGCGTCCTAGGTCTGGCTATGATTTGGTTGAAGATTTTGGTTGTCAGATCGTACTGATCAAAATCCATGAAGGTTTTTGGTTGATTAGAACCCTGGTGGCCAGTGATGAGTTTGTTTGATCGACGGTCTGGATTTTCTTGGTTTAAATTATCCGGCTACGATGAATGACTTGATCATTGAATAGGGCTAGTACTTAAATCATTCCATGGCAGGTTGATTTTTGGGAGTCAGCGAACCGAGAACATGTCACCTTGAAATCATTCCAGATCTAAGCGACGGAGGGTTTGTTTATTGGTTTTTACTGTTGGTTTTGATGAGATTTGAATGATACGTGGGAATGTCCCTTCGGGATATTAAGGTGGTGGCTCGAACTCCACCAAAGGGACGTCAAGTATTAACTCGGTCCTAGATGGAGAAAACAAAATATTTGGACCCTTGTAGATTCAATTCGGTGTCTATGTGTGACACGATGGGAGCAATGGTCCTATCTCCGGTTTTATGTTCTTCTCCTGTTCTGAATCCATGCTTGTTGCAGCCGCAGTTGGTGGAGGCTGCGTTTCTTTGCAGTAACCAGATACTGAAGGGTTCGGCTGATATTTGCCCATGGCAATTATCTATTTCGCTTTGTGGGGTTGTTTCGGGTCATTCGCACCAGAAGATGGCACGGTCTCCTTTAATTGGACGTGGGGTTTTTACCAGGTCTCAGACAGAGGATACTTATGAGCATGGTCGGACCACAATGCAGTTTGTAAATTATTTTGTGGGGGCAATGGTTTTTTCGCAGGAGGATGCTTTAGTTCTAGTGCCGAATCTGGATCTATCAAAGGTGCTTTCTATGGAGTCAGATGATGATTTGGTGCGCTGCCAGGTGGGGCTGAAAGATGAACGGGATCACTGTAAGTCGGGGTTGAAAGATATTGATGGATATTGTCCAGGTCGGTTTAATTCAATGAAGGATGATTTTGCCTTGGCATGTTCTCACTAGGTATTTAACCCTAAATCCCTTGTTGGTATGGATGATAAGTTGTTTTGTCGGGAGGGTTATGATGGTAAAAAAATTTCGTTTACACAATCTAAGATATCGCTGAGGGATGTGGAAGGCCTTTCGGGAGGGGATTATGGGTTAGGGTTTGTATCTGTCAATCTGTATTTGGAGGATTTGGGAATTGATATTAGTTTTCAATTGGACTATTTATCTGAGGACAGGTGTGTGGAGTCCAAGAAGTTTGATGATGGGTCCTCCTATGCGGGTTTTGATGGGGTAAATAGTTTACCTATACAAGTGGATGGGCATGATCCTCTGGTTGAATTGGATACAATCTGTCCAATTGTCCATAAATGTAGACCTAAACCTGTTCGTAAAGTGGCATTGTCGCTTCTGGTGGTGGGAGAAGATATTGCCTTAAATGACATTGTGCTCACAAATGCACTCACATTGGTTGGAAGATTTGGCGGGTGCAGGGTTTCACCTGATGGAGTGAAGAAATGGGTACTTGATACATGGTCGAATATTACTTGTCCTGACATTTTTTTACTTCCAAAGGGTTGGTTGGCATTTAAGTTCAAATCTGAGGCTAATGCGACCAGTATCTTGGCGGGGGTTTGGAGATGGAATCATTCTGGTTTGTTGCTCAAACGCTGGTCACCTTTATTTGACCTGAGCCATGAGAGGTATGACTTGATGCCTATCTGGGTAAAATTACCTAATTTACCTTTTGAGTTATGGTCTTTGGCTTTTTTCAAATCGATTGGGAATACTCTAGGTACTTTCCTGGAAGCTGATTTATCTTTTTTAGTTTCTCGGGTTTGCTATCTAGGAAGGGTTTTGGTTTTACTGGACCTTAGGAAGGGTCTAGCCTCTGATATTGATATTAAGATTGGGGATAATGTATTCAATCAATCTCTTGATTACATTGGTATCCCTTTCAAGTGTAACCATTGTCATAGTTATGGCAATTTGGCTTCGCAATGTCTTTTAACCTTGAAAAAGAAATATCATGAGGAGCCTAAACCTAGTCTTGTCTGGAGGGTTAAAAATCCGATTGTTTCTGCTACTTTTGATGAGGTTAGGGTTGATGTTACGAAATCTAGGGAGGTGGTTTTGGATTTTTTTGATGATGGGATTGTCCCGATTCTTAAACCATTAGTTATACCTGTTCAGGATATGACTGTTGATAATTGTGATGAGGCCTCTTCTTATAAAACCCTGGGTATCTTGTCCCCTTTAAAACCCTTATTGGATACTGGCTTTTTTCTTAGATCTGGAACTAAATTTATTGGGTCATCTACTTCATCTGGGATTGGAGTGGGAAAGGATGCATTGGGAATGAGATCTGATGGTTTTAAATTGAAGGATAATGAACTATTTCAAGTTGATGGGACGCTTAGATCAGTGATGTCCCCTGATTTGGTTTCTTTATGATCTTGATGACCCTCAATTGTCGTGGTTTGGCTAGTAAACCAAAAAAACTAGCAGTATGTAGACTTGTTGAAGTTCAACATGTTGATGTTCTACTTTTGCAAGAGTCTATGGGTATTGGGCATATGTTAGTAGCTGATTTGGAATCTATGTTGAAGGGATGGACTTTTTATCCTTGGATGCTCGTGGTAAATCTTGAGGCCTTCTGTTAGGCTGGAGATCCAGATTTTTTCAATTGTTGAATGCCTGGGGTGTGGCCTTGGGTTTGTGTGTATCTTTGTTCTCTATTGAACTTAACATGGATATATTCCTGTTAAATATTTATGGCCCTTATATTGAAAGAAAAGTTTTCTGGAGAAATTTGTTTGGTTTAGATAGTCTTAAATGTAAAGATTTAATCCTAGGAGGGGATTTGAATTTTACTTTGGGATTATCTGAGATATGGGGCTGTAGGGCTAGAGCGGATCCACTTTCTAATTTTTTTTCAAAATCTTTGGAGGATTTTGGTCTTGTGGATGTTGCACCTTCTGTTATGTTTCCCACATGGAATAATAGAAGAGTTGGGGATGAAAATATCTATAAACGTTTGGATAGGATCCTGTTATCAGCAGATATGCTCGATCTTGATTATTTTTATAGACAGTGGGTGGGAAGTGGTGGTGAATCGGATCACTATCCTATCTTTTTTCAGATATCGAATAAGGGGCATCAGCTGAAAACTCCTTTCAAATTCAATCCACATTGGCTTGAAAATGAGGATTTGGTTAATAATTTGAAAGCATCTTGGGTGGTTTATGATGATAATCTACTAGAATCCCCTGCTTCTCAATTTGTATCCAATCTTAAGAGAATCAAGGAGGTTTCTGTTGCATGGTCTGTTAAAAAGAAGGAGAGTGAGTTCAAAGACTTAGTGGAAATTGAGATAATGCTCTCTGTTTTTTCTCTTAAGTTTGGATTTGGTTTCTCATCTGTTGAGGATAAGGAAGCTCTGATTATATTGGAATCTCATAAGAGTAAAATTCTTTTGGAGCGAGAACATGAAGCTAGACAGCAGAGTAGGGCCATATGGTTACTCTGTGGGGATGAAAACACACCTTTCTTCCATAAATTTGCTAATCTAAGAAAGAATTCAAATTCTATATGGAAGATTAATGATGATGGGAGGAATCTGGTGGAAGGCTTTGAAGATATTGATGTGGCTGTTGTTAATCATTTTGAGACATTATTTCAAGTTGATACAAATCTACACCTTTCTGAACTACTGAAAATTTCACATAAATTTCCATCATCCATCAATGCTGAGGAGAATTCGGAGCTTATGAAACCTATTACTTTGGAGGAGATACTTTCTATACTTAAGGTGAGCAAAAATGATAAGAGTCCTGGTCCGGATGGGATTATTGTGGAGGTTTATAGGACTCTTATTGATGTGATGGGTTTGGACTTGTTAAGGGTTATTGAGGTTTCTAGGAAATGTGGTAAAATTCCCACAGTTTTTAACTCAACATTTATTGCCTTGATACCAAAATCTGATTGTCCTTGTACCTTTGATGGATATAGGCCCATTTCTTTATGTAATTACAGTTATAAGATTATTGGTAAGATTTTGTCTTCCAGGATAAAGAAGGTGTTGGGTAGATATATATCCTGTGAGCAGTTTGGTTTTTTGCCTAGTAGGCAAATTCATGAGGCTGTGGGTGCCATTCAGGAAGGCATTCATACTATACATAGCAAGGGGTTAAAGTCGGTGGTTTTGAAAATTGATTTATCTAAAGCATATGATAGAGTTAGCTGGATTTATCTGAGGGTTATCTTAACCAAAATGGGGTTTTGTGTACCTTTCATTACTTGGGTTATGAGCAATTTAACATCTGTTTCTTTCTCTGTTTTGATTAATGCTGTGGCATCCATTTTTTTTAGATCCGGAAGAGGACTTAGACAAGGGTGTCCACTTGCACCTTTGTTATTTCTTGTTGTTGCTGAAGGTTTGAGTAGGGCCCTAATATCTGCTAAAAACATGGGAATTTTCAGAGGCATCTCCTTTGGAAATAATATTTCATTGACTCGTGTAATTTTTGTTGATGATATTGTCATGATCACTGATGGATCAGCTCAGTCTTTGTCAAATTTGTATGAGATCTTGATGGACTTTACTAAAGCCACCGGGATGATTATTAATGAAGACAAATCATCTTTATATTATTCTAGGATGGATGATGATGAGTTAATCTCTATAAAAAAATATTTTTTCATATACTGTGTCAAAAATTAACAGTGGTATGAAATACCTTGATTTTTATTTAAAACCTTGCAGATATTTGTTAAAAGACTGGGATTGGCTTATTGCTAAAGCTGAAAAACACATTATGCATTGGAGTCATCGTTGGTTGTCTAGGGGTGGCAAGCTGGTTCTGATTAAGTTTGTTCTTGAAGCTTTGCCTGTTTATTGGATGCATTTCTAGATTCCTGCTGGGATCATCGAGAAAATCAGAAAACTTTGTTTTAAATTCCTATGGTCTGGTGGTGATGGGTCTTCTTCCAGGATGCCTTGGATTTCCTAGAAGGTTCTAGCTAGTCCAAAATCTCTGGGGGGTTGGGGTCTGAAAGTACCTTCTTTATTTGTTAAAGCACTTGCTGCAAAAAGTGTTTGGAACATTATTCATGGACCAGGGTTGTGGGTTCAAATTGTTCCTCATAAATATATTTGGCCACTATCTTTGTTGGATTGGATCAGAAAAAGGGATAAAAAGAAATCAGGTATATCCATATGCTGGAAATCTGTGCTTTGGTCTTTTCATCTTATTGGTGATTTTCTGGTTTGGAAGATTGGGAATGGAGCTAACATTCGAATTGGCTTGGATCCATGGGCAGGGTGCAAATGGTGTCATTGCTTACCTTCTCATTTAATTGAATATCTTCATTCTGCTGGTTATTTTTTTTTAAAGATGTTGGGACTTTGCATGTATCTTTCTTAATGGAACAGGCTTGGTTAAGTTCAATTGATCTTGGACTTGTTGAGAATGCTGATATTATTGCTTGGAATGGCTACTTAGCCATACTTAAAGCCAGTCATATAAGGTTCAGGAATGAGGATGATACACTTGTTTGGAATCAGGCAAAAACTGGCAAGTACTCTCCCAGGTGTGTTACTTACATCTGTTTTTGGAATAGCATGAAAGGGAAATTGAGTGGTGGTGGAATATGTTCTAGCATATGAAGTGTCCACTTAAGTCAAATATTTTTGTTTGGTCTCTTTTTTCAGGGAAAGCCCTTACCTGGGATTCTCTTAACAATGGGGGATGGGAAGGTCCTGGAAGATGCTACCTGTGCAAGTGTGATGCTGAAACTAATTCACATTTAGGTCTTGATTGTCCATATACAAAATCAGTTTGGAAAGAGATAGAAGCTAAGGTTAATATTCAAAATCTTTGGGTTGGGGACTTAATTCTGTCATGTTTGAAGAATTGGGTTTACAACACCAAGGCACAAAATATCAGATCTTTTCCTATAATAGTATTTTGGTTTATTTGGAAATCTAGAAACCGTTGCTTTTTTTATAACCAAAACACATCTCCTGCGTAGGTTTCAGCATTTAGTCTGGGTTTACTTTCATCTTATCCTTTGGATACTACTGCTTTGAAGATCAGAATCATCACTGAGGAAGTTATTGACAAAACAAAACCATGGGGTTTTTTTTATGGTTCTACTTCTGGCAACCCACAAGTGTGTGGGGCTGGGGGTATTCTACCTTAAAGATGACCATTATATAACTTTTAAAGCTAGGCTGGGGATTGGATCAAATAATTTTGCTGAGTTATCTGTTGTGAAACTACTTATCTATTTGGCTTTGGACAAGTAGATTTCGCATATTCAGATTTTTTGTGATTCATTGGTAGTTATTAACTGGATCTCTAGAAAATTCAGATGTCTTAATATGCATCTTGATCAGTTATTACATGAGGTTACCAGATTGACTGGTTTTTTTGAGCAGGCTGACTTTTCACATATTTATAGGGAAAGAAACTCTATTGCTGATAAATTAGCTAATGATGGAGGAAAAGTTCAGCATGGGTTTTGGCTTATCAGTGAGTATCATGGGGCTGGAAGACATGATACTTTTCAGGTCTTTTAAGCCTTTTAGTTTCGGGGACTGGGGGGAATTTTTTTCCTTGATCTACTTTTGATGACATTTTGGAACATAATGTTTTTAACTTTCTATATACAGAAGTATATTTGGTCAATTAAGATGTTTTTTATGGAATGTTGATCTTATAATTGGTCTTGCTTGTTTTAGCAGGACTGAAAGTTTGGCTTGATTTGTTCAACTGGGACAAGTCAGTACTGGAGCAGTTCATTTTATGTTGAAGCAGCAGTGTGCATACATTCATATGATTTGGATGGTTGACAGTTTCTTGTTTGCTCTGAGCAGTAGTTGTTGTTTTTTATGGATATTGGACAGTTTTTGTCCGTTTGTGCAGTATTGATTTTGTATGATCTATGAATTGGTTGGGGCAGTATCACATGTTTATTGCAGAGGTATTGATGGTTATGTCAGTTTCTAAGATGCAGTAAGGTTGTTTGTTTGGACTTGAATGCTTATTTGGAGTAGTGATGTGCTGGTATTTGGGAAACACCATGGAGTTTGGAAGGCCATTTTTTGACATGGTTTCTCAATGTTCTTGATGCATATTGGACAGTTTTTGTCTGGAAAGTTTTGGTATGGATATTGGACAATTTTTTGATGCTGTCTGGTTTTTTGAATGCTGTATGGGGCAGTTTATTCATGTTTTTCTGCACTTGAAGAACATAGTACTGATGGGTACTTAATTAAGGAGTTGTTATGATATTGTTTGGACACTTATTTTGAAGGTTGTTTCGGAGCAGTTATTTTGTTGGTGCTTGGTTTTTGGATAACACTATGTTGAAGTTTGTATTTGGCATGGTTATCCAATCTATTATATTTTTGTATAGCTTATTATTGAGCTGAATATTATGGATATATGGTCACTTGTCAATTTGATAATAGTGGATCATCCACACAATGTATTTTGTATTTTATATATAAAATAGGATTTTTTTCTATGGAAAAGAGTGAAATCCACTACTAGGTCAATAAAAGTAATCATATTTGAATGCAATTACGTTTTATTAATAAAAAATACTTAAAAGGTCATTGCAATTTAGAAGTAAAAGTATCATAGAGTCCAGAAATATACTTTCTTTGGAATGAAAAAAAAATTATTGGGTTGAAATGATAAGCTTTAGAAGCGGAGGAATAATACTAACAAATAGTATTTTGAATTATGTGATTAGCTTACTTTTCAAAATAAAGAATTAAATGTATTTTACTTAATTTATAAGTGATATTATAGTTAAAATTTTATTATGAAAAGTCATCTTAAAAAATGAGAATTATTGATTGAATATCGAAGTAGATTACGTCTAATATAAATGATCTTAAGTACAATTTTACAAGCTTAACATTATTATTTTTAATAAAATATTAATGCTTGTAAAATTCAATACTTTATTTAAATATGATGTTATTCCATCATCTTTAATCTTTAAAGTATATGATATTAAGACTTAGATCAAGTTGATTAGGTTTAAGCTTAAATCAATTTATTCAAATTTGTCAAAAAAACAAATTCTTAAAAGGAAAAAATATTTTTAAAATGAAATTTAGAACTTGTAAAAATCAATATTTTGTCCCAAATAAAAATGATCAATTCCTTTTCATACTTTAAAATAGATTCTTCCAAATAAAAGTGATCAATTCTTTATCATACTTTTAAATAAATTCTTTCAAGACGTGAATGAAAATCATAAAATTGAGCATTCTGATAAAATATTTTGATCCGCAAAATCCCATTTAACCAAGTTGGGTATTGAGAGATGAAATACAACAAGATTGTAGAAGCATTATAGCAATTCATTTTTTGCAAACTAGAGCAAGGAGTCAACATGTTAATCTTAGGTAAAGAATTTTTCTATGTTCATTTGGGTTCAAACATCAATGATGTTTGTTTACATAGGAGGATAGGGAAGTCCATCCACAAAAGGGTTTCAATTTTGCATTGTTTATGAAGTTTAATTTATTAAGATTATAGAAAACACGTGTTCTTTATGGCTATACTTGTATTTACATGATAAAAATTTGTAGATTGACAGGCTATGGTGTGAAACATCTGCAATTCTCATATTTTCTAAGTATTGCACTGATTGTTGGACTATCAGCCTTCTACATTCTTTGTTACAGTGATCTCTTGAATGGGATGGCTTTCATGCATCTTTCCTTCCCCATTACTATTTCATTCCATTATTCAACCAATCCCCTCCCCCCCGCAATCTCAATGTGATCATTATTACCATTATACTATTATTTTATTTAGCATCATGTTTTCCCTTGAAAATATGATATAAAGGGGGTGTTAAAAATGAGTTGATAAAAATGGATACCTACAATATTTTGTGAAACTAGGGGTTTTCTTAATTGGAAAGGTATGTTGGGAGGGGGTTCAACAATACAATTTTATGAGGAATTTTCCAATATTTTGTGAAATTAGGGATATTATTTAATATCGTGCGAACTGTCGTGTTATGTAAAAACTCCATTGAGTGAAACCCCCATGATTTTGGTCTAGTCAGTTAGGAAGTTGGTTATGTGGACCATTTTGTAACGACTTAGCAAGACTATAAATAGAATTATAATTGTAAAGAGAATCATAAATCAGGAGGATATGCTCGATATATCATTCGATCAGCTCTGTTGTAAGTGATTGATCTGTCGATGAATGTTTTTATGGTCCGAGGCTAATTGACGAAGGAGTGCTTGTCTTTTGTGATGTGTTTTTGGGAATAATATGAAGATGATGTTAATGATGCAATTCTGATTTGTGTCTTTGTTTCTGGGAATCTTGCAAACTTTATGAGAATCTATGAATTTATATGCTTGAATCTGAATTATGCAAAGCCTTGCAGGGTTCATTGGGTTAATACATGTTGATGCCTTTGTTCATACAATTCTGAGTTGATATGAATTATGATGTGGCAATGTCTGTTTCAATCTAAGTATGAATAAGAATGATTGTGAATTCTAATGATAAGTAGATCTGATTAATGTTACGTAAATATGATGAAAAATATGCTTAAACCCTGGATCTCTGAGAAGCATTGAGATAGAGTAAGAGATAGTGCATAAGTCATCTTCCATATGAATAAATGTGGTTCTTGCATCCCTCCCTCAGACATCTTAGGTGACAATGCATCTACTTTGCATGTGTTGTTGGATAGGGTAAAACCTATATGGGTGATGTTTAGGGAGTTTGTGGTGATGAGTGTTGACATATCTGTGGACTGAACCCCTATGGTCAAGGTGTGTGTCAACAAAAATGAAATAAAACAAGTTTTCTTAGAAATGTTTTCATATTTATAGAGTCAGAAAAAAGATTAAAGGAGTCTCCAAAGAGTTCCTTTTTCATATATTTTTTATGAGCCGAAAGAACACTCGGTAACTTATCTTCATGTATTTACAAGAAAGAGAAAGAACAAATACTTAGATCATCTAGAGAGAACAAGTGGAATGCAACTAAGTTCTAGTGCATAGAAACAACCCTAATCAATAACTACAAATAGGCATGTGAATGAGAACACTCATTGCATCATGTTTCTCCATAGTTTAATTTTGAAATGGTAGCAGTGTAATGCAAACAACTAGTATCAAGCGTAACTACGATGAAAATAAGAAAGTGAAACAACAAATATTAGTGAGGCAGTGATAAGAAGCAAGGAATAAGAAACAATAAGAAAGCACAACCATTAAGTAGACAATAAGATGTATGATTAATTTTTTAATTAGATTAAAACATAGAATGAAACTGTTCTCGAGGTGTCTGCTTCATTTTTTAACGATCTTGAAATAGTGAATGTAACTATTCTCAAAGTGGTTTTTTCTTTTTTTAACAATCTTGTAACTAAAAAATAAACTGTGTCGAAATGATACGCATTGGCGGGTTTCTTGCAAATGTGATATCCATAGGTTGGTACTTTGAGTGACACCCATTGGCAGTCTTTTTCCAAACAAGACATCTATAGGTTGGAGACATTATCCCCAAGATTTGTTTCATCTGTTGATTCTTCTTCTACACCCGATTATACTATTGGATACTAATAGGAATAGGTTCACTAGAGAGAGAGGAAGAAAGAGGAATAATTCCACAGGAAAAGGAAATTAAGGTTCAGTTACTAGATCTAGTGGAAGAATTGACTCAATTGGAGGGGGGTCTATTTCATTTTTCAACGGCTTGACACAAAAAATGAACTATTCTCCTGGTTATGCATTTCATTTTTTAATGAGCTTAGCGCAGAAAGAGAAATATACTCATGTTTATTGGTGATGCATTCCAAGAGGTGTTTATTGGATGGAAGAACGATGCTCTAGAAAGAATGCATGTTGAGAGACTCGATAGGGGTAATGGTGGGGAGAGGGGTGAGATTAAGCTCCAATTCTCCCATTGAGCAGTTCACCATGTCAACTACTAGATATAATTCTAGAGATATCGAGCATACACTGAGAGGATCCTTATCATTATCAGTTGCAGGAATGGGACATGATGCCACATAATTAACCTATGGCGAGAGGGATACCAATGCATATAAGGAAAATTTAGGGAAGTCAAATGATTGATAGTCATATCAGGAGAATAAACAAAACCTATTCAATGGTCATAATGTTTCCATTATGAGGGAAATGCATCACTCGAAAGAGTGTGGAAATGACATCTTTCATAGCATAGACATAGTCCCTCTTAAGAAGAAAAATAAAAATGAAAATTGACTTGAACTAGCATAACATCGATACAAACAATTTTCCATTCTAAGGTGATGGGTTACTGAGGAAGAATCCCTAAAGGTTCATTGGAGAGGAATTCATGATGGGTAGATGACACAAGCTGAGGGAAAGCCATATATTCCCAATCAGTTGAGGGTAGAATGCTAACAAAAGTACCTAAATCTACAATAGTACAATGTATGATATTATAATAAGACTACACAATGATTTGGAAAGGTATTCAGGAAGGAATATGAGGCTCTGTTAGACTAGCCCAATGAAAGGAAAAAACATCAGTACTTGGAGAGGGTTCCATCAAAATGGGAGAAATTCCCTCTTGACTAGAAGGATTAGAAGTGAAAAAGAAAAACTTGATTGGTATCCAATTCACTCTTCTAGGGAAGAGTGGGATCAATCAATGATTGAATCAAATTGACCACTTCATCCACCAACGGTTGGTTTGGAGAGGACTCTTGGGAATCAGTTGGGGGTTGTTGTCGGGAAACAACAATGTCTTCCAATAATTGCGAAGCTTCATCCATACAAGGGAAAAGGTGAGTGAGATGGATTTCCTTGCATAAATCAAAAGTAAACTTCACTTTTCCCTTTTTCACCCCCAACCATATGATCATTGGTTAATGGGATATCACCATCATGACTTATAAGAGCTAGTTAAATATTTTGTTTGGAACCCTTGGACCACACTTCTAAGACCTTGGGAATACCACGGAAATGGTTAAGAAGGTGGTCACCTTTACAAATCCTGCAAGGGAATTTTGGCTTATCACCTATGTTGGTAGGCTTCTCAACATTCTGAACATTCCCAATAGTGATTGATTTATTTTCCATTTGCTTATTTTTCTTTTTCATTTTCTTCATTTTCTTCTTCTTCTTAGCCTCCTGGTTACTAGAATCAAGGATTTCAAGGGAAGATAACGCGATGGGTGAATAAGGTAAAGGATTAATAGTAGGTTGATTTTCTTGAGTTTGATAGATTTCCTGGGAAGCAGTAGGGGAAATCGGTACCACCGGAGTGGAAAACAACCATACCGGTAACCCAATAGTGAATATGGGTAGAATCGACACGGCAATGTAAGGAGGACCAATGTTTCCATAACATGGAAAAGAATAAGGTTCCTTATGCAAAGGGGTCCTTTTGTTGGTAGCCTTAGGAACTATCATCATAGACATAGAATCGACCTAGGGTTTTCTAAATGTCAAAAAGCACACACTATCAAAATTCCTACAAGACAAGAGAAAGCAAACAACTCCCTTATGACATGGATAAATAAAGTAAGGATATTTAGGAGATAGGAGATGAGACCATGTTGGCACCGGTCTAGAGTGCACAAAGTGCAGTACCTATAGTGATAAAAAGGTTATCGACAAGAACAAAAGACTGGTAGTGAAGTGTAAAGAATCCGACCACTAAGGAATTTTCGTTCAAGTTAGTTCGCAAGCGGTGAATTGGACCATTTTGTAACGACCAAGTGAGCCTATAAATAGGAATAGGATTGTAATATTAGAGGAATATTAGAATCGAAGATATTTAGCATCTTGGAATTGTATTTTCTTGCATCTGTGGATCAGGGTGTAGTCTTTGAGGATGTTTCACAATGTGATCTAATCTTATTTTCTGGTAGCCTCTTTTTGACATTATTTTTTTCAAATCTCTTTTTTTCTGCGATGTATGAGATAATTTAATGAAGAATGAGAAGGATTTATTTATGTCTCCGTCTTTATATTTTATTGCAATGTGATTAATGAAAATTACTACAGTAGTTACTGGTTCAATGTATGTCCATACATAGATCTGGTTAAATATGTTTTAATGCAAATGAGGATTATGATGATTCCTGAAGATAAGTAGAACTAGTCAATAGAGTAGAAGTATGAGATATTGATATGAATATCAATATATAGTTATGCTGTGAAAGGGTATGAAAGGATGGATGTCTTCTTCTTCACTATGGAAACGTGGTTCCTGCAACTCCAGGCTTACTAGACATCTCGAGTGAGAATGCACTTGCTTTGTGGGTGTTGCTGGAAATGGTAAAACCTTTCTGGGTCGATGTTTAAGGAGTCTATGTCAAGATTTGTTAACAATAGTGTGAAGTGAACCCCTGTCGATAGAACTGTGTCAACAAATGGTTCTTTTTTCAGGACCATAGTGCGAGAAAGGAAGAGGACATGTTGTGGAATTCGATGAAACATAAAATCCAGGATTGGTTTGATAAGAAGACCCGAGTGTTTTCTGAATAAGAAAACAAAAAATTAATATGATTGAGAAAGGATTGGTTGGAGAAGTAAATCTATTCTTATATCCATGAAGTATTTTTCTATGAATTCCTGATATTACTGTATGAATCGTTGGTGCAACTCACTTTTCAGAAGAAGAATTTCCAAGGAGGTGAGCCTGAACCTTGGAACCCATAACTAATCCAACAGTTACATAGGGTCAAGAAAAAATATTCAAGGGTTGCCAATGTGTGGACACACAACATTTTGGAAGGATACATTACTATGTTTGTTTTTGATACAATTAAATCCTAGAGCGACGCGGAAACATAATTTTTTAAGGGACCCAAAGGGAGATATCTATTGTCATTACAATTGTGGATCAAGATTCTCATCTATTAAAAGGGATATTAAAGATGAATTCAGACGAGTAAAGATCTAGTGTGTGGAGGCTATGGGTACTGTGAAGATGTGGGTTTGATGGAATGATGTGGATGTGTGTCACGATGAGATTGTGAGGGATTCCATTGAAGAGTTTGGTCTCCTGTGAAGTGGAGTGACGTTATGACTGGAGAAGAGGACGAGGACCGAGGAAGAGATTCCTAGTGCGACAAGAATAAAGAACTGCAAAACAATACCAAAAGGGACTAAGAGACCCTACAATGACGAAGAGAACAACCAAGCTACCCTTGAACCTAAGGAAGGGCTGACCTAGAGCTACAACGTACCTATAACTCCGTGCAACGCGTCAATCTTGGGAGGGAGAAACACAAGTTTTTTGCATGGTTTTCTTTCTTATCAACACAATAGTAATAGTAGTGGATCAAAAAACATTGGTAGATAATATAGGATGGCAGGTGATGGCGTAAAGATACTTTTGTTTCAGGGTAACAGGGCTGAGGATCCATAGAAATACTAGTTCTTGTACAAAGCAGTATGGATAGCGAAACAAGTACAAGATGATGATATCAAGGGAGGACAACTAGCCATGAAATTTAGTGGTTGGGCATTGGATTGGTATATGAAATTTTTGCAAGTATCAACAGGGCATCCATAGAAGACCCTAACAGAAATCAAGATTGGACTGATCAATGAATTTAAGAAACAAAATTCAAAATCATAGTATATTATAGAGTTAAAGAAAATAAATCATTCCCCAATGAATCAGTGTGGGATTTCGATCAAAGATTCAAAACTATAATGGCCAAGGTTAGCTTTGGAATGAGTGATGTACAACATAAAGAATGGTTCATTGAAGCCTTGGTACCCCACATCCACATGATGCTGATACAACAGAAGATCACATTCCAACTTGAAGCCCAGAAAATTGTGATGAAGCTAGAGGATTCACCAGTCGATGAAACATGGATTGACATGAGCCAGATGCAGTCGCAGGTGGTGACCCTTAGTATCCAAATGAAGGATATTAAGAAGGGGAAAGGCATCCGTGAAGAGGTATGATGGAGTCGATGTCGATTAGAAGGAAATCACAAGGATTAGAGTCTTGAATTGATGAATACTTACAGTCGGGGGCTCCAAATCCACTTAGTCAAGGAGTAACGCCCTCGTGCCAATTTTTTCAAACGAGAGGACATCAGTCAGAAGAATATGTGTACTTACATAAGGTTGTGTTGAAGCCGGCCAATATTTTATGTAAATTATGTCGGTTAGTTGGTCATGAAGAGAGAGACTACAGAGCTTATGATTTGTTCCAACAAAGAACTATGGATACATAGTTTATGAAAGGAGAGGAGAAATGAACAGTAGAGAGACCTCAATCACAACCACAATACAATCAACCACAACCACAATACAATCAACCACAACCACAATATAATCAACTGGAAACATAGTATAATCAACCACAACATCAATTCAATCAAGCATAGTATAACCAACCACCATATCAAGAGAAAGGAGGATTCTAAGGAGGATTTCATGGTGGTCACAATGGAGGCTTTGGCCACGAATGAACATTTTGTCAAGGTCGAGGACTGGTTACCTGCTATAATTATGGAGTGGTAGGACACTATTAGAGGGATCTTCTGAATATAGCATCTAAGTGTACTTATTGTAGCGCAACTGATCACATTGTCAAATAATCTCCACAACTAATCGCGAAATTGAAAGATAATAATGTGCCACAACCGCAACCGAACCATAATACAACTCAGAATCAGAATCCTCGTCCAAATGTGCAGAAGATATTGGATGAAATAAGGATTCAACCAGTGCATGTCATTATAGTAACAAGAGGAGGAGCTAATGTTGATGTATTTGTAACTTCAAAAGATATCCTGATGTATATTATCATTGAATGTTGTTGTAACCCCATTAGGGATGTGTTTACCCCCTTCTGGGATGTATTAATTATGGCTATACCTTGAGGTACAATCTCTGTTGTAAGTTAGGGAAATATTCCCTAGTGTAACATCATGTAATGTGTATTGGAGTCTCTTTAGGAGAAGTCGATCCTATTAGGGAAGACATGTGGGCCCTGGTATTATGTTTGGTCAGTGACTTGAAAGGGCATAAATAAGGAGGCTTTCTCCCTCATTTATACTCACCTCACACTCTCAAGTTCGCATGAGAGAGAGAGAGAGAGGAGAGATAGATAGTTATTGAATACTTCTTATTATTGTTTTTGATCATCTTACTATTTTGTGGAAGTTTGTGGGGTTTTCTCCTTTAGGGTTTCCCTAATGAAAATATTTGTGTCTCATGTATCTTTTATATCTTATGCATTTTGTTGTACTTCTTACTCTTTCAGATAAAGATCCTAGATAAACTAATAAGATCTAAAGAAAAAAAAACATGGTATCAGAGGTGCCTCTCTGAAAGAAGGAACTGTACGACAACAAAAAAATAGGGCTTCCTAGTTCAATGTGTTCTCTCCACAGACCATCAAGAAAATAAGGCTAGGCTAACTTGCCTTAGTAGGGAGCATATTTTTGTGGAATCAGTTTCAAAGTTGAAGAAGTTTCAATTTTTACCCTATCACTATTTCCTGGAGGAACTAGGGCATCAATTTTCGGAGGATTCCCACCTCATTTTTTGGAAAGTGAACTTGGTGAGAAACTCGCCTCAAGGAGGCGCATCTTTCTGTCAAAAAATAATTCCCAAACTCCAAGTTTGGAAAATTAGGGTTTTTCTGAAAAACCCTAGGTCAACCAGCTTCGGAACCAGGTCAGACACCTCAAATAGGTAAGATCTAAATCTTTGTTGTTTCCATTTAATATTATCATTTGAAAATATGACTCACCATACTCAAATTGAGGACAAGCCTAGAGGGGCTAATATCTTTCAAGCATGGAAGTTAAAAATCTCCCTGATCCTTGAAGAAAATGAATTGGATCAGTTTATCGCTAAAGAAGTTCCAGAACCAGAGGCAAATGAGGATAAGGATGCTAATTGGAGAAGCATGGATAAGGCTAAGAGAATCATTGCAGATTCTATTAAGGATCACATCATCTCCCATGCATCTTCATTCAAGACACTGAAGGAAGTATATGATTCTTTGACAAAGATGTTGGAAGGAAAGAACATCAACTAGAATATGGATTTGAATCGATTGAAGAGAATGTCGAAGAAGGATAAATTGTGATGACTAACTTGAATGGTCTCCTTAGATCATGAGAATTGACATTCATTCAAGGGATTTGTGCAATAGGTAGGTTGATCTCTTTCAGCAGAATCTGAGAAGAATGTGCACAAGACGAAGCTAGACTCGTGACAAGCGAATAAAAGATGGGAGAAATTATAGATCAAGCTCTCATAGTTCACAATAGGAAGAACTTCAAGAAGAAGGAGAAGACGGAGACATTTCATCTCAACAATAAGAAGGACAAAAAACAAAATAAGACCAAAAGAGATACCTCAAATGTTCGACGCTACACTTGTGATGAAAAGGGACATTTTGCAAGAGATTGTCCCTTCAAGAAAATGAGACACCATGCTCATATTACTGAAGATGCTAAACTAGAAAAAAAAATATTCAGACAAGAGAAGGATGATTCGGATGAAGAGTATGTGCTAATATCAACACTTACTGGCACGATCTCACATGAAAGCAATGATTGGCTTGTTGATAGTGGAGTGTCTAAAAATATGATGGGATACAAGGGATCATTCATTAATATGTCTAAACATGAGTCACCACACAAGGTAAAACATGGGGATGATTACCGATACCCCATAAAAGGGACTAGAGAATCTTCATACAAGCTTGACTCTAGTAAATCCTTAAAGATGAAAGATGTGCTATATGTTCTGGGATAGAAGAAGAATCTTCTCTCCATCTCTTCACTAGATGAAAAAGGAATTAGGGTTTCTTTTGTCGATGATCAAGTTCTGATGTGGCCTGGAGGAAATACAATAGAGGATGCAACAGTGATTGGAGAAGAAGACTGAGGCTTGTACAAGATAAAGGGACTTCCTGAACAAGCACTGGTTCATGAGGCAATTGAACCAAGCGAAATGTGGAACATAAGGATTCCATGCGTGCACTACATAGCACTACCGATGGCAAGCAAAGAAGTCTTAGGATTTCCAGAGATCCAGGAAAAGCATGAAGGCATTTGAAAAGGATGTGCACAAGGAAAGAATGTGAAGAAGACATTTCCCAATAGTGAGAGCAAGGCTAAAGGAATAATGGAGATAGTACACTTGGATGTATGTAGACCCATGCCATTAAGTGGGTATGTGTACTATGTTTCCTTCATAGGTGATTTCTCACGTAATACTTGGATATATTTCTTGAAAGGGAAAAGTGAAGTTTTCAATAAATTCAAGGAATATAAAGCCTTGGTCGGAACCCAAATGATAGGAATATCAATATTCTACGGTCAGATAATATAAAAGAATTCACATTAGATGAATTTAAGGAAATATGCAAAGAGTCCAGGATTAAGAGGGATTTGAGCACTCCATACAATCCTCAGCAGAATGGGGTTGCAGAATGAAAGAACTAAACCATCATGGAAGAAGCAAGGGAAATGATGCATGACCAGGATCTTCATATGCACCTTTGGGTGGAGGAAGAAAGAATAATTGTGTGTGTACATAACCATACTCCTCATCGAGTACTTGACACCAAGACTCCTGAAGAGTATTTCTTAGGAGATAAACCTGAAGTTAGCCATCTGAGAATATTTGGTTTCCTGATGTACATACATATCCCAAAGGAGAAAAGGAACAAGGTCTATCCTTCTGGGAGGAAGGGTATATTCGTAGGATACAATGATACATCAAAGTCATACCGAATATACTTCCCAGGATTCAAGAAGATCGACATCAGTAGATATGTAACCTTTGATCAAGACTCGAGATACTTCATATCCAAGAGGAAACCTATCCAGGAAGTTGAGGAACTTGAAGAGATGAGAGTTCAAGATATGGAAATTGGAGAAGAAATTCCAGAAGACTTGAATATCACGACATGAAAGAACCGCACAAGAACCAATAGAGACAATCCTCTAGAAGGACTCCAACAAGAGGAAACCAACATGGGCACGGGAGCTTATACGAGAAGCTGAAAGGTATGCAACTCTAGAATAAATGCATAGATATAGATAGAGGGAAAATCCCTACAATAAATATGTGTCCCTACTATGTGAAAACATTGACAAAGAACCTTCCACCTATGAAGAGGACACATAAAATAAAGAATGGAAGGATGCTATGATCGATGAATATCAATCGATCATAAAGAATGATGTCTAGGAGATAGTTACGAGACTAGAGAAGAAGTCTGTCGTGACTCCAAAGTGGATCTACAAGATCTAGCATGTTGCATATGGAAACATCGAGAAATACAAGGCAAGGTTTGTAGCACGAGGCTTCTCATAGAAAGAAGGAATAGACTACAAAGATACATTTCCACCCATGGAAAGGTACACTTCTATTAAGACCATACTTACATTGGAAACAATTATGAAATGGAAAATACACCAGATGGATGTTAAGACAACTTTCTTGAATGGTGTAGTCGAGGAGGAAGTGTACATGGAACAACCACTGGGATTCGAGACACATGACATGAAGAACCATGTGTGCAAATTGAAGAAGTCCTTGTATGGATTGAAACAAGCACCAAGGAAATGGTATGACAAGATGGATAGCTTCCTGATCACCTTGGGATTTCCCAAGAGTAAAGAAGATTCCAACCTCTACTTCAAGGTGGAAGACAGAAGACCTGTGATACTCGTGTTATATATCGATTACTTGTTTCTGACATGTAATGAGGAAATCATTACAGATGCAATGAGGAGACTTGCTACAGAGTTCGATATGAACTAACTAGGTATGATGCACTAATTCTTAGGCATGGAGGTGTCGCATAGTGCATATGGGATTTTCCTCTGTCAAGGAAAGTATGGAGTGGATATCCTAAAGAGATTCATAATTTTGGACCGAAAGGTGATAGCCACACCTATGGCATCTAACTTGAAGATTCTGAGTGATTCTTCATATGAGTCAGTTGATTCCATGATATATTGTCAGATGATTGGCTCATTGATATTGTTGGGACTCAGAAATGTCACTTTGTCATCCACTTTATCTTCCGCTATTCCTCACATTTCATCGTCCCATTAACCTTTTATCATACCATTTCCATACATATATGTGGGTTTCACCTTATTATTTCCACTTTATTTATTTTTAGTATTATAAGTGAATTTATGATTAAATATTAGAAAATTAACATGTTTTTCACTAATATCTCAAAGTATGGATGAGCTTTGTAATGTGTAGGAATATGTGAAGGATTAATTCAAAGAATATTCCAAGGAGAAGATCATGGAGATTTGGTTGAGAGACATGTGGAGAATTTGTGAAAGATATGTGGAGGATTTGAAGGGATCATATATTGTAATAATAGGAAAGTAATTGAGTGGTTGAGTGAATAGTGGATCTCTCATTATGAGATGGTTATCTTCTTCTCAAAGAATTTTGTGTATAAAAGAGAGTGATCTCTCTTCATTTGTTATGGGATATTATCTTAGAATATTTTAGATCTTAGATTATCTTAGATAATAGTAGATTGTATAAGTTAGTCTTGACTTTGTAATATGGAGAAGGGAATTCTTAGCTTTTGTTCATAATCTTGGTTTGATGTTTTCATGATTTATGATTGATTCTTGTGATGTAATTTAAGATTGTTTTATGGTTAATGTGAGCTCACATGTGTTGTCTTGTTGCTCTTCATATGTTGTCTTTCTTTTATGCAATTTACTTTCAGCCCTGTGTTTCATCTTCCAGTGTTAGATTAGCGATTGCTTGTTTCAGTTTAAGGGAGGTTAGATTAGATTAGTCTTAGTTTCATGGGGGGTTAGATTAGCTTAATTTCACTTCAGTCTTGCATATACTTTGCAGGTGCTTCGTAAGACTACGAACCTCAGATTGACAAATTAAATGGCTGGGCAATTACTACAAAAGAATTAAAACGACATTAATTCGGCCCAACATTTTGGCGTCGTTGCCAGGGAAGCACGATGGATTGAGGTGTAGATTTCAATTCCTGCAAGTGTGGTAGTGTAGATTTCAATTCATGCAAGTGTGGTAGTGTATATTTTGATTCCTGCAAGTGTGGTAGCGTAGATTTCAATTCCTGCAAGTGTGGTAGTGTAGATTTCGATTCTTGCAAATGTGGTAGCGTAGATTTCAATTCCTGCAAGTGTGGTAGTGTAGATTTCAATACATGCAAGTGTGGTAGTGTAAATTTCAATTTTTGCAAGAGTGTTTAATTTCCGCAACTATGAAGAGTTATTTATTTATTTATTTTAGAGTGTTTTTTTTTTACATAAACGGTTTGTTTTTATTTAAGATTTTCAAATTTCAGTTTTGGGTGTTGTAAGAATCCATTTTTCAACATGGTTTAACAATGAGTATAAGTCTAGAACTACTCACTCATGCCTTAGCAAAAGCTATATTTTCCTCTTCCCAGGAAGAGGAGGTCTTGGCAGCAATAAGAGATTTAACTACTCCTCCAGAATCAAACGAGGAATCATCATCCGAAAACTCCTGTGCATGTGAAGGTGAACAATTATTTGAATAGGAGATCGATGAAGATGAACAGGAGATTGAGGAGGACCACGAGGAGTTGCAGCATGATCTAAGGAGTGAAAACTATGCCTACAAAAGCCCTATCGAACGATGGTTTCAAGTGATTATGAGGTTAGAACAATTTAGTTTTTCTTTTTATTTAGTTAGATCACAGCCACAACAATTAAATTCATTCATCTTTGTATATTTCCATTGTTCATTCATGGGATTGAAAGATAATATATTCCTATTACTGTTGCGTGTATGGCTACACTGGCTATTTGATTACACATAACTGTTTTATAATTCCCAATAAGCATAGAGTAGGTAGGATTTTATTTCTAGTCTTTGCTTTCACCTAGAATAAGTATGCTCTCCTCCGCACTTCGCGCGATCGTGAGGATCAGAAAGTGGGATGTTTTCTAAAATTTTCAGGAATGAATAATTAATGTTTTGCAACATGCTTGATTGATTTCATCTTTATTTTGCAATTCATTATCTCCATTTGCTAAAACATTTTTCAATTGTTAAATAAAAATAGTCTATCATTTCATTTTTAAGCTAAACAAATGCTAAAATTATAATGCCAAAAAGCAGCTGCAACTCCAAGCTGAAACAACGCAAATCTATTGCATTTTTTTGACATTTTGGCTTGTTAAAATTTGCTAAAACATAGTCGGGACAATACTATTTTTAGGGACCATAAGGGATTAGTTTTAAAACTTGTTTCTCTACAAAGTATCCCTTTAAGTCTAGTTTCCAATCCAATTTGAATTCTTCAATTTGGTTCTAAAACGAAAAAGATATGGTCAAAATACTGACTGGGGGTGGAGTAGGCAGCTCAAGAAAATAGTTGGACAGTCACATTTTGGGAGACCTAATAGATGAATTTTAAAAACATGTTTCTACTGCATACTCTCCTATCAATATATTTTACAACACAATTTGAATCATTCGATTTCGATATCGTACGAAGGATATATGCCCAAAATACTGACTACCTATCATAAATCTGCACTCTAAAAAATATGCTTTCTCAACTGTTCATTGGAATATTTGACCCATCAATTCTTCTTGTATTCAAAACCTGTTTCTATTGGAGATACCTAGATGAATCTATTTTCATATCCAATTGGAATCACATCAATCCATCTTTTAACAAAAACGTTGTAGTCAAAATAGTGACTGTTGGTCTAGGTTGAAACTCACAAACAACATTAAGATGTAGGATGTTATTCAGATTATATGACATACCATACCATAGAATTTTTAAAAAATGTTTCTACTATAAGTATACCTATGAATCCAATTTCTTTTGGCTTTGGAATCATTCAAATCAGGCGTGAAACAAAGAATTTATTACCAAAACACTGTCAGGTAGTCTACGCTGTCCCAACATGCATCCCAGATAAAAACGCCTTGACTCACGTCTCTATTTTCGGGCATATGAAAATGAATTTTGAAAACCCAAGACATGGGTTTTGTGTGTAACATCTTCCTTTACCTTACTTTTGAGGAAATATCCAAACAAAGCCACGATTTTCAATATACAGCTGGTTCTTTGGGAAGATATTTTCCAGATTTACTGTTGCAGCCGGTTCCAAGCAGCTGAAACAGTAAATTCCATTGTTGTGACAATAAAGGCTGAACATAGTTTTGTGAAGGCTGAACATAGTTCTGAAAAAGATTAACATAGTTTTGTTAAGTCTGAAAATAGTTATGTAAAGGCTTAACATAGTTTTGTGAAGGCTGACCATAGTTCTGAAAATGCTGAACATAGTTTTGTGAAGGCTGAAAATAGTTATGTGAAGGCTGAACATAGTTTTGTGAAGGTTGAACAAAGGATGAAAAAGGGCTGAACAAAGCTCAGAAAAAGGGTTGAACAAAGAAAAGGTTGAACATAGTTTTGTGAAGGTTGAACATAGTTCTGAAAAGGCTGAACATAGTTTTGTGAAGGCTGAAAATAGTTATGTGAAGGCTGAACATAGTTTTGTGAGGGATGAACATAGTTTTGTGAAGGATGAACAAAGGCTGAACAAGGCTCAGAAAAAGGGATGAACAAAGAAAAGGCTGAACATCATTTTGTGAAGGCTTAAAATAGTTTTTTGAAGGCTGAACATAGTTCTGTGAAGGCTGAACAAAGAATAGAAAAAGGCTGAACAAAGCCCCTAAGCATCAATTGGAAATATTATAATTGCAGAGGCAATTCGACCGGTCTTAACACCACAAAAATGAGGAAGGATCAAAGCAAGGAATTGGACTATCACCTGCAAAGGACAAAATAACAGTAGGAGTTTCCATGGAGTTTTAATCTGCCAAAATATGTTTGGAGACGGAAGCATAGCACATTCTCGAATCTCTCTACCATCGTAAGTTTTACATCATGTGATTTATATAGTCGACAAGATTGAATTATGGTGAGAAGGATAGCACAACAAAATAGATGGTCGATCAATGTGATCTATGGATATACCCTGGTGATAGGTTTATGAGCCAATAAACTTAATCGATCCAAATTTCTAACTCTTTCGACTCTAGCAAGACTGTGCAGTACAGCTGAGCATCAAATAAAAGGGTATATTTTGATGAGGCTCAGCCTCTTTATGCGATTGATGAATATGCATCTTGAGTTTATACCATAATGACAGCGTATTCTTGTTTCATCCAATAAATTATCCTTGATGTTTTAATATATATTTTCCATATCATGACGCAATTGGTTTATGTGCAATTGGTTCCTTAATGATTATGTTGCTAAAGAAATTGTGATCCCAGAAGCAAGTAGACCAGTCTTAAGACCACAAAAAGGATGAAAGCGATCCGCGAGAGTTTCTTGAATGACAACACACAAAGATAAAGGTAAAAATGCACTTTATTTATGAATTTCAATTTGCTCGCCTTCGTACTAATTCCTGCATTTTACAATAATCTCACAAGTTTAATTGCAGGTTTAGTACTAACATTTTTCAGATCATCAATTTTGCTATTGAAATGATTTGTCATTAATCACGTAATTTTTAAAAATCATGCCTCATTGACAATATTTCCAGGATATTTGATTTTTAAATCCATAAAAGTGTAGAATGAACTAATTTGCTCACAACGCAAAAAGTTTCTTCGCTGTTGCATTCGTTGTTGCAGCCAGGTGTTGCAGCTGGTGTTGCAGTCGGTTGTTGCAACCGTTGTTGCGGTCGGTTGTTGTAGCCATTGTTACAGCCGCTATCGCCACTGGCTGTTGCAGTTGGACGTTGTAGCTCGTCGCAGCTGGCTATTACAGCTATTAATTTTTTTTTTAATTTTAAATGTTTTTAATGTTGAATGCCCATGAACGTAGATCGAATAAATTTAATTTTGAAGTATTTTTGCCATTTTATTTTGTGTGTTGTAAAAATAAAATAAAAAACAATCAAAAAATTACAAATGGACCTCAACACTTCCTGAAAACATCTTTGGAATAATGATTTTTGTTTCTTTCACACTAAAATTGTTTTCTTCAGTCACTTCAAGCAGTGATCAATGACGAACCACGAGCGCAATGAAAATAGGTATAACACATTTTATTTCTTCCTGACATTTTCTTTGCAGCTTATGTACTTCTTTCCGCATGATATGTTTTTTTTTACAAACTTCTCATAAGTTTCATGCTAGGTTGCATGAGTACATGCAACCAGATCAATTGGGGAGGGGAAACTATACATATTCACTAATAAGTTTTCATGCAGGATTTGGTACTAAAGTTTTTTTTTCAGAGACAGTCGCATTTTGCTGCTGAAGTAATTTTTCAAAGAAACACAAAACTTTTAAGAAACATGCTTTGATAGATAGCCTGAAGGAGTTGTTACTCATGACAGTTGTTGATAAACATCATAGCGTTGGTTGTTACACCGAAACCATCCATAAACTCATTTGCGTCATGATTGTTTATCCATATTTCTCCTTCAGAGCACCTTTACCATCCATGTCTTGAAGTCCACTTTCCATCGCTTTACCTGTCATGATTTCACACATGCTTATCTTTGTGAATTGCATACATCCCTTTATCTTTTTTAGTTCATTTTTCCATTCCAGTTTCCCTTCTAAATAAAACCAGCTCCCTTTCCATGACTACATATCCTTGCCATATCCACTACTTGACTGTGAGATCTTTTCACTTATAGTCCTACCAATATTTTTATACCAACTCGTGTTGACTGATGTGGGATTCCTTAAGGCCCACCTTTCAACAATTCTTGCTCCATCGACCTCAGCACCTCATCTGGGATATAGACTAGAGTTCATTTTGAGTACCTGGAGGCTTGCATGCCTTAATGGCAAGTTCTCTCGTTGACAATCATGGGAATTCATCAATGTCCCTTAATCGTCAAATATTGCAAGTGGCTCGACATCATCACATATATTCGCACTTCGCAAGATGTACTTGGGTACCTTGGCACTCATTGACATCACTGGTGAGTTTCCTCGCATTGGTTAACGGCATTCATCAATGGCCGGAAAACCAATGATTTCTCTTCATGCTCGACCTCGACACATTTATTCGCATGACTAGAATTGTACCATTGGGTTTTGTAGCGGGTGAATACTATACATTCTTTCTCATGACTCCATCAACAATTATAGAAACATGACTTCAGATCTATGAGTGTACCATAGTTCCACTTTCTTCCTTCCACATTTTCCATTATTTATCAGCAGCAGTTCAGATTCCTCCATTTCACATTACAGTAGTTCCAGCAGTTACAGCTGCAGCATCATTTACAGTTACATTTTTATCCTGCAACCGTGACATATTTTCCATTATTTATCAGTAGCAGTTCAGATTCCTCCACTTCACATTACAGCAGTTCCAGCAGTTACAGCCGCAGCAGCATTTACAGTTACATTTTTATCCGGCATCCGTGACATATTCTCCATGATTCAGCAGCAGCAGTTCCAATTCCTTTACTACCCATGACCTAGCAGTTACCACCCCTGTAGCAGTGACACATTCCACAATCCAGTGGGATCAACTACATTCCTATTGCATCGTTCATCTACTTTTTGGGTAAGTGGGGGTATGTTGTTTTCTAAACTTTAATCATGCAATTCCTTACATGCTAGAAATGAATAATTTGGAAAATTCCCTCACCATGCTCCATTTATTTCACAGCCCATGCTAGGTTGCATGAGGACATGCAACCACATCAATTGGGGAGGGGGAACTATATTTAATACATACTCACTACTATCATTCCATTCTTTTCACCACCATCACACATTTTTCATCTCATTTACCATTCATGAGCATTTATTTTCCGACAAATCCTCTATTGCACTTTGCTTCATACACATTGATATACATATTGGCATGATTCATAAATAAAAGGATTTCTTATGCACAATGATGCTTTCTATGCACATTAATAGCTTATCATTTTTAGTGAGTGTATGGTTAAATTATTATGCAGCTAGAAAACAAATGACGAAATGAATGTTGTTAACATAAAAACCAACATTCTTTACATTCTTGGTTGTCACACAAGAACCAACCATAAGGAAAATTTCAGTTGTTACTCATGCATTTCACATCATGAAATGAATGTTGTTAACACAAGAACCAACATTCTTTATATTCATGGTTCTCACACAAGAACCAACCATAAGGAAATGCCAATTGTTACTCATGTATTGCACACCCTGGAAATATTCATTGTTAAAAAGACATCATCATTCAAAGCCAAAGTTTAGATGCCAAAATTTCTTGAGAAGATCCATACACAGTTGCATGAGGATATGCAACAAGTTCAGTTGGGGAGTATGTTGGGACTCAGAAATGTCACCTTTTCATCCACTTTATCTTCCACTATTCCTCACATTTCATCGTCCCATTAACCTTTTATCATACCATTTCCATACATATATGTGGGTTTCACCTTATTATTTCCACTTTATTTATTTTTAGTATTATAAGTGAATTTATGATTAAATATTAGAAAATTAACATGTTTTTCACTAATATCTCAAAGTATGGATGAGCTTTGTAATGTGTAGGAATATGTGAAGGATTAATTCAAAGAATATTCCAAGGAGAAGATCATGGAGATTTGGTTGAGAGACATGTGGAGAATTTGTGAAAGATATGTGGAGGATTTGAAGGGATCATATCTTATAATAATAGGAAAGTAGTTGAGTGGTTGAGTGAATAGTGGATCTCTCATTATGAGATGGTTATCTTCTTCTCAAAGAAGTTCGTGTATAAAAGAGAGTGCTCTCTCTTCATTTGTTATGGGATATTATCTTAGAATATTTTAGATCTTAGATTATCTTAGAGAATAGTAGATTGTAGAAGTTAGTATTGACTTTGTAATATGGAGAAGGGAATTCTTAGCTTTTGTTCATAATTTTAGTTTGATGCTTTCATGATTTATGATTGATTCTTGTGATGTAAGTTAAGATTTCTTTATGGTTAATTTGAGCTCACATGTGTTGTCGTGTTGCTCTTCATATGTTGTCTTTCTTTTATGCAATTTACTTTCAACCGCGTCTTTCATCTTCCAGCATTAGATTAGCGATTGCTTGTTTCAGTTTAAGGGAGTTTAGATTAGATTAGTATTAGTTTCACGGGGGGTTAGATTAGCTTAATTTCACTTCAGTCTTGCATATACTTTGCAGGTGCTTCATAAGACTATGAACCTCGGATTGACAAATTAAATGGCTGGGCAATTACTACAATGGAATTAAAACAACATTAATTCGCCCCAACATATAAATTTGACAAATACAAGACCAGACCTATGATTGCGGTAAACACCTTGACCCAGTTCCTGACAGATCCGAGACATGTTCACCTGATAGTTGCAAAGCATGTTTTGAGGTACCTAAAAGGTATAGTGGATTATGGGCTCAAATACAATTTCAATAAGAATATTAACCTACACTGTTATGTTGATTCATAATGGAAAGGTAGCGCCACTGATAGGAAGAGAACCTCAGGTTGCTACTTCAGTTTGGGATATGGCATGATCTCCTTGTTCAGCAGGAAGCAAACATGTGTGGCATTGAGTAGATTTGAAGAAGAGTATGTTGTCACTTTATCAGCTAGTTGCGAGGCATCTTGGCTGCGAAAAATACTATCTGACTTATTTGATATCCAGCTGGTTGTGGCGATCAAGATTGGACCAGGTGTGTTAATGACTGTGAAGGGAGAGAATACCTTCCTAGTTAAGAGGGATTTTGATGTATTTGTAACTTTAGAAGATATTCTGATGTATATTATCATTGTATGTTTTTGTACCCCCATTGTGTATGTGTTTACCCCCTTAAGGGATGTCTTAATTGTGTCTATACATTGAGGTACAACCTCTGTTGTAATTCATGGAAATAGTTCCAAGTGTAACATCATGTAATGTGTATTTGGAATCTCTTTTGGAGAGGTCGACCATGTTAGGGAAGAAACGTGGGCCCCGGTATTATGTTTGGTTAGTGACTTAAAAGGGTATAAATAGGGAGGTGCTCTCCCTCATTTATACACACCTCACACTCTCATGTTTGCATGAGAGAAAGAGAGAGAGACAAAGGAGGAGAGATATATAGATGTTGAATACTTGTTATTACTTCTTTTGATCATTTTACTATTCTGAGAAATTTTGTGGGTTTTCTCCTTTATGGTTTCCCTGGTGAAAATATTTTTGTCTCATGTATCTTTTATATCTTATGCATCTTGTTGTACTTGTTATTCTTTCAGATAAAGATCCTAGATAAACTAATCAGATATAAAGAAAAAAACTAACAACTATGACATGAGAATATAGGGCACTTCCAAATGTTCGACCTATAGCTCAGAAGAAAGTACCATTTGATGTGGGAGCAAAAAAAATATACCTTCTTTGAAGCAAAAGATGCACCGATCAAGAATAATGGTAAGATACCAATTTATGAGGTGCCACCGAATTTTGATTCGATAAATTCACCAAGATCACAAGGGAATGTCAGTACCCTAAACATTTTTCTAGAAATTTGTCTAAAATTAGCTAAGGATCATGATGCATTAGCAGATATAACAAGATTATTATATCAATGAGAAGAAGGGTGATAAGATTACCCACTCAACTGGTTGGAGAAGAAGAAAATGGGAAGGGAAATGAGAATGAATGCCCATATTGGAGAATACAATGTAGATTCCATCATTTTGGATCTAGGGTCGAATGTGAGCATCCTAACCAAATAGATGTGGGAAATGATGGGGAAGTCATAGTTACTCTGGTACCCCATACATATTTTTCTAGAAAATTAGGAAAACGTTTCACCGATTAGTCGAGTGCCTCATCTACTTGTCGAGGTGGAAGGATTGAAGAAATATGCATATTTTGATGTTATATATATAGTCAACAATTCCATCCCATACCTTATCATTTTGGGGATCGACTGGGTGATGGAAAACCTATAAGTTATAAATTTCAAGAAAAGGACAATGACGTTCGAGAATCATGACATGGTGGTAATTTCCCCACTAGATAGGGTAACGACATGTTGAAAAAATAAAAGATGAGGTTGTGGAAGGATGGGATAATGCTTACAATGTCTCTGAAGACTACATCAATCTCATTAGCAATGGAGAATTGGGATGGAGAAGTATCATCTCAGCGTCTTCAGAATCTGACGAAGCATTGAAAAATTAGAAGAACCAGTTGCATGAAGCATTAGTCAAAAAGGGCACACGAATCACTCGGTCCCAGAGATGGGTAGCAAAAAAAGTATTTGATCTGCCAACATTTGAAGGATTACCTAACTTGAAATTCTTCATCAGTGAATTCGAAGATGAAGTATCAGAACCACAATGCTTGTTAGAACAAGAAGAAGCACTGGAGGCTACCCTAGAAATATTTTGGGTTGCACACAAGACATCGATATAAAACTGGAAAATATGTCAATGATTGGTAGAATTTATATTTGGGGAAGATGAATGCTACAAATGAACTAAATACGATAGAATAAATAACCCAAGTGATCATATGGAAACATGTAAAACAACATGGAAAATGAGGCCAAAGGAGGAATGGGTTCACACATTCATCCATACACTAGATGAAACACCACAAAGATGGTATGTCTCCACAGAGTTGTGAAAATAAATGACAACATGGGAAAAATGATCACTATATTTATCCATACTTTCAGTTTCCCAGACGAAAATCCATTCATCCATAGTGCGCTACAGGATATCTGCGAAAAAGTACTAGAGATAGTTTGGACTGAACGTCTGACGAGACTACAATGGAAACTAACACCACAAAAGATGATGGAGTGTTACAATGTGTTAGGAGAACCTGAGGATGAGGACGATCCAAGAGTTATCTATGCCCTATAGGCGGAAGGAAGCCATGACGTTGAAGCACCAGAAATACCATTCAACAAATCCAATCAACCATTGAAGATAAAGAAGGTCAACATCAGGACAATGGAAAAAAAATGATAGTATTGGAGACTATTGGGATGATTCAACAATGGGTAAAGTCACCTACCTACTACATGATTTTCAGGACTTGTTTCCAACAAAATTTTCTGAGATGAAAGGCATTTCAGGAGACTTGGAAGAAATGAATATCCCCTTGAAACCAGACGTGAAACCAGTGTGTTAGCACGCTGTAATTTTCCTATGGTTGCAGTAGGAAGTCACAGGGGTAACCATTTCAAACCAACCTTTAGACTGCATTCTATCCAATGCAGTTAGATAGGGCTCTCTCATTGTCACAGTAGTATTCACATGAACATATAGATTTGACAAGCATTCATAAGGCTAGATTTCCGATGGTAACAGAGTTGTTTGTAAATTAAAATATTGAAAGACAAAAAAACATTAAAACCATTGGGCGATGGAGTCATAGTCTGAAACATCCAAGGAAATTACAACAAATAATAAACGATGATTTTATCTTATGTATTATGAGGCAGAGTAAGTGAAATATTCAGCCAAATATCTTGAAGTGGTGGTAGGAGAAAAGAGAAAATCGAAGTACACAAAGGGGCACCTATCTATGGATGAATCCCTTGCAACACCTTTAGTAGAATAACCTAATAAGGGAATGACAGAGATGGAGCATCTAACCAATATGGATTCCATAACAACCATTAAAAACACATGACAAATGCTACATCTGATGAAAAGAGCGCTTAGTGAAACAAACTCTTCTCATGCAACTATAAATCATTTAGCAGAAATTAACATACATGGGAAAATGGCATAAACAGAGAACACAAACTAAATACAGACACCATAATGAATCTCACAGCTGTAGAGAATAATTTTCATTACTACTCCGAAAAATGTTTACAGAGCTACAATTCTGACACAGAGGGATAAAAAATGTGAAAGTTAATTAACCTCTATCCTCCTCTGAGGAGGCTATATTTATAATGCAAGGGATCCCGAGACCAAAATTGAAACAGAGCCCGATTCTGTTACAAAATTTTTGGGAGCAAATCTTGAATCATTAACATGAATCCTGAAAAACTCCATGAGCTGGAAGATTCTCCATGATTTACACCTACCAAGGGAAATATGATGTGACAACCTCGATGGACCAAAAATAGCAATGCGGCGTCTGGGATGCAGGCTCGCTTTCTTTAACAATGATGTCTCAAAGCTAACATTTTTATTCCTCTTGCACACATTCTGGCATACAAGATAAATTAAACTTGTGACCTTTTCTTCTTCTGACCTTTATGTTCCTTCTATGTTCGATAATCATGTTCTACCTGTGTTCACAACTGGTTGGAAGGTTTATGTCCCTTCTGTATTTGGCTTCCTTCCCAGTACCTATGTCTCATGGTAACACTATTTTTTGCGTATACCTAGAGAAGACAACCCTATTTTTTGATAGTACTAAATCCTTGACAGGTTTATCATTCTTGTCCGATTCTTATACCGAGAGTAGGTCCTTCCTATAGACTATGCCAGCGCAACACCTATTTGGAATCGTCATCACCTTCAAAAGAGATGGAAATTTGTGTCAACAAAAATGATGACAAAGGCCTATGATCCTTTCTTCCCTAGCCTGAACATTCGTTCAGACCGATTGCCCCTAGCAATGGATACTATGTATCATGGTAATGGATTCCATGGCCTTTCCTGGAGGTTTTGGAGGGACGCTATTAGGACCGGGAACTCTAGGAACTTCTCCCGCAGTGGTGTCACATTTTGGCAGGAAAACATTGTCTTCAAAAGCATCATAAAATATTTCTAATGTAATGAAAATATTTATACTTCCCTTATCGGCATCAAACGATATTCCTAATGTAATTAATAGCTCTACCCCGATGGCCAGAGCTACTATAGCATGAAGGTCTAGAAACGATTGAAATCCCACACAACGCCCAGTAGTCAATAAAACATATCAAAAAACAAGCTTCCCGACCATAACATTCATTGCAGGCCCTGTATCAGGACCCCTAGGATGCTTAGCAGAACAACCATTAGTTATCCTTGTTCTTCACTAGTATTTACTCAACTTGTCTCTCCAAACAACCCAGATTGTGGCATTATAACGAGTTGGGTGATGGATTTTCAACTAAGATTCTGTCAAGTCTTCACACACGCCATCATCAAGTGACATAATGACAACATGAATGCTCATGTGGGCACTTGATCTGATTCCTTGGGTGGAGATGCCAACGACGCCGCCCCTTGCTGTTGTGACCTCATGATGTCATTGGTGAAAGTTACTTTTAGCCTCACTTGTAATCATCCTTAGGTTATCTCATGGTGTGTGGACCTAACATTTGTCACTTAATCGATCCCTTTCATGATGACTATTGATACGCCCTGGCTTTTTTGTGCCGCTACTTCCTCGCAGTACGACGTGTAAAGGCCATACCTATCCCCTACTTCCTAATGACTATGGAGTTCCTCATCATTATGTGCATCAGGCGGCAAACCTCGGCATCCTAATATGTAATATTACCTCCCCTGATCTCCATTACTCAACCCCTTTCCTCCTTATCCCCCCTAGCATATTTGGATGACGAAACATACCATGGCTGTAGATCTCCTCCACGAGGGTTCTTAACCTTTCGACCATGCGGCCCCTACCCCTCTTCATGATCCACCTTCTTTCTAACCTTCATGCATGTCTCCATCATGAAAATATTCTGGACCATCGATCTAATCCTCCACCCGATCTTTGTCGTCCGAGGGTGTAGGCCCTCCAAGGTTTCGCATCGCCTCATCAACTTATCTTATGTGCACCTTCTCACCCCGAAATGCATCTCCACCACAAATCTAGCCCCTCCCCAAAGTCGTGACCGTTGGGGTAGGCGGTCCCTACAAGATTTTGCGGCCCTAACATATGTTATCTCCCGCACAGTTTGGCTATGCGAAAACCCCACCCATCGTTGATCTTGGACTGCACACAATATCGATCGTTGATAAATGGGAAGCTTTAATTTATTTTACGCATCTCCATGGCTCATTTCTTCGCGTATCCTTTTCAAGTGAAATACTTAACAACCGTCAATTCACACTACCCTTTCATCTGATGGTGGGTCCTGCACTCCTTTTTCAACTGTAGATTTACTCTGTTCTGGATCCACGCCCTCCATCTTGGCCATTGGAGAACCGTGAGCGGATCTTCACATTTAATCATGAATACCAGGTTATAATTCCAGGATTTTATCTTTTCTCATTCCATACCATGGAAAATATAAAATCAATATTCAAGTTAAGGGAAAGCTCCCCAAACACCCCTGAATCACAAGATATGAAAATATTTTTCTTACACCTCCTTCAATTTCACTGTCCTAAACCTCAGCAAGGAAATAGTGCAGCTGCCTACACAGTAATCTAAACAATTTAGCACAAGTTATAACATCAGATCTAACTCGGCGATGCTATCCTCCCTGTGAGGTAGCAAATAAACTACATGGGTCACATGCCTAATCCATTGGGAGGATCCCCCTTATTTCCTAAAACCTTCCTCATCGGGCTCTGAAAACCAAAATTGAACTGATGCTTGAAAAATAAATTGAAATTAAATTCCTAAAGGAAATGCTCATCAGTTCGATCTTATTCATTTCTACCTACCCTACCTACTAAGCATAAACGTCAAGTGAAGTCACTTTTGACTTCAATTGAAGCCAATCAAGCAGATGATACCATATGCGAATTTTCGCTTCATGCTTGACCAATAACTGTAATGAATATCTGAATGGTAGGAGGATATGATTGAACACCTGATATTTACCTCTCAAATCTACCCCATCATTCTAATTGCTAATATCATCCACATTCCCGGCCACTAGGTCATGACATCCTCCAGAAAATTCTTCTATGTGCCTGCCATGACATGGTTTCTCCTTAAATTTAGTCATTGGATCATAAAATCTGAGGAACTCTCCCAGTACTTCGGCCATCTTCTTGCCCCAATAATACTTCTCAAATTGTAATTTCCCCTCCACACTTTCCAACTGTTCTTGAAAATAACCATGCAAGGGAAGCTCATGACCACTTGCACATGAGACATCAGTTGCTTCACTCCAAATTCCAGAACCCAAAAACTGCCTTCCCTCGTGCATTTCATAGGTAACATATTCAATAGAAACAAGTGAACTAAGTTCTTCTTGATATAAATATTTTGTACTAGAAGAGGAAGAAGAGACATCCCATATATGACCCTCATCCTCCAATTAGTCATTCTCATATTTATCATACAGTGGAGGACTAAAAACTTCCCCAAAACCCCCATAGACAGGGCTTGCAACATGCATGTTTCTTTCTTCATTAAACAAATTATAATATTCCTCATGTATGGCCCTAGGCTGCTCATCTACGTGCCCATAAAGGGGAATACTAGAATGCATAGCAGATTCTACTTTTTCACCCCATTCATTATCCATTCCTAAAAATGCCATGACATCATTACTAACCTCCATTTTCCACGTTTGATTAGAAACCCTTAATCTTTGTTTCAGAGAAGAAAAAAATGAGGAATAGCATAATGGCAAGCAATTACCTACCTCCTGCTGATTGTAGTCTTCATGAGAAGTAGAGTTAGGAGGAAAATGAGACTTTAGATGTTTACCCTTTTCATCTTCCATTAGTAGAGAAGGCCCTGTATGTTCCTGCATATATATAGGTGTAGTTTTAGCTCACTCAATACACAAGGACCCTCTGAAGTCCTGCTTTCTTATGGGAGGTGGGTTTTGTTCTACAATGAGTCTCTCCATCCACCTCTCCATGGCTTCCACAATTGTATTCATCCCGGCCTCTCGTGTGTTATAGGGAGAAACCTAGGTGAGATCTTCAATCTTTCTTTTTTCTTCTTATTCTCTCCCCTTTTATCTAGCAACAGTTAGATTTATGTCTACCTATATGGCATCATTCATCATGTTTGCTAGGGAGACTGATCTTCTTTCGCTCATCCATAAGGAAAAATCGCTATCAAAAGCTTCAGCATACTAGATTTGAGTAGTGCCAGGAGGAGGCTTGAACTGGGTAGGGATAGCATTATAAACCTTTCTAAATATCTTAGAAAACTCTTGGACAGATTCACTCTCCTCCCTCCTTATGGAATGAAATTGGGACAAACACTTCCTGGGGTCTTTCCTTTCTTCCCATTGGTTCTTGAAAACCTCCTCAAAATCTTGATAACTCGAAATGGAGTTGTCTGGAAGACTGGTGAACCATTTTCTTTCCCCTCCAACAAGGATTTGAGCGATTAGTCTGAATTTAACATCCTCATGGTCCACCTCTTCTAGTCCAATCCATTCTGCAAACCACCCTAAATGTTCTTCAACTGGATACCCCCTCTCCTTAGTGAATTGCTTGATTATTTGGGAGTAGCCCTAGGGGAGTTTATGCAACACTACATGGAGGAGTAGAGGGGAAAATTGTTTAGCCTTTGGTGGAGTTATAGTAGAGCCTCCCAAAGGGACTGTAGAACTAAATGATGAAGGTTTTTTAAGCTCTAAAGTGGGGGAAGATAAGGCCGTAGCAGCAGACGGTTCTTTGACAGTGGATTTTAATGAGACCAGTTCAGGGGGGAACAAAGGGCATTCTAGAGTAGACAAGGGTTGGAGATCCCTATATGGGGACTCAGAAAAATATGGAGGTTCAAAGACCAACTATCCCTAGCAATGGATACTATGTATCATGGTAATGGAGTCCATGACATTTTCTATAGGTTTCAATGGAATGCTCTTAGGACCACAAACTCTAGGCACTGCTCTCGCAGTGATGTCACGTTTTTCTAGGATAACATTGTCTTCACCAGCATTACAAACTATTTCTAATGTAATGAACATATTTATACTGCCCTTATTGGCATCAAAATATCTTCCTAATGTAATGAACATATCTACCCTGATGGATGGAGCTATTGTGGCATGAAGGTCCATAAATGATTGGAATCCCACACAAATCCCAGCGGTCAGCAAAACATATCGAACAATAGGATTCCCAAGCAGGACAGTCATTGTAGGTTTTGTATCAGGACCCCCAACATTCTTACCGGAATGACCATTAGTTATCCTTGTTCTTCACCAGTATTTACTCAACCTGTCTCTCCAAACAACCCAAATTCTGGAATTATAATGAGCTGGGTGATGGATTTTTCAAGTAAGAGTCCTTCAACTCTTCCCACATGCCATCATCCAGTGACATGATGACAACACTAATGGTCACGTGGGCTCTTGATCTGATTCCTTAGGTGGAGATGCCAATGCCGCCACCCATTTCTATTGTGACCTCATGATATTATTGGCAGAAGTGACTTTCAACCTCACTTGTAATCAGCCTCAGGTTATCTCATGGTGTGTGGACCTGAAATTTATCACTTCATCGATCCCTTTGTGATGATTATTGTTACGCCCCAACTTTTTAGTTCCCCTGCTTCCTTGTTGTCTGATGTGTAATGGTCATACCTATCCTTTGTTTCCTAATCACTATGGCATTCCTCATCATTATCTGCATCAGGCGGTGGACCTCAAGATCCCGGGATGCGACCTAATAGTCGATATTACCTACATTGATCTCCATTTCACAACCCCTTTCCTCCTTACCCCCCCATAACATCTTTGGACGACAAAACAAACCACAGCCATAGATCTCCTCCACGAGGGTTCTTAACCATTCAACCATGCGGCCCCTACCCCTCTTCGTGTTCCACCTGCTTGCTAACCTTCATGCATGTCTCCATCGCAAAAAATATTCTGGACTATTGATCTAATATTCTTCCCGATCCCTACCATCCGAGGGTGTAATCCCTACAAGCTTTTGCATCGCCTCATCGTCTTATCTTCCATACACCTTTCCACTGCGAAATGCATCTCCACCATAGATCTAGCCCCTCCCCAAATTCGTGACCATTGGGGTAGGCGGACCCTACAAGATTTCATGACCCTAACATATGCTATCCCCTGCACAGGTTGGCTATGCAAAATCCCCACCTATCATTGATCTTGGACCGCACACAATCTCGAAAATTGAAAAATGGGAAGCTGTAACTGATTTTGCGCTTCTCCATGGCTCATTAATTCGCGTATCATTTCCCTATGAAATCCTTGACAATTGTCGATCCACGGTACCCTTTCATATGATGGTGGGTCCTGCATGCCTTTGTCAACCGTGGATTTACTCCATTTGGGATCCACAGCCTCCATCTTGGCCATTGGAGAACCGCGAGTGGATCTTCATATTTGATCCCGATTAGTAGGTTATAACTCCAGGATTTCTTGATGTTTTCTCGTGTTGCACTATCAAAAATCTCAATTCGACACTCATTTTAAGGGAAAGCTCCCCCAAAACCCCTAAATCGCAATATATGAAAAAAATTTGCTTACACCTCCTTCAATTTCACTGTCCTAGACATCAATAGGTAAATAATGCAGCTTCCTACACTATAATCTTAAAAATTTAGCACAGGTGCTAACATAATGAAGAAATGACCATATAGGTTGAATCGTATATACAAAGAACACATCAAGGCCAAACTAGAGTAGATGCTGGATGTAGGGATTATCAAACCTGTTAGAGAATTAGAATGGATCATCCCGATGGTTTTTAACGACAAAAAGAACAAAAAAATATGAATCTATGTCGACTTGATGAAATTAAGTGACGCAAGCCTTTATGATCCATTTCCCATTCCATTTACCAACGAAGTACTAGAAGGGGTTGGAGGACAGGAAGTCCACTCGTTTAATTATGGATTTTTAGGCTATCACCAGATAAGGGTTTTGAAGGGATATCGACACAAAACCACCTCTGTAACAAAATGAGGATGTTTTCAATACACAATGATTCCATTCGGTCTCAACAATTCTCCTGCGATCTTTTCAAGGTTAGTTGTTGTTGCATTCAAATATTTAATTCATAAGTTCTTAGTGGTATATATGGATGACTGGACAATCTATGTATTGGTAAAATACGATACCACAAACCTCATATTTATGTTGGAAATATATCGACAACATCATATTTCAATGAATCTAAAGAAATGTATCCTTTGTGCACCATTTCGAATCCTATTGGGACACATTGTATGCAAGGAAGGCATGTTGGTCTAGCCATCCAAAATAAAGATCATTATCGACCTACTAGTACAAATGACAGTAAAGCAGCTGAGGCCTAAATTGGGACACACAAGTTACTACCAAAAATTTATAAGCGGATATGAAACGATCAGTGCACCGATGGAGAAGTTATTAAAAAAAGATGCAAAGTTCAAATGGACAGACGAGTGCCAAAAGAGCCTCAAAATAATAAATCAAAATATGATCGCAGCAGTAATATTAGTTTTCCATATTGGATGAAGTATTTCCATGTCCATGTCATGTTCATGTATTTGTAACTTTGGAATGTATTCACTTGTATATCTTATATCGTACCCCGATGTTCCTATTGGGAGAATCATTTGTATTTCATTGTACGCCGATGTTCCTATCAAGAGAGTCATTAATATAATAAAGTCATGTAAAGTTGATGAGGTTAATCCTTCGTTGTAAGTCAGGGAAATAGTCCCCACAATTGAGTTAAGTTTAACCCTCCTTGTTGATCGAAGGGTAAAGTCCCCACAGTTGTGGGGCACTAGGGTTATTAGACTCTCCTAGAGAAGTCATCCCTGGTAAGTAATTGTTAAGTGAGGCCGAATTGTTGGAGTGGAAATAAAGTGAACAAAAGAATATAAATAGAAGTGAGGCTCTCATCATTTCTACACAACACACACTGACTCAACTGGAGTGCATGAGTGAGAGAAGAGAAGCTCTCTCAAGTGAGAGAGAGAACAGCTACTGTGCATGTTATTCTCTCAGATAAGATCCTAAGATCATATTGCTTAAATGATAAAAATATAACATGGTGATGCTTCGTTAGTAGCACTGGGAGTGATATTATATCCCAACCAGGAGAAGGATCAATGGACCACCTGATCACGTTTGTGAGTCAGAAGTTGTCTACTATGGAGAAAAATTATACGACGACAGCAAGAGAAGGGTTGGCGATGGTATATGCATTGCAAAAATTACATCACTACCTGTTAGGGGGGGCCTTCAAAATGTTTATTGACCACTCAACATTGAAATACTTAGTCAACAAACATGTTTTGGGGGCGAAGATATGCCATTGGTTTCTATTGTTCCAAGAATTCAAATTTTAAATAACTGTGAAACCCAAACGTTTGAATGTAGGGACCGATCATCTATCGAGGATAGAATTAGGTGAAGAACCAAGCAACATAAAATTAGGATTACCTGATACGCAACTATTTAGAGTCAAAATGGTTGATGACCATTACAAATAGATTGTTCAATTTTTGGTGACAAGGAAATCCATTGAGGAGTTCACCACCAGTTAGAAGAAACAACTAGTTGTCAGAGCCGATGATTTTCAATTAATAGCAGGAAAACTATACAAGATGGGGCCAGATGAAATTCTTTGTTGATATGTACTTACATACAAATGAGAAAGAGTGTTGGTAGAGGCACACAGTGGGATCACAAGAGGACATTATGGAGTGCGTGCAACCACTAGGAAGATACTCGGAGATGGATTATGGTGTCCAATAGTGCATGGTGAAGCAACAGATTATGCTAGAAGCTACGATGTATGTCAACTAATGGATAAAAAATTGCTCATGGATGAGATTTCATTAGTACCTCAAATAACATTACAATCATTCAATAAGTGGGAAGTATATTTCATAGGATCTATCAATCCACCAGGAAAAAGAACAAGTGCAAGATACATCATCACTGTGACTGATTAACTAACTAGATGGGTCGAGGAAGCACCAATAACAGATTGCAAAGCTACAACAGCAACAAGGTTCCTTTTTAATAATGTGGTCACCCGATTTTGAATTCCTAATATATTGATGAGTGATAAAGGTACTCATTTCTTCAATCAGAAAATCAGATCAATGACTGAGGAATTCCAGATGCAACATAAACGAAGTACTCCATATCACCCACAAGCAAATGGAGCAATATAAGCAATCAACAAGATATTAGAGAATGCACTTAATAAGGTATGCAACACAAATCACGATTATTGGTATATAAAAATCCCTGCGATACTATGGGCCTACAGAACGACATGCAAAATATTGATAGGTCATATAGCATTCAAGCAGGTTTATGGGGAAGAAGCAGTGATTCCAATGGAGTCCATTGTCCCCAGTCTTTGGATAACAGCAATAGCAGGAATGAGTGATGAGGGAGAAATTGAGGAAATATTGGCATAGTTATTATAATTAGAAGAGGATTGCCTTATTACAATATTTCATCAGCGGGTAGAGACGGATCAACAGAAGGAATGACACGATTGCCACATATAGATGAAACATTTTTAGCGCAGATCCATGGTTCTCCTCTATGATAGAAAGTTTGTGAAGCACACATGTAAGCTCCATATGCATCGTCTTGGTCCTTACATCATAATTTGCATTACTGATGGAGGTGTGATGCAGTTGAAAAAGTTAGATGGAACAATTTTTCCATACCTAGTGAGTAGAATCCCGCTAAATCCCTATCAGAATATCTCGACGCAACACCACCGAAAAAAAATAACAAGTGAAAAAAGAGAGAGAAGAATTTTTGACATTCAGGTTAAAGGAAAGCTCCACCAAAACCCTCGAATAGCAAGATATGAAATTTTTTTGCTTACACCTCCTTCAATTTTACTGTCCTAGACCTCAGTAGGGAAATAATACAGTTTCCTACACAGTAATCCCAAAAATTTAGCACAAGTGCTAACACAATGAAGCAACAACCGTATTGGTTGAATCTTATATGCAAAGAGAACATCAAGCCTAAAATAGAGCAGATGATGGATGTAGGGATTATCAAACGTATCGGAGAATTGGAATGTATCATTTCGATGGTTTTTAAGGACAAAAAGAACAAAAAAATATGAATCTACATTGACCTGACGAAATTAAGTGACGCAAGCCTTTATGATCCATTTCCCATTCCATTTACCAATGAAGTACTAGAAGGGGTTGGAGGACAGGAAGTCTACTCGTTTAAAGATGGATTTTCAAGATATCACCAGATAAGGATTGTGAAGGGATATCAACACAAAACCACCTCTGTAACAAAATGAGGATGTTTTCAATACACAGTGATGCCATTCATTCTCAAGAATGTTCCTACAATCTTTTCAAGGTTAGTTGTTGTTTCATTCAAATATTTCATTGATGAGTTCTTAGTGGTCTATATGAATGACTGGACAATCTATGTATTGGTAAAATATGATACTGCGAACCTTAGATTTATGTTGGAAATATCTCGACAACATCATATTTCACTGAATCTAAAGAAATGTATCTTTTGTGCACCATTTGGAATCCTACTGGGACAAATTCTATGCAAAGAAGGCATGTTGGTTGAGGCATCCAAAATCGAGATCATTGTCAACCTACTAGTACAAATGACAGTAAAGCAGCTGAGGGCTACATTGGGACACAAACGATACTACCAAAATTTTATAAGCAGATATGAAACGATCAGTGCGTTGATGGAGAAGTTATTAAAAAAAGATGCAGAGTTCAAATGGAACAACGAGTTCCAAAAGAGCCTCTAAATAATAAATCAAAATATGGTCGCAGCACTAATATTAGTTTTCCATATTGGATGAAGGAGTTCCATGTCCATATCGATGCTTCGTCAGTAGCACTAGGAGTGATATTATCCCAACCAAGAAAAGGATCAATTGACCTCCTGATCATGTTAGTGAGTCAGAAGTTGTATACTACGGAGAAAAATTATGCAACAATAGAAAGACAAGGGTTGGCGATGGTATATGCATTGCAAAACTGGCATCACTACTTGTTAGGGAGGACTTCAAAATGTTTACTGACCACTCAGGATTGAAATACTTAGTAAACAAACATGTTTTGGGGGGGGATATATGCCAGTGGTTTCTATTGTTCCAAGAATTCAACTTTGAAATAATTGTGAAACCCAAATGTTTGAACGCAGGGATCGATCATCTATCAAGGATAGAATTAGGTTGAGAACCAGGAAACATCAAATTAGGATTACCTGATGCGCAACTATTTAGATTTGAAATGGTTGATGACCATTACAAACAGATTGTTCAATTTTTAGTGATAGGGAAATCCATTGAGGAGTTCAACACCAGTTAGAAGAAACAACTAGTTGTTAGAGCCGATGATTTCCGACTAATAGCAGGAAAATTGTACAATATGGGGCCAGATGAAATTCTTTGTTCATATGTACTTCCGCACAAACAAGAAAGAGTGTTAGTAGAGGCACGTGGTGGGATCACAGGAGGACATTATGGAGTGTGTGCAACCACTAGGAAGATACTCAGATATGGATTATGCTGTCCAACAGTGCATGGAGAAGCAACAAATTATGCTACAATTTGCGATGTATGTAAACTAACAGATAAACAATTTCTCATGGATGAGATTTCATTAGTACCTCAAATAACATTACAATCATTCGATAAGTACGCAGTAGATTTCATAGGATCTATCAATCCACTAGGAAAAAGAACAGGTGCAATATACATCATCACTGCGACTGATTAACTAACTAGATGGGTCGACGAAGCACCAATAATAGATTGGACAGCTCATTAGAGGAAATTTGGGGTCTAAAATGGGCCTTATAAGAAAACGTACCAACAATAAGTTCTTGTGAGTTGGAATTCAAGAACCAATAAAATTTCAATAAAATGAATCAACCATAATGGTTTAATTGACATATTTGTCATAAAAAAAACTACTTTTTTTGTTTGTATTTTCAACATATCTCCTTGCGTTTTTACTCAAATTTCGATCGAGAGAGCTCGTTGAATGAGAAATTTTATTCTGCATCCAACAAGTACCCACACTGCATACTTTTGATGGACCTCGCTACCCCAAAAAAAGAAATACTTGAAAAAACATGATGATCACATCATCATCACGTTTTTCAAGTATTTCTTGTTTTTGGGTAGTAGGGTCAATAAAAAGTATAAAGTGTAGGTACTCATTGGATGCAGAATCAAATTGTGCATCCAACGAGCTCTCTCAATCGAAATTTGAGTAAAAAAACAAGGAGATACGCCGAAAATACGAACACAAAAAGTAGTTTTTTTCTTTCTTCCTCCAAAATTAATAAATATTATTTTATTATTTTAACTATTATTTTATTATTTTCCTTAGGNAAACAACAACAAGGTTCCTTTTTTAAAATGTGGTCACCCGATTTGGAATTCCTAAGATATTGATGAGTGATCAAGGTACTCATTTGATCAATCAGATAATTAGATCAATGACTGAGGAATTACAGATACAACATAAATGAAGTACTCCATATCACCCACAAGAAAATGGAGTAGTTGAAGCACTCAACAAGATATTGGGGAATGCACTTAATAGGGTATGCAACACAAATCATGATTATTGGTATATGAAAATCCCTGTGCTACTATGGGCCTACAGAATGACATGCAAAATATTGATAGGTCATATACCATTCAAGCTGGTCTATGGGAAAGAAGCAGTGAGGCCAATGAAGTGCATTGTCTCCAGTCCATGGATAACAACAGTAGCAGGAATGAGTGACGAGGGAGCAATTGAGGAAATACTGGCGTAGTTATTATAATTGGAAGAGGATTGCTTTATTACAGGATTTCATCAGTGGGTAGAGAAGGATTGATAGAAGGCATGACACGATTGCCACGTATAGATGAAACATTTTCAACACATATCCATGTTTCTCCTCTATGATAGCAAGTTTGTGAAGCACGCAAGTAAGCGCCAAATGCATTGGCTTGGTCCTTACATCATAAATTGTATTACTAATGGAGGTGTGTTGCAGTTGAAAAAAGTTAGATTGAACACTTTTCCATACCTAGTGAGCGGAATTCGGCTAAATACCTATCGGGATATCTTGACGCAACACCACTGAAAAAAAATAACAAGTGAAAAAAAGAGAGAAGAATTTTTGACATTCAGGTTAAGGGAGAGCTCCCCCAAAACCCTCAAATCACAAGATATGAAATTTTTTTGCTTACAGCTCCTTCAATTTCACTGTCCTAGACCTCAGTAGGGAAATAGTGCAGCTTCCTACACAGTAATCTTAAAAATTTAGCACAAGTGCTAACACAATGAAGTAACGACCATATAGGTTGAATCGTATATACAAAGAGCACATCAAGGCCGAACTAGAGCGAATGCTAGATGTAGGGTTATTGAACCTGTTGAATAATTAGAATGGATCATCCTGAGGGTTTTTAAGGACAAAAGAACAAAAAAATATGAATCTACACTGACCTAGCGAATTAAGTGACGCAATCCTTTATGATCCATTTCCCATGCCATTTACCAACGAAGTACTAGAACGTGTTGGAGGATAGGAAGTCTACTCATTTAAAGATGGATTTTCAGGCTATCACCAGATAAGGATTGGGAAGAGATATCGACACAAAACCACCTCTGTAACAAAATAAGGATTTTTTCAATACACAATGATGCCATTCAGTCTCAAGAATGCTCCTGCGATCTTTTCAAGGTTAGTGTTGTTGCATTCAAATATTTCATTGATAAGTTCCTAGTGGTCTATAGGGATGATTGGACAATCTATGTATTGGTAAAATATGATACCGCAAACCTTAGATTAATGTTGGAAATATCTCGACAACATCATATTTCACTGAATCTAAAGAAATGTATCTTTTGTGCACCATTTGGGATCCTATTGGGACACATTGTATGCAAGGAAGGAATGTTGGTCGAATCGTCCAAAATAGAGATCATTGTCGACCTACTAGTACAAATGACCTTAAAGCAGCTGAGGGATACATTGGGACACACAAGATACTACCAAAAATTTATAAGCGGATATGAAATCATTAGTGCACAGATGGAGAAATTATTACAAAAAGATGCAAAGTTCGAATGGAACGACAAGTGCCAAAAGAGCCTCAAAATAATAAATCAAAATATGGTCACAACACTAATATTAGTTTGCCATATTGGATGAAGGAGTTCCATGTCCATATAGATGCTTCATCAGTAGCACTCAGAGTGATATTATCCCAACCAGGAAAAGGATCAATTGACCACCTGATCATGTTTGTGAGTCAGAACTTATCTACTACGGAGAAAAATTATACAACGACAGAAAGAGAAGGGTTGGCGATGGTATATGCGTTGCAAAAATTCCATCACTACTTGTCAGGGGGGCACTTCAAAATGTTTACTGACCACTCAGCATTGAAATACTTAGTCAACAAATATGTTTTGGGGGCAAAGATATGCCAGTGGTTTCTATTGTTCCAAGAATTGAACTTTGAAATAATTGTGAAACCCGAACATTTGAATGCAGGGACCAATCATCTATCGAGGATAGAATTAGGTGAATAACCAGGAAACATCAAATTAGGATTACCTGATGCGCAACTATTTAGAGTCGAAATGGTTGATGACCATTATAAACAGATTGTTCAATTTTAGACAACAGGGAAATCCGTTGAGGAGTTCACCATTAGTTAGAAGAAACAACTAGTTGTCAGAGACGATGATTTCCAACTAATAGCAGGAAAACTGTACAAGATGGGGCCAAATGAAATTCTTTGTTGATATGTACTCCCACACGAACGAGAAAGAGTGTTGGTATAGGCACATAGTGGGATCATAGGAGGACATTATGGAGTGCGTGCAACCACTAAGAAGATACTCAGAGATGGATTATGGTGTCCAATAGTGCATGGTGAAGCAATAGATTATGCTAGAAGCTACAATGTATGTTAACTAATGGATAAACAATTTCCCATGGATGATATGTCATTAGTACCTCAAATAACATTACAATCATTCGATAAGTTGGCATTAAATTTCATAGGATCGATCAATCCACCAGGAAAAAGAACAGCTGCAAGATACATCATCACTGCGACTGATTAACTAAATCGATTGGCTGAGGAAGCACCAATAATAGATTACACAGCTACAACCACAACAAGGTTCCTTTTTTATAATGTTGTCACCCTATTTGGAATTCCTAAGATATTGATGAGTGATCAAGGTACTCATTTCGTCAATTAGACAGTTAGATGAATGACTGAGGAATTCCAGATACAACATAAACGAAGTACTCCATATCACCCATAAGAAAATGGAGTAGTTGAGGCACTCAACAAGATATTGGAGAATGCACTTAATAAGGTATGCAACACAAATCATGATTATTGGTATATGAAAATCCCTGCAATACTATGGGCCTACAGAATGACATGTGTAACGTCCCCGACCCTCCAACCGGCGAAGAGGATGCTACCAAACCATTATCTATCCGGGAAACTAGCCCCATAAACATGTGCATACATAAAACTGAAATAAAATGCTTGGAAGTAAAAACATGCAGAGATGCATAATTGTTTAACATACATCGGAAGAGAAACCATACATTCAATCATTCAACATGTTCATCATAATTCATTAGACATAAATTATAATTGCGAATATAATTGCAGAGATGAAATAGACAAGAATACTTATCTTGTGAGGAATTCGTCCCACAACCAGCTATGTTGCTGCAACGTTCCACCCAACCATAGGCCAGTGTGCTCCTTAATCTCTCAGCAACACTGCCACCCCCGAGCTGGGCATGATTCCCCAAGGAATAAGGAACAAGCAGGCTTACACATAGCCAAGGATACACAAATCATCCAAGCCAACATGGTTGGGTTTATCAGGCCATCAAGGAGCTGGGAAAATCTGAATGCTAAGCTGGTGAGCTCATTGAAGAGCTAAGGACACCTACACCAGAACTAGCCTGACTTCTANTACTACATAGTCCCTCAAACCCTGACTTCCCTTCCAATGCTATTCAGGGGTTGTGGAGAAGAAAGCCATCCCTCTAGTTCTCTCTGTGTGGCTCCCAAACACACCAGGTTTATCAAGAAAACCAAGCCCTCATCCCCACTCCAACATAGTCCGAAGACCAACCACTGCATACACGCAGCAAAACAAGCAATTCACAGCTTGGACGGGGAAATATGATCCCTGAGTCATTCTTGGCCCTATCGTGGCCAAAATGACCCAATAAGAATCCACAGCAAACAAAATCGTGGGAAAAACAACAGCCCTGATCTCAACACTGAAGCAACGGGAAAATACACAACCCAGAGAATTGGAGAGGAGATTTGACTCTCATCCTGGATAGGGAAAACATATACACAGACCACAAAATCAGTATAGAAACCACACCTCCACAGCAGAAATCGTGAATGGCTCATTCACAGGAAAATCATGGATGATAGAAAAAGGCTCCCCCAGCTCTCTGCAGGAGGAAAACGATGACGAACCCCAATATGTGTGTGAGGAGAACAATCCCAGCCTGTGCGTGAGGAGAAGAGAACGACTGTTCCTGCGTGAGGATGGGCAAAAACAATGAAAGAATGGAGACTGAAATCCTGTGCTTTCCTTCCCCACGTGAAGTGAAAAGGGTCTGCTGGTGGAGCATGCATGTGGGCAAGGACTGGCAGTCTTTCCACACACCACTGCCCAGCAATAACTGCCCCAACTAACAACAAAAGGTTTTAATGTGGTAGTTGACTGTTGAGACAAGGAAAGGTGAGTAAGTCAAAAGGGGTTTAACAGCTGACACATGGCTTTTCCCCATAGGCTCAAAGTTTAATAATTCCCCCTCCTTGACATAGCTGGTTGGGGTTCATTTTAATTAAAGTGCATAATTACATGATTCCAAAGCTATAATGTGTCGTATATCATGATATACCATCGGCAACAATTTCAATCGCCGAAACATAACACAACCAAATTGATGGTGGGGCTTTTTCCTTTAGCTCCACACCACGATCAATTACAATATATACATCATATACACCTAATGCAAATGGGGTCAAAACCGGTGTGTTACGACATGCAAAATATTGATAGGTCATATACCATTCAAGCTGGTTTATGGGAAAGAAGCAGTGATGCCAATGGAGTGCATTGTCCCCAGTCTATGGATAAAAACAATAGTAGGAATGACTGACGAGGGAGAAATTGAGGAAAGAATGTCATAGTTAGTACAATTGGAAGAGGATTGCTTTATTACAGGATTTCATCAGCGGGTAGAGAAGGATCAACAGAAGGCATGGCACGATTTCCATGTATAGATGAAACATTTTCAGCACACATCCATGGTTCTCCTCTATGATAGCAAGTTTGTGAAGCACACAGGTAAGCTCCAGATGCATTGGCTTGGTCCTTACATCATAAATTGTATTACTGATGGAGGTGTGCTACAGTTGAAAAAGCTAGATGGAACACTTTTTCCATACCTAGTGAGCAGAATCCATATCAGGATATCTCGATGCAACACCACCGAAAAAAAAATAACAAGTGAAAGAAAAAAAAGAGAATAATTTTTGGCATTCAGGTTAAGGGAAAGCTCCCCCAAAACCTTCGAATCGCAAGATATGAAAAGTTTTTTCTTACACCTCCAATTTCACTGTCCTAGACCTCAGTAGGGAAATAGTGCAGCTTCCTACACAGTAATCTAAAACGACCATATAGGTTGAACTGTATATAAAAAGAGCACATCAAGGTCGAATTAGAGAGAATACTGGATGTAGGGATTATCGAACCTGTCGGAGAATTAGAATGGATCATCCCGATGGTTTTTAAGGACAAAAAGAACAAAAAAATTTGAATCTACGTCAGCCTGACTAAATTAAGTGACGCAAGCCTTTATTATCCATTTCCCATGCCATTTACCAATGAAGTAATAGAAGGGGTTGGAGGATAGGAAGTCTATTCGTTTAAATATGGATTTTCAGGCTATCACCAGATAAGGATTGTGAAGGGATATTGACACAAAACCACCTCTGTAACATAATGAGGATGTTTTCAATACACAGTGATGCCATTCGATCTCACGAATGCTCCTGGGATCTTTTCAAGGTTAGCTGTTGTTGCATTCAAATATTTCATTGATAAGTTCTTAGTGGTCTATATGGATCACTGGACAATCTATGTATTGGTAAAATATGATATAGCGAACCTTTGATCGATGTTGGAAATATCTCGAAAACATCATATTTCACTGAATCTAAATAAATGTATCTTTTGTGCACCATTTGAAATCCTATTGGGACACATTGTATGCAAGGAAGGCATGTTGGTCGAGCCATCCAAAATCGAGATTATTGTCGACCTACTAGTACAAATGACAGTAAAGCAGCTGAGGGTTACATTGGGAAACACAAGAACTACCAAAATTTTATAAGAGGATATGAAACGATCAGTACGTCGATGGAGAAGTTATTAAAAAAAGATGCAAATTTTGAATGCAACGACGAGTGCCAAAAGAGCCTCGAAATAATAAATCAAAATATGGTCACAGCACTAATATTAGTTTTCCATATTGGATGAAGGAGTTCGATGTCCATGTCAATGCTTCATCAGTAGCACTGGGAGTGATATTATCCCAACTAGGAGAAGGATCAATTGACCACATGATCACGTTTGTGAGTCAGAATTTGTCTACTATGGAGAAATATTATACGACGACAGAAAGAGAAGGGTTGGCGATGGTATATGCATTGCAAAAATTCCATCACTACCTATTAGGGGTGCACTTCAAAATGTTTATTGACCACTCAACATTGAAATACTTAGTCAGCAAACATGTTTTGGGGGGGAATATATGACAGTGATTTATATTGTTCCAAGAATTCAACTTTGAAATAATTGTGAAACCCGAACATTTGAACGCAGGGACCAATCATCTATCGAGGATAGAATTAGGTGAACAACCAAGAAAGATCAAATTATGATTACCTGATGTGAAACTATTTAGATTCGAAATGGTTGATGACCACTGCAAACAAGTTGTTCAATTTTTTTGTGATAGGGAAAGTCATTGAGGATTTCACCACAAGTTAGAAGAAACAACTAGTTGTCAGAGTCGATGATTTCCAACTAATAGCAGGAAAAATGTACAATATGGGGCCAGATGAAATTATTTCTTGATATGTACTTACAAACAAACAAGAAAGAGTGTTGGTAGAGGCACACGGTAATGATCACAGGAGAATTATGGAGTGTGTGCTACCACTAGGAATCTAATCAAAGATAGATTATGGTGTCCAACAGTTAATGGAAAAGAAACAGATTATGCTAGAAGCTGTGATGTATGTCAACTAACGGATAAACAATTTCTCATGGATGAGATGTCATTAGTACCTCAAATAACATTACAATGATTCGATAAGTGGGAAGTATATTTCATAGGATCTATCAATCCACAAGGAAAAATAAAAGGTGCAAGATACATCATCACTGCGACTGATTAACTAACTAGATGGGCCGACGAAGCACTGATAACAGATTGCACAGCTACAACAACAACAAGGTTCCTTTTTGATAATGTGGTCACCCGATTTAAAATTCCTAAGATATTGATGAGTGATAAAGGTACTCATTTCGTCAATCAGACAATCAGATCAATGACTGAGGAATTTTAGATACAACATAAACGAAGTACTCCATATCACCAACAAGAAAATGGAACATCCGAAGAACTCAACAAGATATTGGAGAATGCACTTAATAAGGTATGCAATACAAATCACGATTATTGGTATATGAAAATCCTTGCGATAGTATGGCCCTACAGAACGACATGCAAAATATTGATAGGTCATATACCATTCAAGATGTTATATGGGAAAGAAGCAGTGATGCCAATGGAGTGCATTGTCCCCAGTCAGTGGATAACAAGAATCGCAGGAATTAGTGACGAGAGAGAAATTAAGGAAAGACTTGCATAGTTATTACAATTGGAAGAGGATTTCTTTATTACAGGATCTCATCAGCGGGTAGAGAAGGATCGATAGAAGGAATGACACGATTGCCACATATAGATGAAACATTTTTAGCACATATCCATGGTTCTCCTCTATGATAGCAGGTTTGTGAAGCACATAGGTAAGCTCTAGATGCATTGGCTTGGTCCTTAAATCATAAATTGTATTACTAACGGAGGTGTGCTGCAGTTGAAAAATTTAATGGAACACTTTTTCCATACCTAGTAAGTGGAATTTGGCTAAATCCCTATCAGTATATCTCGACGCAACACCACCGAAAAAAATAACAAGTGAAAAAAAAGAGAGAAGAAATTTTTATAGGAGTCTATCAACAACAACAAAAAATTGTGGGTTGTGACAATGTTTGGATCTTATCGACGTCTGACGAAATGTGAACTGGTAAAATCAAGAAATAAATGAAGCAATTATGATAGGGAGGGAAACGATGCGAGTGGCATTCAACTGAGTAATGAGTGTACCAGACTTTGAAAATTGGTGAGGGACTTGGTCAATCAACAAAGGATTTGGAAATGATGACCCAATATCCACTCAAATGAGAAAATAAGACGTCATAAAAGCATGCCGAAGGGTATGGTTTGATCCATTGTGCAAACTAAGAAGAAGGGAAGAGCGAAGGTTAATAGAGAATATAAGTGATAATGACACATGTTTTTTCTAGCAGGAGTACCCAAGAGACACCAAGGGAAACGAAGACTATCATCTACGAACAACTGTATATAGTGTTCGCTCCTATGTGGAAATTCAAGAAGAAGAGAAGAGCCAAAATGACCCGTATCTCTACATAGGCTGCAACAGCATAAGGAGAAGCAGGCACATTGACTGCTATGGAAGGTGAAACAAAAACAAGAGGAAAAAAATTAAGGCTGATGAAAGAAGACATCCCAAACTATGTGCTTCCAAGGAAGGAATGGGTTCCAGTAGTACAACTTGGGAAGAATGCCAAGTATACCATAAATATTCTAGCAACACCAAAAGGAATCCATGTCGCAGGAAACATAGTGCAGCGTTTGCAAAAGTTGTAGTATAGTGACCATGATATATTGGCATACCCAGAGTGAACTAAGGAAACATATGAGGAGAGAGCACATGGGGAAGGAGGTCCGATCATAAGAGAACCAATGCAGTGGGAATTGGTATTGTAGTGATCAGGGATTTTGTCAATAATCCATATGCCACATTTCAGGATATTGGTAGAAGTAAATGCATGCGTAAAGAAGCTACTAGTCTATCGTCATGGAGGATACTTATGGTTGGGAACCAAAATTCCGATCATAGTCTATTAGATTTCGCAGATCACAAGATTACCCAAGGCCAGGGTAGATCCTTCGTAATATTTCTAGGAGAAGGATAACAACAACCAGCTTGCTACAAAACTAAGGAACAAATATGTGGTGGAGAAGGACACCAGAGCATACATGATCGACACAATCAACGATCAAGTTGTTATAATCGCAACAAAGTTGTTAACAATTAAAATTGTAATGAATATTTGACCTAATCAATGCACATTAGGGGTTATTGCATCCACATAACAATGTGTATCTGAATTTCAAATGAACTAGTCGCTCTTTTTGTTTGAATGAGTTGATGGAGGACGTGTGTCATAGTCGATTTTACCACACTAGGTAGATCACACATTTATGGCCTTCCTTGACCCTATGCAGACTCCTTAGACCCCATGGACTTGTATTATACTTTGATGTTCCACGATAATCCCTAAAAAAAACCTGTTTATTATTGTACATGACTTTTAAAACTATACTCGTGTGTACATGCAACTTTTGACCTCAAACCCGCATACATTGAGATGTGTGCATACGTCCAAATATTTTTGGAGTTTTCCTCATATGAGTCCGAATAACTTGATTCTTGGCCTTCCAAATTCCTTGAGAATGCTCAGATTTGACCATCCATTACCTCTTTGGAGTGCTAGGTAGTGCTATATAAGGAACCCCTTGGATACATTGAAGGAGGAGAAATTGAAGAGCAAGGAAACTATAGTCCATTGTTGCCTCAACTTTGCTTATACATGAGTCTGCATACCTTTGTCCCTTGGAGCACATAGTGTTCTTCCCAATATTGACTTTGCTTTGTGATATTGCTATCGAGAGATAGAGGATTGAAGTAGTGGAGGCCCAGGTGGAGGACTCAGCTTCTCCGGTTCACAGAAGTGCCTACAGAGTTTGTCACTATTGTATCTTTGATTTATTAATAGAAATATCTTTTCTTGTCCAATTCATGTGCATTTTGAATATGAATATTGAATCCATGGATGTATTTAGTTCATATGAATCCATGGATTTAATATTCATATTCAAAATGCACATGAATTGGACAAGAAAAGATATTTCTATTAATAAATCAAAGATACAATAGTGACAAACTCTGTAGGCACTTCTGTGAACCGGAGAAGCTGAGTCCTCGACCTGGGCCTCCACTACTTCAATCCTCTGTCTCTCGATAGCAATATCACAAAGCAAAGTCAATATTGAATAACAAAAATATTGAATCCATGAATATCCATATGTTGATTATATATTCTAGGATAGCTCTAACACATTGATATATATCATGCTGGGAGGTTCCTAGTTGTTGTTCTTTAGGGATTGGATAATACAATGGGTTTGAATTCCTCTTTATTTCTCTATTTTTGTGTCGGTTCTGGAGGTATGTTTTCCCAGTATTGTCCTACTGGAATAATTTGTTCTTGGCTTATCTATTTTCCCTATTTTTCTTCCTTTTTCTTCCTATATGCGAGTATTTGTATTACAGTCGCGTATACATGCGGTTTTCCCTAGAATTCACGTGTATGTACACAGGTTTACTGCATACAGTCGCGTATGCTTTGATTTTCATATTTTTATGGAGGATTGAGTGTTGCTGGCTGAGTTTGGATGATTGTTGAGTCTTCTTGGGTGTTGTTGGTGTCTGTATACAGCCTCTGTTTCTGACCAGAGACCCCTTTTGATTTATTTTTAACTAGGTTTTGTTCGTGTTATTAATTTCTTCTTTTTTGTTTTGGGATTAGTGCATTAGGTCTCTTTTGTCTTGGTGGCTTGCTTGGTTGTTGTTTGTGAGTGGTTGCAAGGTCTGAGAATTGTAGAGTCTATTAGTGATTTTTATATCTCATTTATTTTTAAAAATACAAAAATATTTTGTTTTTGCATCATTATGCATCCTTGTATTCTTGCATTCGCACGATACTTGCATTAGGTTTTTCTTACTGAATTATAGTCAGGTGTTCATTTAGGAATGATTGCACTCTCAATTGAAGGAATGTAGTGGCATACCCTATTTTTCATTCGATAAAGATTTGCACTTAGCATGGTTTGTTAGGTGTGCACTTTTATTTCACTGTTGAGTCTTCATATCACTAGTTGCACGGCCATTTCCTTTTGAGTATTTACAACTATTAAAATCAACACTTAATTAAAATGAACTACAAATTTTTCTTTTATAGGGTTCACCAACAAGATTAGGTTTTAGAGTCTTGGAATAGTTCATTGTGAGTCAATTCTCCAAGACTACTAAACACAAACAACTAGGTGTCTATCCAGGAGAGAGTGAGAAATCCTTGGTATAATTAGTGTTTCTCAAGAAGCTCCTCCTACACAAGATTCAAGTATGAGGCGGCGTGAGAAATTGTGATTGGGATATCCCTTGGTCACTTTTGTGAGTGTCAGAGATATTTCCAGGATTGTATTTGTATCTAAGGGCCTTTGAGGTATTGATTGGTGCACCCTTAGGGTACCAGTTTTTCTTTCATGCTTCGGGCTTTGCTACCCTACCCATACGGTCGATCCCATCTGCAAGTGTCTTCCTAAGCATTGATTATATTAGGGTGGCCTTAGTTTCCTTACCTAGGTATCGCAGGGGGTACTTGTACAGGTTACTCTATAGGTGTCCTGGCCGGGTAGGGGTCAGCCACCACAGTCTCTTTATGTGTTGAATCTAAGGGCCACTATAATTGGTTATGAACCTCCACTTGTAGTGTATATGAGTCTCAATCCTTTCCTAGGTGAGGCATACTTGCTGCATTCGGGAGCTCGCATATCCTCCTCTTGGTTTGTTTTTTTTTTGCTGTAGATTTTTTAGGAGTGTGCTCTGTGTATACTATCATTCTTAGGGTTGCGTATTTAGATTGAGTCTTTTATTTTTGTTGAGTCATTGTGGATATGGGTGCGGTGCTCCGCCATTCTCATTGTTTAGTAGGACTTCCGCCTTCTACATCTCCTCCTCCTTTGGGAGAGAGAACCAGATAGTCCAGGAAGACTAACTCTCACTTTGATTAACACACCATGGGTGACCATGAACCTTACATCCATGAGATCCTTGATATTCCTCATCCTGTATGGGAGGATGAACCTTCAATCACATATGGGACTCCATTGGGATCCGTTCATTCTATAGCTAGGATATCTTCTAATGATCCTTCACAATTTCTGGGCTACATGCATGCACATCATCAGTATTGGTTGTGTATTCCAAACCATGAGACTCACCATGCACCCACTAGCACTAGCACAATAAGGTATGGCATGACAGACCTTCCCGATATTGGTCCGACAACCCACATTGTATTAGGTGTTGACCCTTGTGTCGCGCCTGGGAGCACTTCCATTCCTTTCCATGCGGAGAGGTTTGGTAGCACTAGTCATATTACACCTTCCATCCCTACGGTGGAGGATTCCTCACAAATGCCTCCTAGGCCTAGCACTACCATTCTTCCTTGGATCATATTGAATTGTTAGATTAGTCCTTGGAATGGGTGTTAGGAGCAATCCTTAATTTTTCACTCAACTGGCCACTCCCCCTATCATGTAGATGTCTTCATTCATTGAGCTCCCCCTAAAATTGTGATGATGAAGAAGATGATGATGATAATGATGATCAATATGATGATGATGATGAAGATGATGATGATGATAATGAAAATGATGATGATGATGAAGAATATGATGATCATGATAATGGAGATGTTGATGAATTGGATGACGATGATGTTGATGATGAATATGATGATGAAGATGAAGATGATGATGACAACGAATATGATGATGATGGTGACAACGAAGACGTTGATGATGAAGATGATGATTATGATGATGATGATAAGGAGGATTATGATGATGAAGAAGATCATGATGACGATGATGACGATGGCGATGATGATGATGATGATGATGATGATATTGATGAAGACAACGAAGATGATGCTGATGACGATGACAAGGATGATGATGATGATCATCATCATCATTGTTTTCGTCATCACCATCATCTTCACCATCTTCATCATCATCATCGTGTTCATCCTTGAAGGGACTTATGTATAGGATCTCACTATAAGCAATGCAACCAATACAAATTATGACAAAATCCTAGTTAAATTAAATTAAACTACACTAAATTAAAAAGATAGATTTGTTTAACTACAATTAATTTAAAATGCGACAAAATATAAAATATGCAAATAAAAAAAACCCAAAATAAACTAAACAAAAAGATAAATATGCAAAATAAAAAAAAATAAAACAAAACAAAACAAAACACAAAATATAAATATGCAAATAAAAAAACAAAAAAACATAGAATTCAAAAACACCCGCGCACTAGCTCATTAGCAAAACAACAACGAACAAGTTCACTCCCATGCACTAGTTCATTAGCAGCATCCAGAGCACTGGTAATTTGATGAGAAGAGCAATGGTAAATGGAGGAGTAGGGGATACCAGTCCAGAGGATACTGACGTTCCCAGTGGAGGAAATGTGGCCGCAATCAAAGAATCATAGATGGTTATGAGCAATCAAAGGGGGATATGAAGAAATAGGGAAGAAGCTAAAGAGTTTGTGAGAAGCTACATAATCAACCAGTAAAGAATAAAAAGGGTTGTATCCATTAAACTCAATTAACCAATGGAGTATGGTATTAGACTGAGTTGATGAAAATTTGTTTTTTGGACCAAGGTGTAAAATATATTGGTTTCTTATTAAAACCAAATGGTTATCATTATGAATATTGGACCTGGTTATACAAAAAAAGTAGAAGCTAGAATTTATATTTTTTGTTGGAGATGGTTATCTTGAAGAGGTTGGTTGGAATTAGTCAAATTAGATTTGGAAATTATTTTTATGTATGGATGTCAATAGCTAAGATACCTAAGGAAATTCTCAATAAAATCATTGATGGCAGGTATAAATACCTCATCGAGCTCCTCCTTGTTTCGAGAATAAATTAGTATTCTCTAATGAATAGGTCCAACCATGTGAAGGTGGAATATCTTATGGCCCCTCTCCCCCCTCACATAAATCTCAATTCCCCATACCCAGTGCATGTACTTGAAAAAAATATTAAATTTATATGTAAAAATGTGGATTTGATTTATCACCAAAAATAAGTATAGATATTGTTTATTCAATCACATATTTCTAGGTTTTTTTTCTTTTTTTACAAAATCAGCAAGCAACTCATGCTCTACAACTTATCATTCAGTTCTCATCTTGCCTTATTGTGTTCCTAGTAGAGGACTCACTACGTGGATGCTATAGCAAGGTGTCTGGATCTGCTACAGCAATGTAAAAATGTTAAATTCATATCTTATGTTATTTTAATGAAAAAAATTCATTAAGAAAATTACATATGTGTTTTTTACCTGATGTGGCCACATCATGCACTTCATGTTCCTGCATAGGCTCATCTTGTATAGTATGAGCCTCTACATTCTCTGTTGTTGAAAAATGAAAAAGTACAATTAATATTCACCATTTGCAATGAAATAATTTAAATTATAGCATATGATTCATTCATTACCAGGATTCAAAGCATGACATTCGATATTTTGTTCTCCATCCTCAGCACTAGGTGGATCATTGATTTCCTGCTCAAAATTGATTCAATATTTTATTGCAAATATTTATAATGAATAGAATGCACAAGTAATCAATATTAAATAAAATTAATTGATTTTATATACTCGCACGTACGATGGATCATCAAAAGACTGTGTTTTCCCAGAAAATATTTTTGGCATTCAACAACATCTCCAAAGTCATGTTGGAAGTTAAGCTTCAAGTTGTTAGATTTTATAATCTGATTCAAATTGATTAGGATATTTGCCTGAAATAATAACAAGCGCAACAATATGCATAAGATAGAGCAGATACACAAGACAAAAATATTTTCCTCTGGGAAACCATAAAGGAGAAAACCATGCAAGCTTCCTAAGAATAGCTAGTCGTATTTCACTAGTCATTAATAGCTTGACTTAGTAGTCATTGATTTAGTCATTGATTTAGTCATTGATAGACAATGATTTAGTCATTGATAGACAATGATTTAGTCATTGATAGACAATGCTTTAGTCATTGATAGTCAATGATTTAGTCAATGATTTAGTCATTGATTTAGTCATTGATTTAGTCATGGATTTAGTCATTGATTTAGTCATTGATTTAGTCACTGAGTTAGTCATTGATTTAGTCGCTGATTTAGTCACTTATTGCAACCATTAATGACCAAATATACAACTAAATAAACTACTAGATGTTAAGATATTAATGACTAAGCTAAATACGACTAAGATACGGGAAATTAGCTACTAATAGTCATATATATGTGAATTTAGTCATTTTTGTAGTCACAAATTTATGATAGGGCACGGAGGAATCGAACCACCAACCTCCTGCCTATAATTAGGCAGGCACTCTACCATTGAGCTAGCACCCTTTAAAAAGTTGTTATTGCTTGACAATTATGATATTCAAACAAATTTATGATAGATATCAATCTACAAACTAAATAATTATTACTATTACAAAACTAAACTGGCATTCTTTCCATGGAAAGCTTCCCCATCGGTATTTACACGTGAATTTAATTTTATATCTGTTCCACTCATTGCATTAGGTTTGGCGTCAATATTTTTTTTAGATATAAACATTGATGACTGCCCACCCTTATTGACCAACAACTTATCATGATCAGAACTCAACCCTGATGCCACAGCTTCCACCACCAAGGCAGGGAGATTTAATGTTGGAGACAGTGAAAGTGAATGAGATGAACTTGTTTTAGGTTTAGAGGAGCCCTGAACAGCTGGGATCCTCATACTAAATGATTTTTCTTGTGCAGCATGGGAGCCCCTACAACAACCATTAATGTCTCAATATTCAGTAAGATATGTAATATTCCACCACAAACTCCTAAATCATATGGAAGCTTATGTTCACTAAACTTAATGTGTAATGTTACTCTGCACCAATCCAAGGGGTGCTGGAAAACTAAATAAATATTCCATGACAAGAAACAAATTTCATACCAAGATGCACTAGCTAGCAATACAACTGATCTTCCAGCAGCTCCACTGGCAAGGGAAGTCTGAGCATTACCTCATGTGCTCTAGTTTCACATGGAAATATGAACAGGTATATATTATTAGGAAATGAAAATGAAGCCATGTATAAAGAATCTAGAAGACAATCACTGAAGTAAAACATAAGCTGTCTAAAGAAAATACACATTAGCTTCTATACTAATGATTATTTAAGACTGAATCAGAAGCTATTAAATAATCTAATATGGAAGCATAGAAAAATATGTCTGCATAGATATCAATAGCAAATGCTAAAGATAATTGGACGGAATTACAATATACTAAAATCCTAAAGTCACTTACAAGAGCCAGTGATTTGCTCAATTTACTTGAAGAAGCTAATCCAAGCAAGGAAACCTCTGCCACTGGTGGAGGTAAACAAAGTCCCCAGTGTTGTTGTGAAGGATTTGTAACATCATAGAACTTCTGAGTTTTGCTGCTAGAAAAATAGGACATAGAAAATCATAAATCATAAAAGCTAAATGTGAAATATTTTTTTAAACAATTTAGCCCAATAAAGAAAACTTTCTAAATTAATTAAATGCTAGAACAGAATTATAGGGGATTAAAGCAGCAAACTCATTCATATCACCCATTTACTTTTAGTAGATGACACATTGATTTTCAGTCAATAGTTCTGTTAGGGAGCTGGAAAAGCTTAAGGGGCTTCCAGACCTCTATTGCAAGACTACATGAATGATAATAAATATGAATAAGTCTTCAGAAATGTAAAGTGGATTGGTAAAGTAATTTAAAGACCGGACCAAAATCATATTTCCCATTAATTATTTCAAGAAGTCAAATACCTGGGTTTCATCTTGAAACCATATGATTGACATTTAAATTTTGGTTGTAACTGTCCTGTGGTTCATATATTAACCTTCATTGATCTATTCTAGAGAGCATACAAGAGTATTGGATGTCTATAGCACGGCGACCAAAAGGAATATTAACCAAATCAGAAAGAAGTGTTTCAGCATCCTTCACATAGGAGGGAGGACCAATAAATTCCACTAGTTATAAATGGGACAGGGTAGCCAATTCCAAGTAAGCTGGGAATGGGGTTTAAAACACATAAAACACTTCAGCTCAAAATTTGCAACTAAAAGCCTTTAGAGATTGCATTATAATGATGGACACTGAGGTCAAGTTATGAAATCCAAACACTTAAGAGATGCATCCATGGAATATTGGCTTAAAAAAAATAGTCACAGGATGCTTCCATTACAAGGAAAGCCTTTGGTAAAGTTTTCCCCTTGGTGGGTAAATAAATGAGGGAACTGAGGAAAATTTAGAATTGGAAAGGACCCGTGGATCAGGATTGAAGGAAATTTCAAATTTCAGAGTCTCTGCTAGATAGTTTACATGCTCAGTGGTCTATACTGTCATAGAGAGGCGGATTTGCAATTGGCAAGAAATTCCTAGTCTTGAGGATGGTTGACAGTAAACAGTCTTAAGTTTACAAGGTGAGCCAGAGGAATGAGACGATTACATTGACTTGCCCAATCATCAAGGATCCAAGAATTTAAAGTGTTCAAGGATCAAGGGAACAAGGAAATGCGCTATGTGGGTCAAAATAGGTTATGCTGCCAAAGTGGAGGAACTCATGCAAGAGAGAGCATCCTGGAGGATAGTTTTTTGGAAGCTATTCAACCCTTTAGAAACAAAAACACTATTGTGGTTGGTACTAACTAATAAAGTACTACCAATGGGCAAATGAGAGATTGGTGCAGACAAGGGTGATATATCATATGCAAATGCAATGTTGAGTCTGTGGATCACTTATTCGTCTTGTGCACCTTCTCCAGATATGTATGACTTGACATGTCACGGATTACAGGGGACAAATCAAGATGATATATATAGGCATAGCTTGGTAGATTGTCTAGGACTGGATTGGTGACAAAACTGTAGCAACTTTTTCAGGCTCCCATGTTTTGCTTATATATGATATATGGATGTCAAGAAATTTGATGATCTTCCTGGAACAGGTCTTCACAGTTGTCCAAGTAGCACACAGGATTAGAGAGGTAATGGACTAAAAAAGGATTCTAAAAGTAAAACCTTCCAGCTGTTCACTAATGCATTATATTGATAAAGAAAAGCCTAGGTATTTTCAAGAGAGCATGAAAACTTAGTATTAGGTATTTGTGGAGCTGGTGCTTTGTTTTTTTTCGACTCTTCTTTTCATTTGTTGCTACACTATGAGGCTAGTAAAGGGGCAAGCAGGGCAGAAGTCTACATTAAGACTATGGAAAATAGCTGAGAATGGAGGAATTAAACAATTTCAAGGTTATGGAGATTCAAAGTTTATCATAGATTGGGCTAATAATCTGTCCAACATCGAGAATATGGGCCTGCATGAACCAAGTTCAAGAGGTCAAAAAATGTTTTGAAACCATAATAATAATCCTGTTTCAACACATTTACCAAGATTTCAACTCAATGGCAAACAAGATTTCTAAATATACTTTGTTGTTACAGAAGGGTACATAACCAAACAAGAAGTTAGAAAAGTCACTCTCCTATCTGATTCAGAAAATACTTGTACTAACAACTCTTCTTTTCTTTTGTTGCTAAACTATGAGGCTAGTAAAGGGGCAATCAGGTCAAAAGTCTACATTCATACTATGGAAAACAGTTGAGAATGGAGGTATTAAACAATTTCAAGGTTATGGAGATTCAAAGTTTATCATAGATTGGGCTAATCATCTGTCTAGCATTGATAATCTGGGCCTACATGAACCAAGTTCAAGAGGTCAAAATTTGTTTTGAAACCATAATAATAATCCTTTTTCGACACATTTACCAAGATTTCAACTCAATGGCAGACAAGCTTTCTAAATATACTTTGTTGTTACAGAAGGGTACCTAAACCAAACAAGAATGTAGAAAAGTCACTTCCTATCTGATTCAGAAAAGACTTCTGCTAACAACCACTTAATGGCAGATTAGCTCAGAGTCATAGCTGAGGGATGTAGACATTGGTTATGCTCGTCTTGTTGTATTGCTGGTTTAGATATTATGACTCTTTTGATGATTCTATATTGATGACAAATTGAGTATCCTAGAGAATACGTAAGGAAGACTTTTAATAGTTTTCTTAAATTTCTTTATTTTTGAATGATGGACAACAAAACAATATCCAGCACACTTGAGTCCTTGCAGGACTAGTCAAATGTATATTTTTATTTATTCCTTGGGAATATCAAATACAGTGATTTTAAAACACATCTCAGAGAACAAAGAAATCATGGATCTGATATAAATCTAAGTTAATAAACAAATCCTTTTACCTTTCAGTATAAATATGATTCATGAGTCCTAACTAAAGAATTAAAAGACACTTATGGGAAATTGACCTCAACTTGACAGCTGTTAGAATTGACCCTGACTGAACTATCTTAAATGTTGTTTCATATAAAACCCAAAAAAAAGTAAAAACAATACTAAGTATAAACTTGCAATACCTTACTCTCATGCAGAAGGTGTTGATGTCCTTGTCCAAGGTATCGAGAAGATTAATAGCCTGTATAACCATGTTATCTACTCAATTGACATTGAATTTCACATTGGATATGCTGTAGCTGTGCCCAAGACCCAATTGAGCCTTCTCCAAGTCTATGTGATTCAAGATATGTGATTCAATTACAGAGCTCTGTTTACTCTTTTTTGCATGATTCCTCAATTTCAAAACTAAATATCCATTCAGTTGATGCTATGATCCAGTTTGCTCCAAACCAAGCCTGGATTACTACATATCAGCACTATGTACATCCATCAATTATAGTTACCTAGGATATGTATGAACAGAATTAGTCAAGCACATGCAAATATATTATAAATGGACAAATAGAAGAAAACAATGTGGTTTAGACTTTCCTTAATTTCTATACTCAAATTTATAATACGATCACACTTTGTCTCTTAGGAGACAAGTCACTAACGAAACAATGGACATACCTGAGAGAGAGATACATAGGTAGTTGTAGGGAAGAGTGAGACAAATACAGACCATAAGGTCACAGATCAATACTTTCAACCTCAAAACATATATAAAAAACAAAAAAATCTATTTGCATTTGCAACAGTTGTCGAACCAACACCTCTCCACCCACAAAACTCAAAATCCCTAATCAAGGTTCTACACCCATCTTGATGAGATTCAAACCAAATTCAGTTAAGTTTTTTAGGCCTTTCTGGCCACAAACAACTGCATCTAACTGGACTAAATTTTTAATAGCTACACGTATTGCCTCATGGCTTGGGGCTTGAGGTCCAAACTCCACTCAGCGCAGCCAGGATTTCTTCTCTTAGCTTTTCCATACCTCAGATATTGCCATTGTCTGCTCTAGGAGGAAATCATGGATATTCCTAACTTGTGCCCATAACTACCTCATATCCACAAAAATGGCCCAAATTGAATGTCGAGGCTGCTAGAAGGTGAAACACACCCAATAATGTTCAAAACAATACCCATATTGGCTTAATTATTGTTATAACTTGTTGTTATAGGGCCCAAAACCGCCCAGAAATGAGGTACATGGGCTTTTCATTTCCTTTCCTTGTCCACAAGTGGCATGGATTTCCTAGAATTCATTTTACAAATAAGAAAAAGACAACATCATACTTTAGACTTTCCCAGAAAACTCAGAAACCAACCCATAAACCCTCGTGAAAAATTAAGTGAACACCTTATGGGAAACAATGTGCATGATTCCTCAATGTCAAAACTAAATATCCATTTAGTTTATGCTATGACCCATTTAGGGAAAAGTGAGGCAAATACAGTCCACAAGGTCACGAATCAATACTGTCAACCACAAAAATATATAAAAACAAAAAACAAAAAAATCTATTTGCATTTGCAGTAACTGTCAACCCAACTCTCGACCCAAGAAGTTGATCCAAGCAAGGAAACCTCTACCACTGGTGGAGGTAAACAAAGTCCCCAGTGTTGTTGTGAAGGATTTGTAACATCATAGAACTTCTGAGTTTTGCTGCTAGAAAAATAGGACATAGAAAATCAAAAATCATAAAAGCTAAATGTGAAATATTTTTTAAAACAATTTAGCCCAATAAAAAAAAAACTTTCTAAATTAATTAAATGCTAGAACAGAATTATAGGGGATTAAAAAAGAAAACTCGTTCATATCACCCATTTACTTTTGGTAGACGACACATTGATTTTCAGTCAATAGTTATGTTAGGGAGCTAGAAAATCTTAAGGGGCTTCTAGACCTCTATTGCAAGACTACAGGAATGGTAATAAATTTTTAGATGTTTCCAGACTATTGTTTAAGCTACACCTAGTTTCTCATGGACCTATTTGGAAGGATTGAGCATGTAATGTGAAATTTCAAAGATGCTCAAACATTTTCATCCTAGATTGTTGTTGGGTACAGTGTTCTTGTTGTCTCTCTTCTTCATTGAAAAGGGGTTATGTTTGGGCACAAATGTATGATCCAAAAAAAACATACAAGAGTATGTGGGATGCAATCAGACTGATGGGCATATCCTTCTTACAAAAATAACATTGTTGTACAAGTTTTCATGAGGTGAATACTCTACTCATCATGAGACACATTTCTACATTTACATCTGATTTGGCTATCATTATCCATATAGGAAACAAATAGATACTCTTCGAGTTGAATCCAAACAGGAAATGCTAGCTCTCCTTACTAATGTAGAACAAGGAATTATTGTATGGATGCTCCTTGTTTCCTAGATATGCAACAACTTTCCTGTATATGTATTTTAATTTATGATGAGATATAATCATATATGTAATATAATGCATTGTCAAAGAAAAAACTACATTAAATGCACAATGGAAGGCATGCAGCATAAAACTATCAGATGCAGAAACTTGCCAATTGTTGCATTTCACTTTATGTAAGTAGTAATCTCAGCTGTGCATGAATGCATCACAATAGGAGATTGGAAAACAAAGTGATTGTGCTTTCTAGAAACTGTCAGCCAATATGACCATAAAATGGCAATCTAAATGAAACCCTACTGAATCTATTGCACAATATAAGAAATTCATATTGCTTGGAGTAAAAGGAAAATATAGCATGTTGTTTTCAGAGAAGAATCTCAAATTCGGTGCCCAAGGTCAATTAGTCAACTCTCAACAAAAATTTGATCAGTATTATCTTAGAATTAATTGCAATAATGTTAATTCCAAACTATTTACAAGTAAATTCTCAGGGATATAAATTTATAATCAATCTTGCAATAATGACAATGCAAGGTCTGGTTCTCATTTTCACATGGTATTGAAGGTTAAATTTCTTGTATTAGTGTGTGTCTAGCTTGTGAAAAAGATGCTTTAAAAGAATATAAAGAAAGTAATTATATTAATGTCCACAGGTGACCAAAGTAGGTCAATCGGACTTGAAATTACATCCAGCCAAATACAAATGAACTGAGATAGGAAGAACTCCAGGGACAAAAATTAGCTAAATACTAAGTTGCTAAAACAATGTGTATAAAATGAATATTGTAAATACAGTGGGATGGGGTAATTCTAAACTATAAAACACAGATACATGTACAAATTGATTTCAAGGAAAAATGAAGACCAGAGCTGGAAACTGGGACAAGAGATTGTCGTTGTCACATGTTTGTATCAATGCTTGAAGTGGAAGAAGAGGGACCAATTGTGTCGTCATGTAGTACTCTAACAGGAACAATACAGAATCTTATAATATCCATGAATGCTTATGGATGAGAACACTACCACTAAAAAAAAAACTTCACAACGAATCTTTTCCAAGATATACAATGTGACAACTTGAATACAATGCTAGGCACTCCTAAAGTGCAAAGGGCCAATGGATTTGAGTCAACATCAACTAGAAAAGCATCTTTCCAAAGATATTACTATAGAGGAGTTGATGCCAATTGCACCATACAAATTCCCAACTCTCCTGAGCATACTTGCAGCTCTAGAAGATATGGCTAATGGTTCCGATCTCTACACAATGTCGACAAAAAAAAATTCATAGCCTGTCCAAGACATTAATCTTTAGAGATCAAACCTTGGCCATGTAAGTAGCCTCAACCTGAAGGAGAGCTCGTCAGGAAGAGTTATACATGTCTTAACATAATTGTTTCACATAATCTTTAAATATTCTATAACTTGTAAAATTTATCTTAATTAACAAGCAGTGATAAGTGGCTCTTAGGCATTTAGAATACTTTTGGGGATATTTACATTAAAATAATAATGTGCCTGCAAGGAATGGAACTGAAACTGTTGGTGATGTACTACTAAGAGTGAGAGGGGAGGTTACCAACTCAAGTAGGTTACCTTTGTCTCTTTTGATTATTGTTGTGCATGTTATTTTCTCAGATAACTTTATTCTTGAATCTAAAATTTGTTTAAGTTCAAGGTCTAACCAATGGCCAATTTAGTTTGGAAATTTGAGTAGATTCAACACCCAATTTTTTTCTTTTAAAATTACTTGTGGATATATCATCCTGACTTGAAAGATAGAGTAGAAGAATGACGGATTAGGCCTCCTCCAGGTGAAAGGAACAAAAATGTTTGCAATGGCCCAAAGGGGATGGAGTTGTAATCAAATATTCAGAATCAAGGGTTGTTGTGGGACCTTCATAGGCAAGGGTTGTTGTAGTAACTTCTCAAATGGGTGACTTTGTTAGGATCAGGAGGAAATTAGAAGGCAAGCAGAATTCCATTTGAATGCCTACTATAGGAAGAAGAAATTGATCAGTAAGAAAACAATTATGCACTCTTGTCTCATTATACCCCACTGAGAGATTTGATCAAGAAGAAACCAAGTTGCACTCATGTCTCGTATTCCCTTGCTAGTTAGCGAGGACAACAACCTGCTCCTTGATTCAGTTTCAGAAGTTCAATTAGCTCATTTATTGATGAAGAAGGACAAAGTTCCTAGATCAGATGGATTCCTATGTGATTTCTTCCAGAAAAATCGTGAGATCATCAAGGAGGATCTGATAGAAGTGGTGGAAGAATCAAGAAGTCCTAAGAGAGTTTACAAAGATCTTAATATACCTTTTTATTTCTAACTCCAATATAAGAAAATGCTAACTCCTTAGCTACCTTTTAAGTGAATTTTCCTCTATAAAATGGTTTATAAGGTGATTTCTGGTGTGATGGCATAAATTAAAACACATTCTACCTAAAATCATTTTAGAAACCCTGCAATTTTCCTCTGTAAAACGATCTATAAGGTGATTTCTGGGGTGATGGAAATAAAATAAAACACATTCTACCTAAAATCATTTTAGAAACACTGCAAGACTTCAAGAAAGGAGATTCTGGAATGAGCTTATTCATTCATTGCTTTCCAGGAAAGGGGAAGGAATGATATGGCCAAAGCTAAGTTGCACAAAACATGTACTGGTTTCAGAAATAGGAACGTGTAAAAATGCAGTTACACTACCCCATATATATATAATTTAAAACACATTATCTTGCAATAAAATAAGAATGATAAGTTAATTTGTAGGAGGTTTAGAAACGATATGGAGATTAAATTGTCTTCATTTACTATAAATTAGGGATTTTTAAACTTCCTATTAGTACTACACCCTTCATGGGCACTTGGGGATTTCTGAGAAGTTTTTGAGGTGTTTCCAAGTTTCCAGTACTAGTACATGGGTAATTTCCAAGTTTCCAAGTTTCCACAAGTTTCCAGTACTAGTTATAACCCATCTGAAAGTCCAATCTTGGCTGGCCATGCTTTAGAAGGGATCCCCAAAAAGATCATGAACCAAGCAAAAAACCTCAACTTAGAAAAAATTTAAACAAACCACATTGTGAAGCCGATGCAGCCATCTATCCTTTGCATCAATGGACACCCACCTTGCATTAGGAACCAAGGATAAAAATATCACTAATGAAGAAGCAAATACAACTACCTAGAGTCATACTCAAAAATCAAGCAGCCAAAACTCCAACCTTAATCTCTCCAAAAAGGCCTAACATCCCTATGTTCATTTTGAAGTTTTGAACACCTCAAACTTTGAAATAAGGCTCCTTAACACCTAAATAGAAGGAAAATTAGGGGCAATCAACCCAAACTCCTATGGAAGAGAGAATCATTCCTTTCAACCACGAGAAGATTCCCACAAATATCTCCAAAAGAAAATGTCTTTCTTTCTCAACTTTGCAAGCTTGAACAGTGAAAACAATGCATCTTCACAACATAGGGCCTTGAACCTACCAAACCCAAATGGACTTCCAAGCTAGATCCCATCCAATTCTTATTATCATGGTGAAGTTGTGTTTCTTGTTCTTGCTGCATTTGCAAATGAGTGAGAAATTGAAAATATTTCTCAAGCATACTATTTCAAAAGATGGATCAACTGCAGTCTTGTATACTGACTGAGTTGATGGAACAATTGTTGTCCATTTCTTACTAGCACGTGATATCACAGCTAAGCCATGTTGGATGCATAGAGAGGAGTATATTTCCTTTCCACTCCATATCCTGCTGAATCAAAATCTAAGAAATATGATCAGCATAAACTTGTTAATTTTCACAAATTCAATCCCCAAGACCAAATTACCCTTTACATACCTCTCAAGCCACATTATATTTCTCACAAATTTAAGTATCTTAACAATCTCTCCTTTCAAGGTGTAAACAGACAGAGGCTAGAATGCACAGCTTTTATGAAGGCAGACTTAGTCTGTATTGTCAGATAAGATAAGATAAGAGAATTGTATTAATGTCCACTGAATGACCACAAAAGTAGGTTAATGATACTAGAAGATACATCCAGTAAGAGTACAATGTGGGAGTGAGAAAGCAACTACTGGATAATGCTGAAAACAAGATAAAGAAAGATACATGAAGTAAAAGTACCGCCTAGATAAGTATTTGACTAAGCTAATCGCTAGTCCTAGCCAACAAAAAAGAAATGTATAACAATATCATAGGTGTTGTAGTACAAAGTGACTACCCCAATCTATAGTGGACAACTCGATACCAGACAACAAGGGGAGAGAGAGAGAGAGACCTGTGACAGAAAACTCAATGAATTTCACTGGTGGTAGAAAATATTTTGTAGACAGCATGGACAACAAAATTATATCTTCTTTTATGTTAACTGTTGTACAGAAACTTTAGAACCAGTCAAATTTTGGGAAAACTCTGGGCAAACTCTGGGCAAATTCTAGGCAAACTTGCTGAGGAAATTCTGGGAAAACTTGCTAGGCAAATTTTGTTCCTGAGAATTTTTTTCTTTTATTTTATTTCCAACTACTGTAATGTGTATGGTGGTTGGTCTGTATGTATGGTTGCTATTGCTAGGATGTATAGCCATTTTTTACGGGTCTTTAAAAATTGGTTTTTCCTTTATTAAATAATATTAAATGATTTCAAACATAAAATGGCATTGTTTGTTGTTATGTTTTGTAAATATTAAGCATGGTGCAAGCTCTAATCCAATCAGTCTTCGCATTTTGAAACTTGAATATGATGTACTGGAATATGTTGTAATTGAGCGCCTTGCTCAAGGAGAGCGTGAAAAGATGAAAGATGACAGTCTTAACTTATCACACTGGCATCATTTTGGGGTCACTTGTATGTTATCAAACATGTACTATTTTACTGTTAAATTTACAAGATGGGTTGTTAAGATTATTGTTTTTTTTTTGTATCCTACCTATAAGGTTACATTGTTCATTCTGATTCAATTTTCTTTCAAACACATATATATGGTGAATATCTGAGTTTCTTGAGTTGAACTATTGAATATGACTATCATCCATTGGTATTAATAAGAATAATTTTATGTGAAATAGCATCCAATGTTCATTCTATATTTCATCTGGTTTAGTGTATATTTTGGCATTTTGCAACTCTTTAGTTGCTAGCATATTAAGAATCTCTTCACATCTTCTTTTTATATATTTTATACGATGGTAAAGTATGTAAAGATCATGCCACTCGGGATTTCTTTACACCTTGCAGCATTGAGTTTCTTCACCCGGTCGAGGATTTCAACGATGGATGTAAAGATCATGCCACTCAGGATTTGATCATATCATTTTTATGACAACGCGGTCGTCTTTTCCTTCATCCTAGAGGGTTTACAGAGAGCACTTGATGCATTATCTAGTGTCTGCAATCTTTGTTAGTTGACAATCATCCTTGGTAAAGCCAAGGTTAAGATCTTCCAAAGGGTCAAAGAATGCCCTCTCATAGTATCATTTTTACTTTAGGGGTGTGGATATCGAGAGGACTACTACTTATAGATACATGGGTGTTAAGTTCCTCGAGCACAAATTTGGTTTGATTAAAGCTCTCCAGCTCTGTATCAAAAAAGGAAATGTTTCTCTTGCTCTCTCCTCGAGTGGCAGTGCTTTCATAAGAACTTCCAGGACAATTCATTCATGTGGGACCTCATGGACAGTGTTATTAGATCCACAATTCTTTAGAGCTCAGAGGTTTGGGAACCTTGTTTACTTGAGTCATATTAGGCCATGATTCTTGAAAGGAACACAGTTATCAATTATTGTCTTGTCCATACCCAATACCCTTTCACTGGGGGGGTTTTCCAATAATGGTTGAGCGCTATGAAGGCAGGTCCATCCAGATGCATAACTGATGAGGAGAGAATCTGAGAGATTGTTTCAACACAGTTTTCACCCTCCTCTCAAGAGTTGCTTATGTGTTTTCTTCTAACACAAGATCACATTTAGGAACAAATAGCCGATTGTGAAATGCCTTGATTGTTTTATATTGGAAATATTTTATAATTGCATTATTTGTTAGGGGTGTTGTAAATAAGGTTTTTCTAAGTTGCATATGTTTCCTAATGCTTTAGTTTTTTGAACTTCTCCAAAGTGTTTTGATATATATATATATAAAACTACTTAATTATCTCCATGGGACTATATCATGCAATTGTAAATTGAAGACATCACTTGTTAAATCTCACAAATTATTATTACGTATTGTTTGGTTGGCTATTTGTAAATACGGTGTTCATTAGCTTAAATTTTTCTCTCAATAATAAAATTATCTTATCTCCACTAATTGACCTTAGTTCCTGTTTTTAACAGTCTATCCCTCTAGTTGTTTTATGGTTCCACTCAAATTATAGACCCACTGAACTTAGTGTTTGAGATTCTTTTTGAAAGCTACAAGTCAAGTTGGTCTTGAAGACCGTGTAGGAGAGGCTACTTGCCCAAGTATTTTGTTCTATAGTAGTCTCATTGCTACTATATATAGATACCTTCCACATAATGAAGATAGAGGACCATCTTCCAATGTTACAATGTGCTAGTGACTTGAGAGATTTTAATCATCAATAGAAAATGATGATTCTGTTACCATTTTTTTTCCAAAGAAAAAAAACACTATATTTTTTATTTCAGAATCTCAAATAGCGAAATCAAAATATACATCAGCAAGCCTCGTAGCTCTTATGCAAAAACTAAACATATCCTCCTCCTAAACTGTAGTTATATAATATAGTTTTTCAAGTAACTATACTTTCCAGGAAAAAACCCCACTGACCATCTTTAAAACAACTTTTTTCAAGATATCACCAACTCCCAATGACATTATTTTTCTACCCGGATCTCAAATTACATAATGAATAAAGAAACCTTTAAAGAGTCATGGACACCCCTGAATTATTTGATGTTTTAGCGTTCCTTCCTGCAAATTAAATGCATCCTTCGAAAGAGAATCTGTTTTTTTATTAAACTCCCTAAATATATGTGTAAGAGATGTGATCAAAAAAAAAATTATCCTTCATGACTTTGTTCATTATCGAATCAATTGCCAGATTGAAAATTTGGGATTTTCCATTGCACCAATCAATCAACAGTTTCCAGTCATCCATAATCTGCAAGTCTCCTTAAACCTTGGTTTGTAGCAAATCAATTAAATTTATATCAGTATGATCCATATACTAAAATAGAGAGCATATCTATAGTTAACTAATATCAACATGTTTGAATGGATTTAATGCATACCAAACTTTTGTAGGATCAACATACTACTGGAAATAATTCCTGTAACTTTTCCCGAGCATAGAGAAATTTCATGCATGAGAAATATTAAAGTTAAACAAACCAAAAAAGAAAAAGTTGTGATCTAAAAGAAATTTTCCATAAAGACATATCATTACTTTGTTGTAGCAAAAATATAGTTATTGAGTAGTGATCCTAGACTTAACAATATAGTTAAAACCAAGTTCACAAGATTATTTAGTTTTACCAAGCCCAAAAGCAAAAACTTTTCCTATTGAATTGTCAAGCTCTTGGACATTGCAAGAAGTCTAAAACCAAATATTCTTCCATTTTAATTGTCAAGGTATTTGACATTACTTGAAATTAGCTTCAAACTCTTAAGGGGGCCTAGAAGTTGCTTCTAGATGGCAACTACATTATTTCCAATGATCAATTGATTCACCTGTTAACAATTTTCAATTATACCATAATAATGTATAAATATTTCATTTCATATTCAGTTTTGAGAATTTGCTGCACCAATACCCACACCACCTATGATCACTTTTCCCATTAACAAGAAAATAGACCTTCTACAAACTTACACACTTCCTAACACAAGTCTAATTCCGATCCACTTCCACATGTGACACCACCTAGTACAAGTTCAATTCCTATCCACTTACAAAATTCTTCCAAACTCAAAATAGACTTTAAGTTATAACCCATATGAAAGTCCAATCTTGGTTGGCCATGCTTTAGAAGGGATCCCCAAAAAGATCATGAACCAAGCAAAAACCCTCAACTTAGAATAAAGTTAAACAAACCACATTGTGAAGTCGATGTAGCCATCTATCCTTTGCATCAATGGACACCCACCTTGCATTAGAAACCAAGGATAAAAATATCACTAATGAAGTAGCAAATACAACTACGTAGAGTCATACTCAAAACTCAAGCAACCAAAACTCCAACTTTAATCTCTCCAAAAAGGTCTAACATCCCTATGTTCATTTTGAAGTTTTGAACACCTCACACTCTGAAATAAGGCTCCTTAACACCTAAATAGAAGGACAATTAGGGGCAATCAACCCAAACTCATATTGAAGACACCATAATTCCTTTCAGCCACGAGAATATTCCCACAAATATCTCCAAAAGAAAATGTCTTTCTTTCTCAACTTTGCAAGCTTGAACAGTGAAAATAATGTTAAATTTTCATATGCTTAACTAAGACATAAGTATATCATTTCATTTTTCATAATAAAAGCATATAAAGCAGGATCACTGAAAGAAACAGTATCAC
>LPNX010136802.1:7584-101099 GCA_001517045.1 Pseudotsuga menziesii
AACAATTTTTATAAATTTATAAAAAAAAAAATTTAATTCCATTTAAATTGAAAAACAATTATTTAAACTGTTACCTCTTGGCTCTAACGCCATCATGATGAGGTTGGGTTGCTTCGGGGTGCCAATCCTTATGCCGTTATTCCGTCATTTCTCGGTCGAGCTTCCAAAGTGAAAAATTTTCCAAAGAAACGGCCACGGCCCCCGCGGCCTCTTTTTATAATTTTTTTGACACAGGCACCTCGGTTGAGGTCCATACCTCGACCGAGGTCCATACCTCAACCGAGGTATTTATTAACCCTCGGTCGAGGTTTTAATACCTCGACCGAGGGTTAAGAAATACCTCAGTCGAGGGCTGAACAAAACCTCGGTCGAGGGCTTGATAAAACCTCGGTCGAGATATTAAGACCTCGGTCGAGGGCTTGTTAAACCCTCGACCGAGGTGCGTTTTTCTGTTTTTGCCGAAATGCGCTTGCTAAAAAGTGTTACCCAGGTCCGCGGATTCACCCACATATCATATATAAATAATGTCATTCCATAGTTCTAGGCTGGTTGGGAGGTTTAGGCTGCAATTCCTCCTTTTCTAGAGAAGATAAAATTGTACATTCTAGTCTCTTGGCTTGTCTAGAAGCTTCTGGTTCTTCAGAAGCTGCAGTAGGTGCGTGTTCTGATTTTCGTTCTAATTCTTTCACTTTTGTTGCACATTTGTGCAAAATTTCTCTCAACCTATCGTTATCTTGGATGTACTTCTTCATCAATTCCACATTCTTCTTATTTTTCTCTTCGTGTTCCTTTTCCTTTTGTTGAAGACAATCATTTGCACGTTTCAACTCAGACTGAACTTGGGTCAAATTTTTCCTGAGCTGCTCTGTCTCTGTCTCCAACTCTTTTTCCTTCAATTTTTTATTGTATGGAGTATACACAATTTCTACTTGCTGAAGCATGTTGTTCTTCTGCAGAGTGGCAATCAGGGATGATTTTAAGAACCCCCCCTAAATTTATATGTATAAAAAATGGGCGAATCTCTTCGATATATAGGAAAATTTGAAGGCGATTTTATCAATAATATAATATGTATATATAAAAAATTGGTGAATATTTGATTTTATTATATAATGTTGTAAAATATTGGCGAAATAACATATTTTAAAAACTTGGCGAATCTTTCATTAAGTCATAAGATATTGTAAAATCTTGGCGAATATTTAACTTCATTATAAAAAATTGTAAAAACTGGTGAATCTTTCACTGATTTATAAAATATTGTAAAAATAGAGGAACAACAACATTAGTCAAATAACATGAATTACATCATCAACAACAAAACATGTAGACTCATGAGTCACAACTGAGTATCTTGAGACCCAATCAACTTTGATTTTTCTCCCTATGTCCCATTGGCCCTTTTTCCTTTTCCGTGAATGCACTGTGTCACCTTGCAAGGAAAAATATTCAACATTTGAACTACCAATTTCAAATGGAAATGCATTTGTCTCACTTTGATCACTTGATGAATGTATTCTACCATCCATTGTCTGGGTTGTAGATGCATTCTCAAAACTGTTGACATCTCTCTCACCTATACCTTGCTCAAGAGAGCTTGAAGAATGAATAGGATGTGGATTATTAGATTAAGGATTTTGAAAATATGATATTACATCCTTTTGTTTTGATGTTTTATTTTTCTTTCCACAATCCATGTTTGACAAAATTGACATCTTACTTAATATTCCAAAATCAAAATTCCAAATCGATAGAAAAACCAGAAGTGAAGCCTACATGATAAAATGATATAAAATTAGTACAATGGCACATTATCAATTTATATTGACCTGACTTACAATGAGTGTTTACATTGACTCTTTCAATGACTTTTAATTGAATCTTGCATTGACTCTTTCCTCGAATGAGGTATAACACTAATACAACTAGAAGGTGTCAATGAAACACAACTGCATTGACTAGATTTAGGGCAAATGGGGACTCCGCTTGTTATCTCGTCCCTTAATGGTCCAGTATAAATATGGGGACCTGAATCTTGATAAACCGATAAACTAATAGAATCAGAAATTATGCTCGATCTTGGCCTCCACTAGCCAATTGAAGTCATTATTGTGTTCAAATCATGCAAATCACTTCAATGTGAGACACATTTCATATCATGAAAAGTTTTATATTGAAAGAAAAAGTATAACTTTGTGTAGACCTCAAGTCTTTCTATTATCACTTTTCTATGCATTTTACATCACATTTACCTCAAAGTGAAATTGACATTGGTAAATGAAGCTAATCTTGAAACCCAAAGAGAATAGGTATTGCAACATATTGGATAAACAAATCAAGATCAAAACAGTTAATAAGAAAAGAAAGCCAAATCAATATCAATATAGTTTACAAGCAAGGAAATCCTAGATTATGACATGCCTATGGTGGTAAGAAGATCACAAGTAAAGAAAGTCAATGAAAGGGAACATTTTATAAGCAATGAAAGACATTATCAGTTTAAGTACAATCAACAAGCTCAAAATACAACATTTTTGTTTGAAAAAAAGATGGAGGTCTCTACATACGAGAAGAAGATTGATATACCATATATGATCCACATTATTCTTTTGGAAAACAATCCACAAAATTCAAACACACATGGCATACATCATACCACAAAATCCCAACAGTCATGACATACACATATGTATACTTTGTTCTATGTAACATAAAGGATCATTGCCTTAGATGATGACAAATGTCTCCTATGGTGTGTACTGAATAGGTATATGATGCCCCATTTTTAACACAATTTCTATAATTTCTTATTCACCAACTTGAAATACCAAGCATTCACATCACATAAATGAAGAAATGAATAATATATCAATGAATTCTTAGCCCAAGTTGTACAACTTTCAAATGATCCTTTGTATATTTAGCCAAAATGCCTAGCTTTTGAAAGATCCACTAAATGAATCTATGTATTTAGCATAACATATCCTTTTCAATAAGGAAAGTTAGATGCTCTATCTTCATCAAAACACATTAGATAGAACACTTATCCTTCATATTTTCTCTATTATACAAAGCTAACAATGTATATAAATTAGAGTAACAATATCGAGCATAATATCAATCACTGTACCTAACATAGATTCTATATGTATAATCCCTTCAGCATCTACGCATACAATTCTCATGTTTATAGATTCCCATTGATTATCTGGATTGTGATTGCTAAAATCAAATTCAATTCCATATAAAATAAATATTTACATAGATGACTTACTCTTCCATCATATTAAAACAAGCTAATAGATTATATTTTCACTATTATTCAACTCAAAGACTTCATATAGAAAATCACTATGTTCCTTATTTAATTTTCTGAGCATGTCATACAATGTAGAGATCGATTTTACAAGGACTATGAGCTCATTCAACAACTTTATCTCATAGAGATCTATTTATAGTTTCAACACACAACTCAAGCCAAGGAAGTAATGGAATATCAATTCTTCTTCCATGACTGATGGTGTTCACTACCTATATATGATTGTAAATGATGTTCCAAAATACGACCTTGACTACTAAGACATGTTTAGACCATAAAGTTCCAATGCAATGTTCGTAAGGTCCAAGAAACTAGAAACAAGTTCCCACTTCCATCCAGGTTCCATGGCAATAGAAAAGGTATTTCATAGTTTCGAACAAAATAGAGAGCAAATTCCCACCAAAATAGATTGAAATTAATTGGCTTAGTTTCACCTTAAATGGAAATGAAAAATAGACTTGAATTACTTTACTTTCACCCACAACACTACAAGGTTAAAAAAATGTAACTTAATGTTTATATTCCTCTATATGTATCATTTCTTGTTTGATAATTACACCGAAGGTGTTATTAAGGGGACGGCCTCCTCCGACTTTTGTCGTCTATGGATGGCCTATGAGGAGCCACCCCCTGTCCACTGCATTTATGCATTTGCTGCCCATAAATTATTATCTTTCACTTGGTGATGGCGGTGGTGAGAACATAACAGCAATGGGTTATGGTTTGTAGCAGTAATATTCATGTCCCAGTCCCAGTCCAATCACCCAGTGGCCACGCCATGGAAATTCTACCTTACGCTCTCTAGACTCTAACATTCCAACAGACATGGTTGGATTGCCTAGTTCCCACCTCTCGCAAACCTAGTTCATTTCCCCTCCTTGTTCCTCCGACGAAGGTTCATCCCATACCACACACAATTCCACCACGCAATGCTGCTAAGCTGAATCAACCATCAAACCTCTTTATCTCAATACCGACGATAATCAATTGACTCACAACATCCATCTTTATTGTTTTTGTTTGTTTGTTCTATTTGGGTCTTTGTGGATATTTCGATGTCCATTTGGATTGATTAATGATAGTTTAGGGAACCAATAAACCCATATACATGTATGTATATGGATGGGGGATTTTAAATCATGTTGAGAAGAAGGGGATCTGTTAAATAATGTTTAGGAGTAGGGGCTCTGTCACACCCTGCCATTACAGATTACCCCTACATATTATCACTTGAAAGGACTATAGTAAGACGAATTTTTCTGAGGATGCTTTATTCCCAGAGGTACAGTAAACAATTTATGGAATAATTCGACAATCGTATGGGTAATCTTTCCATCTGTTCACAATTTATGGAATGTTTTGACAATTGTATGGGTATTCCATCTGTTCAAGACTAAGGGGATTTTATCGCTGACCCCCATTTTAAAATGGCTTTGCCTGTGTTCTTTTTCTTGGTGGAATATTGGGGTTAAACTTATTTAGAGAATTCTTGGGCTCATTCAAACTATTTATGAGTAAAATAATCAATAAGTTAAAATGTGGGTTCCTAATAAGCACGGTGTTGTGATCAAACATGGAAAATCCCCAGCTCAAAATACAAATTTGAAGTTTTTCATGGTGTAGTATGTTATCTGGTACAAGCTATGTGTCGTGCATTTCTCTTATTGTTTGTACTTTCGACCTGGAATCCATGCCTTTTATTTTACTAATCAAAATAAAGAACTGTGAACATCCTTGAAAGTGGGGTTTTTCATTTCCAGATCTGATCATCTAACCACAGATAAATAGTCCTCAATGATAGGGTTCAAACCAAAATTCTTTAGGAACACATCTTTACCATTCACATAATCCTTGAATTAAGACAAATGAAATGTTATAGAAAAATTACAATGCATATATTAAGCACTGATTATTGTTTCTGACTGAGTACAAAACTCAACGAATTATCCTCTATGTTGATGATAAATTATCAGGGTACTATTCTTGCAAAAATTGTGTATCTGCAATTGATTGGAGGCAAACTGAATAGTGGAATGGCATTGTAGTTCGGTTAGATTAGCAAGCCTAGTTGGTTTAATGTCAAGTTCAACCATATTTATTCGCCATTTTTAGATCAGGTCATTCAGAGTTCTGTATGTCTGGATTATACATTTAATTCCATGCAATGAGCCTCCTTTTCACTGAGAAATAGTTAACATATAGAATGGTGTGTATCTGCAATTAATTGGAGGCAAACTGAATAGTGGACTGGCATTGTAGTTTGGTTAGATTAGCAGGTCCAGTTGGCTTAATGTCAATCTCAACCATATTTATTCGCCAGTTTTGGATCAGGCCCATTAGAGTTCTATATCTCTAGATTATACTTTTAAGTCTGTGTAATGAGCCTCCTTTTCAATGAGAAATAGTTAACATATAGAATGGTTAGTGATCTCCTTGAATGCCCTTGAATTGTGGCATTTCAATTTACTTGATTGGTATGTGTTCTTGTTATGATTTAATTTCAACCTGATCAAAATTGTATGATCTTAAGCAAAGAAATGCAAGTGTTTTTAAGTTTGTAAAAAGTTGTAATTGGTTGGTTTGTTAATAGAAACCACAAAAGTAGGCTTGTAAGGCTATGTTTTTGGGTACAGAATGGAGATTCTTCAGAGATACCACATAGAGATCCAGATGGAATGAACAATATAATAAATATACTTTTCAGTTTGAGGATAGTATTTATACACAAGTTGCAAGTCAGGTATGTTGCTCCTCACATTTCTATTGTTCTGACAGTTATCTTTCTTCCTAGAATGGTCCATTTTAACATTTTTTGTTATCTTGAAATGGTAATTGGTGAACTACTTTCTTTATTTTGAACCGAGTGCATCTTTAATAAATTTATTGTCTACAAGTATTACCATATAGTTATATCTCCATTCACAATTCACATAAGGAAGGTTGCCACTACCATTTGAATGCATATTGACATTTTAATTTGGTATATATATATCAATTCCTTTGTTCCAATGATGGATTTCTTTTTGGAGGATGTTAATGTTCTGTCAATGTTTCCTAGAAAGACTATCTACAAAGAATCATCCTTCAAGTTCAACCGTGTTAACCAGGTCAAGGACCTCTAGAGTTCTCACAAACCAGACAAACCTATACAATACAAAGCATTTTCAAGAGACTTGATGAGAAAATGCATCATAAAGCTCTAATGTGAATGAACCCAGTCTTCTAATTTGGAATTTGGGGCACATGTACAACACTCTAATTTGCATCCTTCTTGTAACAACAGTTTGGGTATTGAAGAATCCTAAAAACCCTCAATCATATCTATGTACAACAATGTTATTGAATCTTGGCAGTCTGTGACTTCAAAAAAAAATTATGGGCAATATATATAATCTCAATAAGTAACCTACAACAAGCTACAAGAATTTTGGACAGTGTTTTAGTTGTAAATAGTATCATAAAAACCCTCTTATAACCCAGAGCAATGGTGAAATGATATCAACAGCAGTAAGTAAGAGGTCATACCCAACAACAATATGGTCTTTCTATGGTTGAATGCTTCATATGGTGAGCTCCTATCCATAGTCCAACAATTGTACTAGTACACATTGATTAATAGCTTCCCTATTATGGTCCAACCCTTATTCTAAAGACCATGTATGGGTCAGCTCTTATCCATAGACCCTTGGGTAAATAGCCATGATGTATGTTGGCTTTCTAGAAGAGACACCTAGGTATGGCATATCTTTAGTTACTTTGTTACAGCCAATGTTTCTGGGTTCTTTTGCAACTTGACCACATTTTTTCCCGGCCAACTAAGTTATCTTAAGAACCCAACAATATTCTCCACTGCATGTGAAAATAATCATATCTTTCTCTTCAAAGATAATCTCAACCTTCTCTTCACAATTTTTATTTTATGCAATTTTCTGACAATTGTTTGATTCCTAATGCTAGAAAGGACACTTAGAACCTAAATACACAAAATCATCGAGTTGGACAGACCCAACATTATAAATATATAAATGCTTCAACTAGACCCCAAAAATACCTCTTCTGACCAAAACATAAAAATCTTTATAGGGTTATTGTGATAAAAACAAATTTACAATTTAAAAATGTTAAAACTGAATTTAGCTAAAAGACCATGTGCACCTAGACATTTCCATCCAATACCCACGTTCTTGGTTTTAATATGTTTTAGGTACCTAAAAAAATTCTCTGGAAATTTTCAAAGAAATTAAAAAATACCTTTGGAGACATTTGCCCCACTCTTATGCCTACACTACAGCAAAACATCTACCAGTTGTGCAAATTGTTGCTACAAAATCTCAAGATATATCTTGCTCTGGTCTTGTTGATAGTTCTAAACCCCACAAGCCTTGCACCTTATACAACACAAAATCATGATTGTTGCTCTATTGTTCTTGTTGTATACAAGGGTCTACAATAACCATGTTTTTTGTTCTTCTATCGACATTTGTTTCTCAAGGTTCCATAAATTCTTCAGAAGTCTAGCAGTTTGAAAATATTCTTCATTTCTCAAGCTCACATCTCATTGGGTGTCAGATTGATGCCCTAAACATCTTCTTTTTTTTCCAGGGAGTTATTTTCTTTCCTACTCTCTTCAACTACAACAAACTGCTCAACTTCAATCCTATTAGTTTTTGCAAAAAACCTTCTTCAGGGAATGTACCTGTTATTAACCTGCTAGACGATTTCTACTCATGATGGAAATTGGATAATGTGGTGGACATTTTGTCATGCCAGGTTACCTGTCACAAACCTGTCCATGTTTTTCTATGTTGGGTTCCCTATCTGTTATGATCCAAGTCTGCTAACATGACTCATCTCCTCTCATGGTTTATCTAGGAGCCTGCTATTCTATCAATTCCCTTCACATTTGTGAGTCCTGGTATGTCTGTAAAATATCCTTCAATCTTTGACCTTCAACGTCATCTCTCGTCTCTCCTAACTATCAGTTCTCTCACATCATATTTGGAAGTGATTTATCCAAAGAAGACATGACCAATACTACTGCATATAACTGGTAGGATTTTGTTTTTGTAGAACCCTGCAAATTGAAACATTTTTCCATTCATAAATTGAGCCAGGGATCAAGTGCTTCTGCATGCGAAAGGAATTGGGGAAGCTTTAACCATATACAGTCCAATAAAAGAAACATGTTATTCTTTGGATATTTGAGATATATTGTTTATTCTCATAGTAATTTGCACTTGGATTTAAGCAGCATGTCCAGAGATTCAATGAATTCATCTTCTCCATGGTTCAAGCCTATTCCAACCATAGCAGAAAATTATGATGATCTTGGAAATGGTCATAATAGTGAATCTAATATTACTAGTGATGAATATGATCATGATGATTATAGTTCCTTTAATACCCCATGTACTCTTGATAATTTCAAGCTTTATGATGTGACAAGTAGGCCACATGAATACCAAGAGTAAAACTTTGTTCCTGATTTGATCTTTTTGAAAACTAAAACACTAAAAGAATAGGATGGCTAATAAAATAAACCAGCATAGATCCATCTTAACTATGTGTCTACCAAGCCTCCAAAGTGATCAAACCCCTTTAGGTACAAGCATTTTTTAGATTACAAAGGATTTGATCCCTTTTAGCGCTTGATAGATCTGGAGTTAAGATGGATCTATGTTGGTTATCCTTGAAATCGATTTTAAAAAATGATCAAACTTGTATAATTTAGAAAGAAAAGCAAGATACCAAAATTTCAATCAAAGGATAACACTGGGATGTCACAATGACCTATTTGGATAAAACATTAAACAAACTTTAGACGCACAATGGTCTGTTTTAGATCAAAAATTCAAGCAAGCTCCAGATATCATTCCTAAAGTCTTGGTGGTATTTGTACAATCAAAATGAATTCTCTACTAATTATTAGGAAATGGAGTCGGCACATTTAGTGTAAGCACTGAAGTAACAAGAAGAGCATCATCAGGAGATTGTCACTACTCGCTATTGGTTGAGACACTAACCTACACTCGAAATCCCCAAATATAATTAGTTGCATGTACATAGCAACAGCAATAGCAAGTGTCAAATCAGAACCCACATGTTGTTGGTTATAAAAAAATTAGAGCATGACAAAACCATGAAGTTGATTCAAAATTTTAGGATCACAATATTAGGATTCTAAACAGAAAATGTTTTACGAAGATCGACTCTTGAATGCAGTCTACGCCTATCTCTAAATCTGATTTTCACCATCTGAAATGACTTTACAAAATTCTTGCCAACTACATTGAGGAAAACCAGTCACTCTAAATCAATGATGATGAGACCCCTGTAAGCAAATTGAATTTAAAAAATACAGAAATAAAGGCACCATTCTACTTCTCAATTTAATGAAAGGACCTGAAAAACAAGAAGTTAGTAAAACCTACAAAACAACAAAATCTAGGCATAATGTGAAACTCTCCAAAGGTCTCTAGCATAGTAAATAATAATGTTCCCCAACAAATCAGAACCACAGTAATAGAAGCTCACTTAATGGGAGCAACATTGGATTTGACCATTATCTTGCAGGTGTACATGCATGGGATAATGATGCCAAACAAATTAAGGTTTCCGGTTGGCTACAAACAACTAATGGTCCTCTAAGTGTTATGGAATTCCTAAGCTAAGTCTAACTATATATTCAGGTTTTTTTACAAAAGAACTGAAGAGAGAGGATATAAATGTTTATATTAGAATGAATGACATGTCATATCATAAGTTTAGACCATGTTGAAGGATTATGCTATGGGAATGTTAATTTCCCTAGTGAAACTCTGCAATGTCACAACAACTTTTCACACTGATAGAATTTGTTTCCATGCATCTTACATCAAAACCTAGTGTAAATAGCTAAATATGGAGGATGGGAAGTCAACTATAAAGAAATATTTAAACATTCAAAGACAACTAAAATTGATTCATTCACTTAGAATTGACTCAAATCTTGGATCTCTTACACAGGTTTCTTTACAAGTTTCCCAAAACAATAGCAACTTTGCCACCTTCCCTTCTTTCTTAAACACAAGTAAATAAATTAACCAATATGATGGAAACCTCTACTGGTATAAAGATGGATGCATTCAACACATTGAATCTCACAAAATCCCAGTTTCCTATGCAAATACTGTACATTCCTTTTTCTTCTCAGAAATACCAGCTACTAAATTTTGAATTTGTTCCTGCTTGTAAGTTCAACTGACTGAACTTAAGGAAATATGATCACCTAATCTCATAATGCCACAAAACAACAACCAAAATTGATCCTTTAACTACTTGCAAATGTGTTCTTTTGTTTGGATGATGTTTGATACCAATTAAAATCCGCACAAAAGAAATACATCTCAGTGCAAAGACACCAGGTTTGTTTTCGACTATAAAAGAAATTTTACTTGCAACTGCAATACCCCTTGACATGGTAGCTTCTTTTGTAATCAAGTTAATTCCACGAACCCAGACTTCTGCATTGGCATCATTTCTTACTTCAAAGTGAACTTCTCTTTTCTTCATAGTGACAATTCTAAATGTCCCTTGTATATTGGCATCACGTTTCCCATGATTTCTCTGGAATGTAGGACTCGGTCCCAACACGGCTTTCTTAATGTAAACATTTCTTCTCCGTGACTTCCCCCATCCACACCAGATTTAAGAATCCGAACCATATTCATATGTGGAGCACCTGTACCCTGCTTTGTATGTTTGCAGAGCCACCAGCAAGAACCAACTTCCTTGAGAGATGGTCCAATATAACACCCGCTGTAATTTTTGATAAACTATTTATCCTGGCAAGTAACAATGTTGTTTCTCCTTTCTGGTTTACAAGACTATATTCAACTCCTCCTAGAAGCAGATCTTTGCAAGCATCTGCTAAACATGGGGATGGTTAAGCAGAACGGTTAACATGGAAAACTTCATAAAGGATTAGAATGTACTGACATGTTCAAGAAAAGCAGAAGCTAGTCCTTGTTTCCCAGAGTATCCTGCATTTCAAAATATGTTTTCATAAATTAGGTACAAGGAGAGAAAGACCCTATTTGAAAGCGATACGAACTGTTATATATTGAGGATGGTGACGGGATTCAAGACCTTTTAGACACTACACCAACCTAATCAATTTGGAAGGAATATTCCCTAAATTTTTACTTCAAAATGTTCCAAGAATCGTGAACCCTAATGAGAAATACGCATATGGTGAACACTAAATTTTTGGTGAATAAATACTAAATAGTAAGAAAAATAAGCAAGGGAACTCGGATATCATGGCATATGACCCGAATAGAATTTTAATATTGGAAATTTTAGAAAAGGAAAGCCAAGATAGAACAATAAGTTACTTGCATCTTCACATGGTTGGTTTTAAAACTTTAGTCTTTAGTGTTCGCAAATATAATGGAGGCGAGCCTGTAAGACAAGAAGAAACGAAAAATTTTACTTAATGTCTTCAAGATATCAGAATGGGTTCATAAAATGAAGGAAATACATAACAATTTAATATAGAGGTACAAAAGTAAAGACGAAACCCTGTGGTATCAGAATAATTGGAAGTTACATCATATTTGGAATGGCCACAGAATTCATGGGTTTTTAGGATCTGCACAGCTTGAGAAACTTAAACAAGTTTCTGACATGGTGTTTATTTCAAATTTCAACTAATAATCTGCATAGCTCAGGCATCACACCACATGACTAGCATGAATCTTTTAATTTTCAATTTCAAAAACTAGGAAGGAACAAGGGGAGGCAGAAGTCAACTACTAGATCATTCAACCATTTAATTTGATATCTAGATTATAGATTCCCTACCATATTTAACTAAATTTTTGGACAAATCAATGGTTAAAAGATGTAGAGAAAAGACACAAACACAGACACTAAGCCATATGATCCATGCAGCATTTGAGTTCAAAACTTTGAAGAGTACACCTGAGTTGGACTCAGCTCACCAAGCTCAGACTCTTCTGCTAAAGTTCCGCTCATAAATTATTATCCTTGGTTTGACATGACAGACACAGTAGTAATTGCTAAGTCTACAATAGATTTGTGAGACCCAAGGTCAAAACTTAGGAGGAGTTCTCTAGGCAATTCTTAATCCAAGATCCAAAGATGGTTTTGCTCAGTTTTACATTTTTCTGCTGCATTTTACTCTCTGAGGGAAATTTTACTTCTGTTGAAAGGTTTTGACTGTCATTGGACAAAATATTTGGAGATTTCTTGAGGATCTTTGGAGATTTGGACTCCAAATTACTTAGCCATACACAGTTCAAATCTTGAAACTAGAAAATGTAAAAAATCAAACCATAGTGAACAGATTCAGTACTCTAAAAACTAACCTAAAAAGCATAGATCTTTAAAGTTTAAAACACCAATCAAGTATGTAGGAATCCAGTCAGTTTCAGATTACCCAGATGACTAAAAGTATATTTATGAGCCATCATATCTCTCACTACATAACACCGGTATGACTAATAAAAGTATCTGTATGACCCATCATACTTCTCACTGCATACTACCAGCGCAGAGAAACCTATCAGAGTCATTCCATATATATATATATATATATATATATATATATATAGGAATCAGTCAGTTTCAGATGCCATTATTATTTCTTTAGCCAGATGACTAACTGAAGGTTGCTCTGCCCAATTTTGAACATGCAAACCCTGGAAGATGAAGTTCCCCGAGCTTCCATATTAATTCGACTATGAATGAAAAGTAGCACACAATTTACAAACAGGTCTAAATATTTGGCATCGTACACCACGAAGCAAAAAGACCGAAAAACTCAAAATTTGCATAATGCAATGAAACTAATGACTATTTACCTAGAAAACACCACAACCAGAATATATAATAGTAAAGAAAATAGTATTCTCCAAATCTTGACAACAAACACATAGAGTGAATGATGGATATAAAATCATGCATCAAGTTTCAATATTAAACATCACAAATATTAACGATTGTTAAAGATTTAAACTCTTGGTATCTTTCCTCAGCCAAAGCATAACAGAAAAAGAGAAAAAGGAGGGTATTTTCTACTTTACAGTCTTGCCAGATTAATCATAATGGCAAAAAAACATTTGTACGACCCATGATACTTCTCACTACACACTACCAATGCAGAGAAACCTATCAGAGTCATTCCATTTTTTATGTAGGAAGCCTGACAGTCTTAGATGCCATTATTCCTTATTTATCCAGATGACTATCTCAAGGTTTGTTCTGCCCAATTTTGAGCATGAGCATGCAAACCATGGAATATGAAGTGACCCAAACTTCCAAATCAATTTACTGTGAATGAAAAGTAATATACAATTTACAAACAGAACAAAAGATCCAGCATTAGAGGTACACTAGGAAACAAAAATACCAAGAACCTCAGAAGACATGCATAATGCAATCAATCTACTGGGATTATTTATCTAAAAAACACCACAACTTGAATATATAATAGGAAAGTCAATGGTATTGTCCAAATCCTAACAACAAACATATAGAGTTAAATGATGGATATAAAATCATGCACCAAGATTAAACATCACAAATATCAACAACTATGAAATTAAACTCTTGGTGTCTTTCCTTAGCCAAAGCAAAATCCCAAAAAAAAGGATAAAAAGGGGTATTCTCCACTTTACACAGTCTTTCCACATTAATGTGGAAAGACTGTATAAAAAACATATGTATGACCCATCATACTACCCACTGCACACTACCAATGCAGAGAAGCCTGTCAGAGTCATTCCATCTATTTATGTAGAAATCCAATCAGTCTCAGATGCCATTATTCCTTCTTTAGCCAGATGACTAACTCAAGGTCGCTCTGGGCAATTTTGAACAAACAAACCCTAGAAGATGAAGTTTCCCAAACTTCCATATCAATTTGATTATGAAAGAAAGTAACACAATTTACAAACAGGTCAAAAGATTCAGCATTAGAGGTACACTAAAAGGAAAAAAGACCGAGAAACTCAGAAGATATGCATAATGAAATCAATATAATGAGGCTATTTATCTACAAAATGACACAACTATAATATATAACAGGAAATCCAATAGTATTGTCCAAATCCTGACAACAAACACATATAAGTTAATAATGGATATAAAACCATGCATCAAGATTAAACATCACAAATATTATAGCAAAGGTAAGGACTGTGAAAGATTAACCTCTTTCCTCAACCAAAGCAAAAATAAAAGAGAATAAAAAGTATTATCCATTTTAAGCAGTCTTGCCACATTAATCCTAAAGGAAAAAAATACTTCTGTATGACCCATCATACTTCTTACTACACACTGCCAATGCAGAGAAACCTGTCAGAGTCACTCAATCTATTTATGTCAGCAGCCAGTTCATCTCAGAGACTATTATATCTTTTTTATCCAGATGAGTAACTCAAGGTTGCTCTACCCAATTTTGAGCATTGCAAACCCTGGAAGATGAATCTAACCAAACTTTTGTATCAATTCGATTGTGGATGAAAAGTAACATAAAATTTACAAACAGATCAAACGATAATGGAATATAGACAGGAGATTTCACAAAAATGTACACTTAGAAGCAAACAACAAAGAAATGTAGGGAGGGAAGTGAAAACCCTTGTTCAATTTTCCAATTTAATCCCTCGCAATTTAGGCATAGTTGGCATTTGTCTTTTGGGGAATTCTGACTTGTATTAGATTTTTAATATGCGGTATTCATCGGAATTCTCCAGTTCATCTTCAACTTCAAACCAACTGTTGTTAAATTTTAACTGTGTGCTTCCTATACATAATAGGATTATGAGTGTGTGCTTCCTAGGTTGTCGATTTTGAGTGGTCCATCTACTTGTTTTCTTGTGAATTGATAAGAATGTAAGAAAATTACACTTTCCTTTCGGTTGGCATCACTAGAAATTTATCTTGATTAGTATAGCCCCGTAGCTAATATTGAGTCTCTATGTATGTTTCCTCTTCTGTCCCCTAACAGCATGAGCGTGCCATAATGATACTATATTGGAAAAATTATAAATATGGTCGAGCTACAAGGGAACAAGGGTCTGAGTTTTAAGGAGAGCTTGGAAGACCCAAACAAATTCCAATGGAATTGAAAGTCCACCCAAATTTCAAAGGATGAGACAAGGGACCGTAGAGTATGAGACATGTAAACCTACAATATAGGAGAACTACAGAAAATATCGAAAACTTAACTCATTTTATTATCAATGAATCATAAATAACCATAGTTCTACTTCAAATTTGAAACTCGAGTAAGAAAATCCATACATCATACAATGATACATCCATATTGTATGCATAACAATCAAACATGATATAAATGTTTCAAACAATAGAAGTTTATATTAACTGCCTTTGATACATATATGAATAGAAACCATACATGATACAAAAATTAAAATGAAAAAAAAATGACCAAGCCAGATTTATTTGTCATAGCATGTGCATAATTTTCTTCTTCCATGTGCTGCAAGAGTTCTTCAACATCTTCAAGCATGCCTTGCCGTCTCTTGAATAAAAAATGGAATTTTAGGGATTCAAAAGCAAATGGGAAAATTTAAAAACACTGGTGTGTCCATCCATATAAAAGAAAAAAAAGGAATAAAAATGTTTCCTTGAATGTTTTAAATTAAAATCAGCTCCACTAATGTTTCCCCAACCCCAAAACATTGTCAAGACACTTGTGAGTCAATTCTTTGTCCCCATTAGATAGGGGACATAGGGGACATATCCCCATAGAATGCTAGCAAAATATTATCAGAAATATTCACCAATGAATGTTTCTAGGATTAGCTAACACTTTTCATAGTTCATATACACTACAAACAAATTGGTATCATGCACTCCTGGCATAGGATACTATTGGATCCTCAGCAAAATTTTCCCTCAATCCCTTCCAAACAACTTTATAACATGGAGAAAAGGAAAAATATTTTTTATTTGAAATGAGTAAAACTAGATTAAGATTAGCCTTTAGCTGAAAATGGCAACACAGTAATTGTCATTGCGTCGAGAGGCGCTCTACAGCCCGGTATGGGGGAGATCTTGTAATGTGATGTAACATTAGTAACATTTGTAACATGTCGGAAAAAAATAATAGTGATAGCGAATATTATGGGAGAGATCTTGTAAAGTGATGTAACGTTAGTAACGTTTGTAATATGTTGGCAAAAAATAATAGTGATAGTGAATATTATGGGAGAGATCTTGTAACGTGATGTAACAAAGTGTAACATGGGGGCTTTATAACGTAGATCCAAATTCCTCATTTCATGGAGGTCAAGATCACTAAAATTACTCATGGAAGAATACAAAAATGACCAAATCAATGATTCCAGGGGCTATTCAGTCAAATAAAATGCCATGAGGGTAATTCAACCTTGAGCATCGTCATTAACCAAAATGGAGAGCGATTCAAACCTGGGCATGCTCCATTTACCAAAATCGAGAGCGATTCAACTCTGTACATCCTCCATTGACAAAAATTGAGGGTGATTCAACCATCGACATCCTCCATTACTGAAATTATGGGGCGATGGAAGTATATACCACAATTTTTACCATAAATCCATGGGAGAAATGGGTATTTCGGATATCTATGACCAGGAAAAGTGGGTATTTTGGGATATATCTGAGTGGGCGATTGTATCTTTAGCTATTTTTTTTTAATAAATATTGGGATAATTTAATTAAAAAAAATTTAAAAATTACTTTCCTAATTCGCCCACCTATTTTTGGAAACCTCTTTAATTTCACCTTTGGGCTAAATTTCGCCCTTAAAATTATCCCTGGTGGCAATTTGGGATTTCATATCTTCTATCTCAGACTTACATCCCAAATGTTGTGATTCTCTATCCTCCAGTATTTTCAATCTAAGCTCTTTAATCTCGTTATCCATATCGGCTAGCTTGTTTGCCATTGTTTCTTTTATGGTTGACCACATAGAGAGATCAGCTCCAGCATTCATTGGTGCACTAGCATCCATCAAGGACTTCTCTCAAATTCTTAAGAAGGCATAATAGCTTTCTAAACCCTTTTTTACTTGTGCATGAGCTCGTATTGCATTAAAAGCTACATCTAGTGGCTTCTCTCTATTTTGCAGGGAACTCTCATACCTTATTAAATCATGTTGGTGTGCTGACATATCATAAATTTCACCAGAAATCAGATGCCCACGCTGTCCCTTGCCAATTTCATATTCTTTTAACTTTTCAACTCCTATAGTCTATAGTTCTACAATAATATTTTCAAGTTCAACTATTTTCCTTTTCAACTCTTCATCTTTCTTCGCAATTATGTTTTTATTGTTTTCCTCTTTTTTAATATATTCATTGATCTCAAGTTGATGTTTATTGTACTCTTCAACAAGGTTGTTTTTAAACTCATCCTTCATTATTTCAATTATTTTATTTAACTTACTGACTTCAGCGGTAAGTATTGCTTCATGGCCGATAAAAGTCCTTAGAGGAGGGATTTGCAACACCTTCGGTCGATGTTTCAGCTCATCTTCCAGCCTCTTTATGGTTTCTTCATCTTTCTTCCGAAAAACCATAAATTATTCTCTGCATTTCTCATTTTCCTTTCTAAATTCATCCTGAATTTTCTCTAGTTCCTTATTCAAAGATTGAAGAACAGAATCCTTGCATGTTATTATCCTTCTCGAACTATCCACAATCGTCACAAGGGATCCTTGTAATCTTGCAATTTCCTGTAAACAGGGAAAAATTTTAGGAGGCTTAAAAACATGGGATTTGGAAACTTTTTTTTTGGAAAAAAGCATTGAAAAATGCTTCCTACCTTAAAGAGGTCCACCATTTGCAAATTTTTAATAGAATATTTCTGCATAGTATCCACGTGTTCTATTTCTAACCTTGCAATTACCTGTAAATAGTGAAATTTTTTCAAGGCTTCAAAAAAAGAAATTTGGCAACTATTTATTTTTGAAAAATAACATTGAAAAATAGCGCCTGCCTTTAAGAGATCTTGAATTTGCATCTACTTAATCCTACAGAGTTCTACGCTCTGTACTGTGGTAAGATACCAATAGGAAAAGGTTTTTCTATGAAATTCAGATTCTTCTTTGAAATGCAACATTTTATCGAACAATAGCTTAAAAACAGTTTTACCATCAAAAAACGATGTTGGAGAGGAATTTTTCTCAACTCCGAACTGTGGAAGTGTATATATAACTAGTGGCATTTCTGCACGAGCATAAATATCATCATCATTATGCTCCTCCTGTTCATTAAACTCAACATCACACATCTCGTTTACATTTATTTCTCTGCCTTCATGTAATCCGGCCAGAAGTGGGACAACATCAAATTCTTCAGGGTCACTTCCCAAACCTTCCATACAGTACTCAAAATATTCTTCAGGGACTTGTACATTGTCCTTTGGATTTTTTTGAGGAACTTCCTGTTTAATTTTGTCCAGTTTCGGCCTCTTAATGTATGTATTTTTAAATCTGCTTCCTTCTACAGTGATGGGTCGATATAAGTCAATAATTTTTTGTAGTGTTCCAAGGTAACTGATATTCACTCTCTTCATTTTTCTCTCATGTAGTGCAAAATGCAATTTTTTTGCCAATAGATGAGGGACATCTATGGCCAGGTCTTCAACCCAATGAATCACCAACTTCATACAATCACCTGAAATATCTTGCTTGTGGTGATTCATAATTGTCCTAAGTATAATTTGAATTAAGGTTTTGTACAGTCCTGGTGGAACATCTTGCATCTTTAAACCATTCTGGGTAACCTTAACCATTTTTCCACATATTTTGTTTTCCATCTCACCCTTTTCTACTATGAGGGTTTTCTTGGTGGTCAACATTACTCCCCCCCTGCGTAGAATTTTCGCTACACCTGACAACAAATCAGGGTCCAGAAAAACCCTCCTCCCAAAAATAATCAATTCCTTGGACTCATCATCATAACTAGAAATGGCATTATCTATCTCTTCGTTGTTGAAATTGAACTGATTGAAAAGAAAACGATGCACTCCTGCTCTAACCAGGACATTTAGCATACCTTCTAGCCAGTTGGTTCTGTCACTCCATGCCTCAGCGCTCTCTCTGAATTTTCTGATAGTGAACCTCTTAGCAACTTTGGAACCCCCTGTTTCAGTTGGTGGCATGGAAGATGAGGCTGTTGTTTCCATTTTATAGGATGATGGCATGCTCAGAAAGGAAGAAGGGGATGCACGCACATGATACCAGCACACTGACTTTTCCAAACTAAAATAAAAATTACAAATGTGTTTCAAGTCAACTATACATAACTTACATTTTCAATTTCAACATAGTTAACTTTCTAGCATGTTAAGTATACTTATTTTTCTAGCTTGTTAAGTATACTTATTGAAAAGAAGAAAGTAAGAGTAAATAATAGAGTAAAAATTTGGCATTCTAACTATTCTGGAAAAATAAGAGTAATAGAGTGAGTAATATGATAATAGAGTAATATTCTTCTCTACATGTTTTGATGTACTCTCAAACCAAACCCTCCTATTAAATGTTTATAGTAAATGTTTTTGGAAATTGGATGGCTAGATATATTGAGAAGACTATCCTTGTCTTAATTTTATATAACCTAACCGCGTATGCTCGCAGTCGACCTATGAAAGGTGCAATTTTAACCTTTTTTACTGTTATGCACACTTGGTGTAAAATGCAAGCCATAAGCATAAAAATGAAAGCTAGGAATGCATAGTAGTTAAATTGAACATGAATGACTAAAATTCCAAGTATCTTGGCCAAATTCAAAAAAAAATGATTGAAATTCTGAGTTTCGGAAAAAACAGTGTGTAAATATTCAAAAATGGGATTAGGAAAAAGCATGCCACCATCTGTACAATTCTCATAAGTTGAAACTAACACCTTGGGGTTGAAGATAAATATATTTTTGACAAAATCCTCTTTCCGGTTTTTAAAATTATGTTTCATTTGTCCAAAGTTAAATTGACAAAATGACAACTTTTGTGTTTTCAACCAAGTTTTACCCAAATCACAAAATTCCCGCCCAACACTAAGTATTGGGTATTTTTTAGTGATTTTATTTGGAAATGGTATGTTTTACTATTTTCCACATTATTATACATTTATTTTTTCAATTTTGGTTCAGAAAGTGCCTATTGTGCAAAAACACTACATGGTTGTCTTGTATTTATGAAATATCCACCTACCTTAATAAAAATGCAAGCCAAACCCGCCTATTAAATGTTTATAGTAAATGGTTTTGGAAATTGGATGGCTAGATATATTTAGAACACTATCCTTGTGTTAATTTTATAAAACCTTACCTCGTATTCTCACAGTCGACCTATGAAAGGTGTAATTTTAACCTTTTTTTACTGCTATGGACACTTGGTGTATGTTCGGGTACACAGGGTACTTCCAAAAGACCAACCACCTTCAGCAACCGCTTCACACAAATAGATCACAGATCAACACACCGATGTTTGTCACGTGGTTAAAACCCTCGAGAGGGAAATAGTCCACGGCCCCAGCCAGATAGCTACTTGGAGCAATTTATTATGTAAAAGAAAGAAAGTTACATATGAGCTTCTCATAATCGATCAACTAGCCAAGGACCCTCCATGCTCTTTAAATAGATATCATGGACCATGGATCAATAGTAGGTATGATCTAAGAGAAGTTGAACCATCGGATCACTTTATTTCTAGAGCATATCATGACTGTCGTATTAGAATATTTACGAATGCATACTAAAGAAACACACTTTACCTAACGGATATAGTACACAAGTTGATCTTAACTAACTCCGAAGTGTCTAAATATCATAACATCCCCCTTTAAGAACAACTTGGGATAGGATTGAAGGATTTACAAAAGTAACACTATTAAGAGAAGGAAGGAGGATTTAGAGCCTATTTCCCCCTTAAGGACACATTCCTGAACTCCTAACATAGATCGAAGTTTAGAAAAAATAACTTCTGTATGAGACTTGGTGAAGATGCCTGCAACTTGATCATCTATAGGGAAATAGAGCATTTCAAGAACATGATCATGAACAAGATTTCTGATGAATTACATGTGTATCTCAATGTGTTTATTACGTTGATGTAGAACTGGATCTTTGGCAAAATTGATGGCACTTTGATTGTCGCACCAAAGTGGAGTAGGTTGTTGCTGCTTGAATCCAAACTCTGAAAGGATCTGTCAAAGCCATAAAGCTTCCTAACTAGCATTAACTGCGGCTTGATATTTTGCTTCTACTAAAGAAAGAGCAAGAGCTTGTTGTTTCTTGTAAGCCCAAGTGATAGGTCTAGATCCCAGACTGAAAACATAACCTGCAGTAGACTTTCGATCATCAGGATCATCGACCCAATCTGAATCAGTGAAACCAACCAACAAAGGTTTCCCCCCTGTACTGTAATGAATCCCAAACTGAATTGTACCTCAAATATATCAAAGTATTATTTTTGTTTCTTTTCAGTGACTTCCATGAGGTGTTTTCATATAATGGGAAACATGACCAATGGCAAAGGAAAGGTTAGGATGGGAATGAGTCAAGTATAAGAGACTACCAACAAACTGACGATACAAGGTGGCATCTACTTCAGGGGAAGAACAAGTGGCAGAAAGTTTGACTCCAAACTGGAAGGGAGAAGGGGATGGTTTACAATATTCCATGTGAAAGCGACGAAGAAGTCACAAGCATACTTAGACTGGGAAAGAAAGATTCCTTCTTTGATTTGCAAGACTTGAAGACGAAGAAAATAATGCAAATGTCCTAAGTCTGACATTTCAAAATTTTGCTTAAGATTGGATTTCACATGGGTTAAAAGTTTAGGGTCACTACTAGTAGGGATAAGATCATCAACATAAAGAACAAGTATGATGAGATGGTTTCCTACTTTCTTGGTATAGACATTGGGGTAAAAATGGCATCTAGAAAAACTAGTGTCAAGGAGAAAGCTATCCATTTTGGCATACCAAGCTCTAGGAGCTTGCTTAAGGCCATATAAGGATTTCTTAAGGAGACAGACAAGGCTAGATTTATCCTGAACATATCCAGGAGGTTGTTCCATGTAAATTTCCTCCTGTAAATCACCATGTAAAAAGGCAGACTTGAAATCCACTTGATGGGCTTCCTAGTTATGTAAGGCAGCAAGGAAAAGAACAAGGCAGATGGAATTCATTTTTGCGACAGGAGCAAAGGTTTCATTGTAGTCAATCCCTTCAAATTGGGAAAAACCTTTGGCAACTAACCTTGCCTTAAGTCTTTCAACACTTCCATTTGATGCATACTTAGTTCTGTATAGCCATCTACATCTGACAAGTTTTCTTCCTTTTGGAAGAGGAATAAGATCCCAAGTATCGTTCGTCATTAAGGAATGATATTCTTCATCCATAGCTGCATCTGAATCTAGATTTCCTGAAGCTTTTGCAAAAGTTTCTAGATCATGATTCTCAAAAACTTGAGCCAAAAGAGAAGAGGCTCGTTGAAACTGAGAATGTGTTCGACGTTGATCTCTAGGATCACCGGTAAGATCACCAACTGCTTCACATGTTGAATGGACCCATCAAGGAAGTATTGGTGCTGGTGCAATTGGAGGAACATGAGAAGGCGAAGGTGGATTTCCATCCTCACTGTCATCATCAGAAACTGGAGTTGGAAACCTATCAAGGAAGTTGGAAGAAGAAGAAGAAGGCATAGTCGTCGAATCAGGCTCACAGGCCAAAGATGGCACACCCGCCAAGTTAGGCTCACAGGCCAAGAGATTTTCATCAAATTGAACATCTCTTCTAATGATTATATCATGAGAATGTGGCTAAAGAAGTCTATAACCTTTTACATCTTCAGAATATCCAACAAATATGCACTTTTCACTTTTAGGCTCAAATGCTTTCCGTTTTTCATCCAGAATCTGAGCCCATGCTTCACAACCAAACACATGGAAGTGACTTACATCTGGTTTAATTTTACTCCATGCTTCTTTCGGTGTTATACCTTATAAAACTTTAGTGGGTGTGCGATTAACTATGTAATTTGCACAATTTATGGCCTTAGCCCAATATTGAAGACTTAGTCCCTTATATTGGATCATACAATTAGCCATTTATTTTAAAGTGTGGTTCTTCCGTTCAGCTACACCATTTTGTTGTTGTGTATATGGAACAGTGTGATGTTGTTGGATTCCTTGTTCAGTGTAGAAAGTAGTGAACTTGTTGTTAACATATTCTCCTCAATTGTCAAATCTTAACTTAATAATTTGATGACTAGATTGTTTTTCAACAAGGGCCTTATAGGCCAAGAACATGTTAAATACTTCGCTCTGAAGTTTTAGGAAGTAAACCCAAGTGCATATGGAGTAGTCATCAATTAAAGTTAAGAAATATTTGAAACCAGAAAAGGAAGTAGATGGAAGAAGGCTACACAAGTCACTATGCACAAGCTCCAAGGGAAACGAGGCGTGCCAAGAGGCACGTTTGTCAAAACTGTCCCGATGATGTTTTCCAACTACACAACCGGAACAAACACCATCCTTGCAAGACACCATCGGAAGGCCAGTCACCATATTGTCTTTACATAGTTGTTGCAATGAGCGATAATTTAAGTGACCAAATTGCTCATGACAAAGTTTGCTCAAGTTATCACTATGAGCAACAAAAACTGAAGGAAAAGGTGATGACCCAAAGTTGTTAAATTTGTACAACCTGGTAATATCATCAATAGTTCCAGTAGCAAGGACATTTTGAGGATTTTTAAAATCCTTGATTACAACTTCGTGAGGTGTAAACATCACATTTTTACCTTCACCTAAATGAGTAATTTGATAGACTGATAACAAATTGCAGGAAATTTTTGGAACACATAGTACATCACTGAAATGACCATTTTCTATTGGAACTGTTCCATATCCTACAACACTTAGAGACCTATCATCACCAACAAATATTTGCTTGGTGTTACATTCATGCATACTAGAAAATATGGCTTGATCCTTGGCCATATGATAAGATGCTCCAGAATCAATGATTCATTCAATTGAAGTAGAAGAAGAAGATGAAGTACAAGAGTAACCAGAAGCACAAAGTGCATGTCCATGAGAGGTAGATTCTGAAGACGAATCTAGGCTGATGTGGTGCTTTTTCATTGTTGCTTCCAAGGATGCCATCTTCTTGAAACACTTAGATTCATCATGATTATATTTCCCACAAAAATTGCAATGACGCTCAGTCTTCTTTCCTTTTGGCTTGGATCCTTTGTCATTTTTTAAACAAGGAGCTAACTAAGAGGGTTTGGGAATCTTGTTGTTTGGCTTATTATTGTGAAAATTCTATTTCTTGGGATGCTTAGAGTTTTCTTTATGTTGGGAAAATAAGGCTTTCCCAGATGTATCTGCATTGTTAATTATTTCAAGATGAATGAGCTTATCTTGCTCTCTAATTAAGGAATCACAAAAGGATTCAATACTAGGATCTTGATAGCTAGTTGTAGTCAAGGATTCTTTCATGGATTAGAATGTAGATGCAAAAATAGAATATGCAGGTCCAAGTTGGGAAAGAATATGATAAATACATTGTTTGTCTTCTTTCTTAATCTTGCATTCTTCACATAAGAGTCTAAGAGTTTTCTACTTAGATAAATAGTCTTGAATGCATGAAAAATCGTTTGGATTCAAGAAAATCAATTCATTCTCAAGTTGATGACCCCGAATTTCATTGTGTTTACCAAACACAAATTCCAACTTTTCCCAAGATTTATCAGGTTCATCAATTCCAAATATATGGAATTGCAAATCAATAGAGATTGACATCCCAATCAATCCACGAGCTTCATCACATCTATTTTCCCATTTAATTTTCTTATCATCATCAGTGGGTTCTATTTCTTTTCCTGAGGTTATCATGAAAAGTCTCCTACTTCGCAAAACATCCTCCATATGAGATTTCCATGAGAAATAGTTAGAACTTATAAGTATAATATCACAAGGGGCAGCCATATTGTAAAATAATGGCTGAAAAAATGAAAACTAACTTTATGGATGCAAAGAACTCGAAAAAATATGCAGTTTTAAAAAAAAGGGCACTGAAAACTGATTATGGATGATGAAGTTATGTTTGATCAAAGAAAATGTTGAAGATGTCTCCAATAGTGATGTGGAAGATATTAACTTGACCAACGAAAAAAAAGAACCCCTATCTTCCCAAGATCAACCTTTGACAATCACTTTACAATAAACTTGCTTTTAAGTGAATCACTTTTGTAGAATACGTGATATTCACTTTTACAATAATGTTACTTTAAATAGTGCGGAAATAAATTAAAAGACTTAAGTGACTCACTTTTTATTTTATTTTATTTAAGTGAGATGCACTTTTACAATAAAATAACTTAAAAATAAAAATTGCATGCACTAAAAAGTAGCTTAATAAGACTTGAACTCAAGACCTATTAAGGAATAAAGCAACTTTGGACCAAGTGAGCTAAGTTTAAAAGGTATGTAAAAGAATGGAAAGAGGAAGGGGGGTTTTTTTTCACTCTTCTTTCTCGTTCTTCGTGCTTGCCTTTTTTTCCTGCAAATAAAAAAAACGAAAAACAAAAACAAGAAAAACTTTTTCCACAAAATGGGGTTAGATATTGGTTAGCTTACCCGGAAAGTCTATGTTTTCAAGTTTTCTCGTTGTTTCTGATTTGTCATGATCACACAAGGTGCATGGCAAAGACCATACGTAGCCGAGAAGACAAGAAAAAAACTTTCCCTTTCTGTTTCTGATTCGTCACGATCGCACAAGGTGCACGGCAAAGAGCATACGCAGCCAAGGAAGGAAACATTCTGAGACTAAAACAATAAAGATATAATAATAAAACTAATAAAATATGAGATATTTAAAAAAATGAAACAAATCCGTCATGTAACATTATACCTTCAGATTTGCCGAAATGGGTGTTTCTGAATCAAACGAAAATGGTTTTCGGTGAAACGAAAACTATTTCCCAATGAAAACGATGCTCCAGACACAATGGAACAGCGCCGAAAGGCCATAAATGTACATAAACTCTAGAAATAGAAACCCTTTCAAAATTTATGTAACACTGGTTCCAGATCTTGATCAAAACCGAAAGCGGCTCTTCATAAACGCTTTGATACCATGTTCGGGTACACAGGGTACTCCCAAAAGACCAAATAGCTTCAGAAACCGCTTCACATAAATAGATCATAGATCAACACACCGTGAGGGTTTGTCACATGGTTAAAACCCTTGAGAGGGAAACAGTCCACTGCCCCAGCCAAATAGCTACTTCGATCAATTTATTATGTAAAAGAAAGAAAGTTACATATGAGTTTCTCATAATCGATCAACTAGCCAAGGACCCTCCATGCTCTTTAAATAGAGATCATGGACCAATCGGGTGTTAAGCCATGGATCAATGGTAGGTATGATCTAAGAGAAGTTGAACCGTCGGATCACTTTATGTCTAGACCATATCGTGACCATCGGATTAGAATATTTACAAATGCATACTAATGTATACTAAAGAAACACACTTTACCTAACAGATATATTACACAAGTTGATCTTAACTAACTCCTAAGTGTCTAAATATCCTAACAGTGTAAAATCCAAGCCATAAGCATAAAAATGCAAGCTAGGAATGCATAGTAGTCAACTTGAACATGAATGACTAAAATTGCAAGTATCTTGGACAAATTCAAAATTAATGACTGAAATTCTAAGTTGTTACGTAAAAAATAGTGTGTAAATATTCAAAACTGGGCTTAGGAAAATGCATGTCACAGTCTGTACAATTGTTATAAGTTGAGAATAACACCATGGGGTTGAAGCTAGATATATTTACATTTGTTAATAAAATTTTATACTGTTAAGTTTAATCTATATGGTCAATTAATGCATATGAATTATGTATTTGTTCCATTCAATTATGTCTAGTATATTATTGTTCTGTTATAATTGGTTTTTCTTTTCGAATATTTTTTTCATTATATATGAAATTTGTAAGTTTGAAACGATAGTATACATTTCCTAGCATGTGGGTTATTGTGAAGATGATTTTATATTGTCTTCAAACTATCTGAAAAAAGCACTTATTATAGCCTTCTGGATATGGTTGGATTCACCATACAACACTCTAGAGATCCACACTCTCAGAATATTTTTATCATCATCCTATGAGTTGTGGAGGGCATTTCCCTAAGGCCAGTTATGCAGATTTTACCAATAATTCCATACTTGGACAATTTTTTATCTTCTCCTAGGCTCGTTCTAATTTCCCTAAACCACATTTTCCAGGCTACTTGGACCAATATTCCCAAACTTAGCCAATTTTCTTATTTTAACTAATTTGTCGTATTTCTCCAAAATGATGCCATAATGCAACAATGATTTCAACTTCATTTCACATCATCATCTATGTCATGCCATGCCATGCAGGCATCATCCTTAGTGCGGACATCAACCTTAATGCGAGCATCACTTATCCCCTTTAAAACACTTAGCCATTTTTTCTTTTTCTTTAGTATGCAAATTAACATTTTTCTTCTATTTTCGCAGGTTGATATTTTCCTTATCTGGCCACCATAAGAAAAACCAAGAGCATGGATAGATATCCATTTCAACAATGAGCAGGAACATATCATCTGATGAATTTTATCATCAAAGTAACACCCCCTTTCGGTCATTTCGAAGTGGTCTCTCAAACTTTTTGTCTAACACTTGAGCAGTTCTCTTCAAACCCTAGGTCACCAAGGTAATTTCATTTTTCCTTCAAATTTGGCAAGTGATATTCCCAATGGGTATAGTTCAACAAGGTGAGTCCAGCAAAACCACTTTCATCTTCAGTAGCTTGTTTCTCTCTCCTAGGCGGGCATTTTTCTGGAGCAGTGCAAATATGGCTGAGAGGCACTTTTGGTAGATTGATATCTTCTTCATGAAAGACGTTTTGGTCAGGATAATTATATGGTTGGATGCACCATACAAGTTTCTAGAGATATACACTCTCATAATATTTTTATCATCAATCCATGAGCTGTGGCGGGCATTTCCCTAAGGCCTGTTAGGCATATTTTACAAATAATTCATACTTGGACAATTTTTGATCTTCTCCTAGGCTTGGTCTAATTTCCCTAAACCACAGTTTTGGCAGGTCCATAAATTCTTCTTCAGTGTCTCTTTAGAAAAACTGAGACCATGGTTGAGTAGAAAAAACAACAGCCTACAATATCCCCATGTGGTGCGGGTATTTTCTTCAATAAACCATTTGTGGTGGGCATCCTCTTAAGGGTACTTGGACCAATATTCCCACACTTGGCCAATTTCCTGATTTTCACTAATTTGCCAAATTTCTCCAGAATGATGTCATAATGTAATAATGATTTCAAATTCATGCCACATAGTCATCTATTCCATGTGATGCCATGCATACATCATCCTTAGTGTGGGCATCAACCTTAATGCGGGCATCACTTAGCCCCTTTACAACACTCAACCATTTTTTCTGTCTTTAGTGTGCAAAATAAGATTTTTCTTCTATTTTGCGAGGTTGATATTTACTTTATCTGGTCACCATAAGAAAAACCAAGAGCATGGCTAGATATCCATTTCAACAATGCACAAGACCATACCATCTAATTATTTTTATCATCAATGGAACACTCCCTTGTAAGCATTTCAAAGTGGTCTCTCAAACACTTTGTCTAACACTTAATCGGTTCTCTTCAAACCCTAGGTTACCAAGGTGATTTCATGTTTCCTTCAAACTTGGCAGGTGATATTCCCAATGGGTATAGTTCAACAAGGTGAGTCCAGAAAAAACACTTTCATCTTCTGGAGCTTCTTTCTCTCTCCTCGGCGGGCATTTTTCTGGAGCAATGAAAATATGGTTGAGAGGCACTTTTGGCAGATTGATATCTTCTTCCTGAAAGACTTTTTGGTCAGGATAATTATATGGTTGGATGCACCATAGAAGTTTCTAGAAATATACACTCTCTTATATTTTTATCATCAACCCATGAGCTGAGGCGGGCATTTCCCTAAGGCCTGTTAGGCATATTTTACCAATAATTCATACTTGGACAATTTTTTATCTTCTCCTAGGCTTGGTCTAATTTCTGTAAACCACAGTTTTGGTAGGTCCATAAATTCTTCTTCAGTGTCTCTTTCGACAAATTGAGACCATGGTTGAGTAGAAAAAATAGCAGCCTACAATATCCCCATGTGGTGCAGGAATTTCCTTCAACAAACCATTTGTGGCGGGCATCCTCTTAAGGCTACTTGGACCAATATTCCCACACTTGGTCAATTTCCTGATTTTCACTAATTTACCGTATTTCTCCAGAACGATGTCATAATGCAACACAGATTTCAACTTCATGCCACATAGTCATCTATTCCATGCCATGCCATGCAGGCATCATCCTTAGTGCGGGAATCAACCTTAATATGGGCATCTCTTAGCCCCTTTACAACACTTTAGCCATTTTTCTGTCTTTAGTATGCAAAATGAGATTTTTCTTCTATTTTGCAAGGTTGATATTTTCCTTATCTGGTCACCATAAGAAAAACCAAGAGCATGGCTAGATATCCATTTCAAAAATGAACAAGACCATATCATATGATGATTTTTATCATCAATGGAACACACCCTTCCGAGCATTTCCAAGTGGTCTCTCAAACTCTTTGTCTAACACTTGACCAGTTCTCTTCAAACCCTAGGTCACCAAGGTCATTTCATTTTTCCTTCACACTTGGAAAGTGAGATTCCCAATGGGTAGAGGCCAACAAGTTGAATCCATCATGACCACTTTCATCTTCTCGAGCTTCTTTCTCTCTCCTCGGTGGGCATTTTTCTGGAGCACTGCAAATATGGTTGAGAGGCACTTTTGGCAGATTGATATCTTCTTCCTGAAAGACTGTTTGGCGAGGATAATTATATGGCTGGATGCACCATACAAGTTTCTAGAGATCTACACTCTCATAATATTTTTATCATCAACCCATGAGTTGTGACGGGCATTTCCCTAAGGCATGTTAGGCATATTTTACCAATAATTCATACTTGGACAATTTTTTATCTTCTCCTAGGCCTGGTCTAATTTCCCTAAACCACAGTTTTGGAAGGTCCATGAATTATTCTTCAGTGTCTCTTTGGACAAAATGAGACCATGGTTGAGTAGAAAAAACAACAGCCTACAATATCCCCATGTGGTGCAGGTATTTTCTTCAACAAACCATTTGTGGCGGGAATCCTCTTAAGGCTACTTAGACCAATATTCCCACGCTTGGCCAATTTCCTGATTTTTACTAATTTGCCATATTTCTCTAGAACAATGTCATAATGCAACAATGATTTCAACTTCATGCCACATAGTCATCTATTCCATGCGATGCCATGCGGGAATCATCCTTAGTGTGGGAATCAACCTTAATGCGGGCATCACTTAGTCCCTTTACAACACTTAGCCATTTTTTGTCTTTAGTATGCAAAATAAGATTTTTCTTCTATTTTGCAAGGTTGATATTTTCATTATATGGTCACCATAAGAAAAACCAAGAGCATGGCTAGATATCCATTTCAACAATGAACAAGACCATATCATCTGATGATTTTTATCATCAATGGAACACCCCCTTCTGAGCATTTCCAAGTGGTCTCTCAAACTCTTTGTCTAACACTTAACCAGTTCTCTTCAAACCCTAGGTCACCAAGGTCATTTCATTTTTCCTTCACACTTGGAAAGTGAGATTCCCAATGGGTAGAGGCCAACAAGGTGAATCCATCATGACCACTTTCATCTTCTTGAGCTTCTTTCTCTCTCCTCGGCAGGCATTTTTCTGGAGCGTTGCAAATATGGCTGAGAGGCACTTTTGGCAGATTGATATATTCTTCCTGAATGACTGTTTGGTCAGGATAATTATATGTTTGGATGCACCATGCAAGTTTCTAAATATCTACACTCTCATAATATTTTTATCATCAACCCATGAGCTGTGGCGCGCATTTCCCTAAGCCATGTTAGGAATATTTTACCAATAGTTCATACTTGGACAATTTTTTATCTTCTCCTAGGCTTGGTCTAATTTCCCTAAACCACAGTTTTGGCAGGTCCAAAATTATTCTTCGGTGTCTCTTTGGACAAATTGAGACCATGTTTGAGTAGAAAAAACAGCAGCCTACAATATCCCCATGTGGTGCGGGTATTTTCTTCAATAAACCATTTTTGGCGGGCATCCTCTTAAGGTTACTTGGACCAATATTCCCACACTTGGCCAATTTCCTAATTTTCACTAATTTGTCGTAATTCTCCAGAACGATGTCATAATGAAACAATGATTTCAACTTCATGCCACATATTCATCTATTCCATGCCATGCGGGAATCATCCTTAGTGCGGGCATCAACCTTAATGCGAGCATCACTTAGCCCATTTTACAACACTTAGCCATTTTTTCTATCTTTAGTGTGCAAAATAATATTTTCTTCTATTTTGCGAGGTTGATATTTTCGTTATCTAGTCACCATAAGAAAAACCAAGAGCATGGATAGATATCCATTTCAACAATGAACAAGACCATATCATCTGATGATTTTTATCATCAATGGAACACCCCCATGTGAGCATTTCCAAGTGGTCTCTCAAACTCTTTGTCTAACACCTAACCAGTTCTCTTCAAACCCTAGGTCACCAAGGTCATTTCATTTTTCCTTCACACTTGGAAAGTGAGATTCCCAATGGGTAGAGGCCAACAAGGTGAATCCATCATGACCACTTTCATCTTCTAGAGCTTCTTTCTCTCTCCTCGACGGGCATTTTTCTAGAGCAGTGCAAATATGGCTGAGAGGCACTTTTGGCAAATTGATAACTTCATACTGAAAGATTTTTTGGTCAGGCTATTTATATGGTTGTATGCACCCTACAGGAATCTAGAGATATGCACTCTCATAATATTTTTATCATCATCCTATGAGATGTGGCGGGAATTTCCCTAGGGCCAGTTAGGCATATTTTACTAATAATTCCATACTTGAACAATTTTTTATCTTCTCCTAGGCTTGGTCTAATTCAGTTTTTGCATGTTTTTGCAGGTCTAATTTCCCTAAACCACATTTTTTCATGTTGGGCGTGCATTTGAGTAAAGCAATCCAAAATTGACTTGCTTCAGTAAAATCCACACACATGCCTGATTTCATTTTCCCATACCTCAACCTGTCATGCACGTGTTGAATGTATTGAGTGTAAAATATGTCATATAATCATCTAAACCTATAAATGCCAGTTTTTGCTTTTACCTACTTGTCATATTTTGAACTTTCAACCAACTTTCAAATACGTCACTTAACAAACTATCAAATTCTATGATTCGATGAACCTGAATCAAGTCGGATTATGACAGCATTGAGAATGATTGCATCACCCACTCGTGAACTCAACATTTCATCATGATTAACCCCTTTTTTTCCACCTTTCAATTATTCCAAGGGCCAACACAGTAGACATATCCAGATTTGGCCTGACCCCATGGATTCCTTCCTAGTAGCAGCAGTAAATTACCAATCATGTTGCTTCTTATGTAAGATTGATAAATAGGGGCCACTGTTATCAATAGGCTATGTAGTATTCAATCCATTCTCTATGTTCATTAATTTTTTTCCAGTATGGCCACATATGTGCACAAATTTGAGTTCCCTGATAGTATGAGTGAAATGGGTAGGATTGGAAAGAATTGGAGACAGACTCATCTGGGTTCGATGGATTTCATTGGCAGTTCCATTGCATCTTATTGTTTTTATGTTCGTTTGGCATTCCTTTCCCATCACTCAGTGAAGTCTTTCCTGCCCTGAGTCAACACCCTGTCCCTTCTCAACAACCCAAGCATTCCCTCTCGGTGACATAGCAGGATTGATTTCTTCAATTCTAGCTTTTAATTTGTCCACATCAGATGGGTATTGCATGTTGTTTTCCGCTGAGCCATATTTGTCAGTGGAATTTATCTCTTTCTTACCATTTTCTTCTTTCATTGGTATTTCCCTTTTCTCCTTAGATACCTCTCATGCACTATGCATCTCTATTATACTTCTTCTCTACTCGCATCTCCCAACCAAATAACTGGAATACAGCTTCCTCTTCTACTCCCTTTCTACCCCTGGTGTTGAAACATGTCCACTTCAGCCCTGTTTTCCCACCTGTGTTGCACTGTCATGTTTTCCTTGTTCCATAGTAGTTGGTATATTCATTTAAATCCAAGAAAGTACAGCAGAGGACGGGTTGGCTCGTGGGTGAATCAACATTTCAATTTCACTCAAATGAAATCCACTTGTAACATGGTCAATCCGACCCTTGAGGTCTATAAATAGAAATTAATAGGTAGTAGGGACAGTTATTATTGAAGGAGTTGTTTGATGTTACTAATTCAACTATAAACTATCCCTTTACTCTATAATGAAAGCATAATATAATAAAAAATGGTCTTGGGCCCCTTTTAAAACTTTCTTGAGTATCGATCTTGTTATATTTTTGCATCTATGTTTTTTTCCTCGAAATGTATTATATATGTTATGTTCTCATTTATTAATTTCTTCAAGCAACGATGATGATTTATATTATAATAAAAAAGAAACAGACCATACAAACTTGTAGAGCCATGAAATTGGTTTCCAAACTATGATGGTCGTCAACAAGAAACCAACATTTATAGTTGTTTTGTTCTATTTCAAATGTTGGATGCATTCTTATTTCACAATAGAAGTTTAATTTATGTCTAAAATTAAAACTATACTAGTCTAATTAGGTTTTTGTATGCTAACTTCCAAATTTCATACCTACAGTGTACTTCGATTGGAATTGGTGTGCATTTTTAGTTCTGGCCATGAAAATTTGGAAAATACTATCAATTGTTGTTCTGGATGACTTAGATTTTACTGTAGATCTTACAATTTATAGAAATGAGTACAAGAGTTTGTAGAAAAGGTTGGTATGTCTATGTTATAGTGCAATTTATTCAATATAGCATGAAATGATGATCTGTCAATTCATTTGTAGAATATATTTCAAGAATATTCCATATGTCAATTCATTTGTAGAATATATTTCATCATTTGTACTTTCATACACACTTCTCGGTATGGGTTGCACATTAAAGTCTCTTAGACATAGGAAAAGTACACATATGGATTACACATTACACTTGTATTACACATTAGAAACACATTAACTATATCAAAATATATGCATTGCCAAAAAATACTCACAATTTATATTACAACAATATTAGTATGTACATAGACATCAAATGTACACCATATTATTTTAGAAATCTAAGCTGCTTGGAAGTAGGGAGGTTTTTGCAATTCCTCCATTTTAGAATAAGAAAATTCGCTATAGCTTCTCTTGCCTTTTCCATAACCCTCCAGTTCTACAGAAGCTTCATAGGCTATATGTTTTAATTGTTTCTCTTTCTCTTTCACTTTGTTTGAAAGATTTATCACTTTTGTATGCAATCTATCTTTTTCTTCTAGGCATTTCTTCAACATCTCTACATTATTATTTTTCTGATTTGAGTTCTCATCGTCCTTTATTTTAAGATCATCAAATGTCCACTTCAGGTCAGATTGAACTGCACTTAATTTTCTCTTGACCTATTGTACCTTCATCTCAAGCTCTTGTGCCCTCAAATTTCTATCAGATGGAGTACACAAAATTGCTTCTGCCACAGGTTTATTATGCAAATATTTAATTTGGGATTTCAAATCTTGTATCTCACTATCACATCCCAAATGTAGTGCTTTTCCCTTCTTCAATAGTTTTTGGTGAAGGTATCTAATTTCGGCCTCCTTCTCCTCTATATTCTTCTTCAATGTTGGATATGATGAGCCAAATGTAAACTCTACAACATTAATTGTTGAAGCAACTTCATTCAAGGTCTTCTCTCATTGTTGCAAGGACTTCTGAAACTGGAGTAAGCTCTCCATAGTTACATCACATAGTTTTGTACTGCCAAAAAATTTTAGAGTGATGGCCTTCTTAACCTCCACTTTGGATTCTATTGTTGTGCTGACCTTTTTACCCTTGACTATTTATTCTTCTGGTGTGCAGACATGTTTACCCTTGATTGTTGATTCTTCTGGTGTGCAAACTTATTTTCCCTTGACTGTTGATTTTTTTGGTGTGCTGACTTGTTTACCCTTGACTGTTGATTCTTCTGGTGTGCAAACATGTTTACCCTTGACTGTTGATTCTTTTGGTGCGTAGACTTGTTTACCCTTGACTGTTTATTTTTTTCCTCTTCCAGAACTTTTAGCCTCAAGAGTTGTTGAAATCCTTTCAATTCTCTTTTTTTGTAGCAACTCATTTTTGTTTTTAATTGTTTTATTCAATTTTTCCAATCTTGCTTCATATTCTACATTCTCATTTTGTTGTTTAATGATCATTTCTCTCAATGCCCTTTGAAACTCAACCTTCAAACCTACAATAAATGTTTCTTTCTGCTTCAATTCTTGCTGAAGTTTTGCTTCCTTACCAAATACAGTTTTCAGTGGTGGCATGTTCAAAACTTCAGGCTTGTTTTTCAGCTCATTTTCAAGTCTCCCTATAGTTTCCTCATCTTTTTTATTTTGAGCCTGATACATGTCTTTCAGTATGTCAAGGTCAGAAATCGATTATGCTAGAACTACGGTAAATTTAGAACATTGATCCTTAATAATTTGATCCTTCTGGCCAATTATTTTTTCAGTTTCCACAATTATTTTCTCTAAACCTGTAACACGATGTACCAAATCAAGAATTTGGACATCCTTAGTTCTACACAATTCGTCGCTAGCTTTGAAGGAATCCTCCCACAAGGTAGATTGTTCTTTGAAATGTACCATTTTATCAAATAAAGAAAAAACAAATCTACCATCAAAATAATATTTAGAATGAATTAGGTCTTCATCACTCGTTGGTGAACAGTCCATATCATTGTTCACAAATTCCTCCCATTGATCTGCATTTTCATTTCCATGCATTCCAACCAAAGTTGTGACAGCAACATCTTCTTCAAGGGAAAGTGAAGGCATGTCATTTCCCATTGGTTCCATATTGTCCTCTAAAGGTTGGTCGATCTTCTTTTTCCGGTTGAGTCACCCGTTGAAGAAGCAGAGTATGACTGATCTCTCTAGTTTTGCATATGGTTGATAAAGAAATCCAGCCTCAATCCGCGCTCAATCAATCACTAATAACCTTGTCACAACTATAGAAAATGTGCCGAAAATGCATGAGTTGACTCGCGCATTGAAAGTTGGAATTGGTTTGGCGGGTGTGCAAAGATAGCCATATATCGTCGATATAGAGACGAAAGTTCCTCTAAAATTAAAAACGTTGATATTGCCACGGTTTTTCCACCATGATAAAAAAAATGAAGTATTAATCCACGAATTTTCAAAACGTGGAAATATTTCATGGAAAAATCTAACCAAATGTATTAGTGACATCACTCTAGATGATCCTCAAGCTCATCATGTAACTATATGTCCTAACATGAAACTCCTTGGGTTCCTTCTAAGCCCATACAAATCCTTCTTCAGTATGCACACATGTGATTCTCTATAGGGAATCCTAAATCCTAGGGGTTGCTTGATATACACTTGTTATTTTATTACACCATCTATATAGTGTAATATCCATCCCTGAAGTATTTCTAGAAGTGTGTCTGCCCACTAGAGAAAGCATCTCGTCACAATCGACTCCCTCTTTTTGAGAGAAACCATGAACCTTTCTTTGTACTTCTATAGAATGCTTGATTTCATAAATATTCTTGAATTTCATAGATAACAAATCATCACTTTTTCTTCTAAACAAGTCTCATCATTATTCTATTGTAGGTCATACCACACGAACTTTCCTACAATTCAAATTCAATAATTTGATTAACAACATTTCATAATTAGAAAAGCATATTGACATTTGAATGAAAATGCACAAATAAAATAGTTATGCAACCATTTTAGCCAATTCTTCAGCACGACATTAATCCATATAGTAACTTTCTAGATGCCTTCCATCTCTACCAGAAAATAACTAAGAGCGTACACTGCTCCCAACATGTCAGCAAAGAGGTTTCATTTTAGATAAGCATTAATGCCTCATAGAATGTTGTGCAGTACCATAGCCTACTTACCCATCACATTCATATTAGTATTGTATTGTTCTTCAATGAATTCACTCTAATATGCATACTACATTTATTGATTCTAAGAAAATAACCATGTACACAGCTGAACCATATCATTTAAACAAATAGATATATAGGAAACAACAATTCAAATACTTATCTTTGTTTGTTTGGTTGGTTCCTTCTTGATCTCTATATCCTTGGAGGAATTACACAAGTCTCTAATAGTGTGCTTTACTCCATCGTCTGATTTGAAGGACTTGTGTCCATATTTCTCACAATCGACAATGTTAGGAAAGTCTTCTACACCATAATTCACTCGTTTTTGTGTACTAGTGCTTAATCTGAGTGTCTGATCTTCTTCAACACCAATCATGACTACATCATTAATGTTATTTCCTTTTTTCCACATAAGAGCTAGGCCATCTACAAAAGAAACTATATATCCATGTTCTTCTAGTGCTGATATGAAGAGGAGATTCTTCTACAATACATATTTCACCGTCATAGGGTTTCTGTAATTTAGTCTTATAGGAGACTTCTCCTACACCTTTTATAGAATATTGATAATTATCCCAAGATTCACCTTCTGAGGTGAATCCTTCAAATTATGAGACAATACATATTACTCTTCTCTTGAACAATCTTTTATTTCCTTCTTCTGAACAGGTTCATTGTCTTCTATGGTATGAGCATGAATCCTCTTAATCTTTCCTTTCTTGATCTGAACTTTTTCCTGGGAAAAAAAATCCCATTGGCCCATACAATTAGAACCTATGGAACAGTATTTACTTTAATTGATTTAACTTATGATGCACCTCAGGATGAGGTTCATACAACAGACATAGAGTTGCAGTCACGCTAATTAGGTACTACCGGCAATGGAACAATTATGGGAACTTTGGATGAAGATAGTATATTAAGGCTTCTTACCTAACCTAAGGCTATAATTGCCATGGAACTAAGTGCATGGACTGAAGCTTAATGAAAGGAATGGTACAACAAGATAAATATAATTACTCATGGGAACGCATACCAGTTGTAAGTGCCCAGTCTCATAGTTAGTCTCATTACCAGGAGGTATCCCATTAGGGCATTTACTAAAAGATGAAGTCTCCATTACTATTAGTTAGGATATAATCACTCTACTGACATACTTGCAATGTGTCCCAATTTCTGACAAGAGTAATATATGGATGTCGAGTAATATAAATATTTCTAGGACCTATGAGTATTATGATACTTCTTGAATATTCTATGATTCTTGTGAGAGTGTTCTTACTTCTTGAAATTATTTTTCTTTGTATGTGCTACTAACGCTTGATTATGATATTCACCCATATTTTCTGGTCTAGCTTCTTCAATTTGGCTTCCAATAGCTTCAAGCTTTTCTTTTCTCTGAGAGACCCTTGTAAAGTGGGATTGCATGGCCTCTAAAATTTGAATTTTCACATTCTTAACTTGAGTCCTCAAGGCCAACTTCTGGTTGATGTTCTTTCCTTCAAATAGCTTGGTTAATGCATCAAACATTCGCTTGGGGGTCTTCAAGGATGAAACATAGGGGATAAAGTGATCTTTGATGGAGTCAACAATGATCCTCTTGGCCTTGACCAAGTTCATCTTATGTCTATATTTTTCTTCATCTCTCTCTGGCTCTACAACTTCTTCCTTGAAATAGTTTTCCAAGTCATGCTATTATAATATGCGAAGCACTTTATACTTCCATGCCTAGAAGTTCCCAGCACCTTCAAGCTTGTCATTAAGCTTTGTATTATTTTTCATATTGATAAAATGAGAAATTAAAATGCAAATAAATATAATAGTGCTTACTAATAGAGATGCTCCAATCAAGTACTTGCTCTAATTCCTTCTAGAATTTGATTTTTGGTTGACCTGGGTTTGATAGAGAAACCATATTTTTTCAAATTTGGATTATTGCAAATATAAAGTGAGAGAGGGACTTGCCTCCGTAAGACGAGTTGAGTAATTCTCATTTTCTTTCGTATCTGTGGACAGAACTGCCAAAAATACGATGCCCTAGTTTTTCCTGAGCAGTAGTGATAAACCAAAATTGAAAGGACTAGGATCTAAGTTCTGCTTCCACATAAATATGCACCCTCTAGGGTGATTTGGAGAATTCATGGATCAATCCCAATTGTTGGACATAAAGTCTTAAAGTATGGAGCCCTAGTTCTTAACCTTGACAATTTTTAGGTCAAAACTAAAAAACCACAAAACTAGAATCTTCCTCCATAGAAATATACACCCTTCTAGGGAGAGTTCAATGATGCAAAGGTCGAGCTTGATATATGTATGGAAAGATAGAAAACATGGAGCCCTAATCTTTGACATGTGTAGTTGTTGCAACTTTTACGACTGTACAATGAATTCTTTTAGCATGACTCTAGTACCATGTAATAATTTTATATTTTAATGATGGATATAACAAATCTTCAAACAATTTGCGCTATATCCCAATAACCATATCCAATAGGATCACTGAAAGAAATACAAGCATAACTAAACAAAAGTACAAAAATATTTTCCTCTGGGAAACCTTTGAGGGAAGAAAACCCATCAAACTTCTTCTATATAGATTCGTCAATAAGTACAATTTCTTCTAGTACAATCCAAGAGCTAAATCCCCTTCCACAAATATCTTGAGAATGAGATAAGATAGAAAACCAAATAATAAGATATCTTCACAATTCAACTACTCTTCCTTCTCTGGAATACTTTTTACTCTTCTCTCTCTAACAGATATGCTTGCTTGCTTGATGTGTCTAAATGGGAAAGGTGCCTCCCTTATTTATACTTATTTTCCAAGTGACTTTTCCTTATGGGGGTGGCTTGACTTCCCTAACTAGGACGACTTAAATAGGATACAATAATATCATTTACGTGTTTTTTCTGGATTCTTCTGGGCCGACTCAACTAATAAGGTTTACACTGATTCTTTCAAGGTTTTTTACATAATCATTTGCAATAATAATATCCTCTAAAGTAAGTACAATAATAATATCTTCTGAAATTACACAATCTTCAATAGTTATTTGTTAGACTATGAATATATAATTTAGGAGGCTATGTGATATATATCAATAACATAAATAATACTAATATAAAATAATTAATTTCATATATAAGAGTTTCCCTTATACATTTATATATAATTTGCATAATTTGTTCATTCACTATTATATTCTAAACAATTGTTTCTTCATTTATATTTGTTAATAAGTAAATGTGATATACCTAAAATAAGAATAATATATTAATAATATCTAATAGATAGTCCCATTTAGGAAAACGTATGCAAATTCTTAATGATTAATGTGCATAAATAAGATGAATTATTGATGGGTAAGATAAAGTTTTCACCCATTCATGGTTCCAACCTCTACCGATCATGGATCTAAGCATTAAATAATTAAAATTTTACATGGTGGTAATGTTTGTCATCCAATGTATGGTGAGGATTATGCCCCTTCTTATACATATTTATGGTATTCTATGATAAAACATTTAATTTTTTTAACAAAGTAATTAAAGAGATCTTTAATACCAAATGTATAGTATAATTTAGTTTAGTAGTGCACTTATATGAAAATATGCAACTATATATTAGAATTTTGATTGTTTTCAATGAACAATCCATAACTAAGCTCTTTAATTAAAGGATATGTGGCCCTAGTGCTAGTAGTTTTAAGCAACTTAATTATGGAAATATTCTCAAGTTTTAAAATAATATATAATTGATATAATTCCCTCTCTCTCTCTTTCACACACACACACATGAGTGGGTAGTCTGAATTGGTTAGAAGTAACTATTTCAAGACAGGTTCACCATGGGATCTTAGGATTTGGGCTACCATATATATATAACACTTACAATGTAATGTTAATGTTTTCATAAGATGAAGTTGGGAGTAATAATTGTATATTCGTCTTATGTCTATCCCCCCATATAACTAAATTATCATCCTTCTTGCAATTTTGATTGTTTTCCATGAACCATCCATAACTAAACTCTTTAATTCAAGGATATGTGGGCCTAGTACTAGTAGTAAGAAACCTAATTATGGTAATATTATCAAGTGGGAGAGAGCCATTATATTTGTTCCTTTCACTATTTGGAGTCCACCTACACATTCACTTGGCTAGAATTTTGGGCACAAAGCAGAAGATGAATCCTCTGTCGAGGGTTTCACTTAGTGAGCTTACTACATAAAGTGTGTATTGTTCATGGGTTATTAAATAATACCCCTAATTTCATAAAATATTAAAGAATATTTCTGAAATCCCTTTGGTAGAACCTCCCTCCCAATACATCTTTCCAATTAGAAAACCCATATTTTAACTAGACATCCTTCCTATCCATTTTTCCATGACATTTTAAAACCTTTTTTTCTACTTCTAGTATGATAACATGAAACAACCCTTATAAGCCTTGGAACAGTATAGGCTGGAATATGAATCTAGTTGCAATTAAATATTTTGAGATGTGGATAAAACCATTAAACATATATTGGATTTACACACAATTGTTGCAATAGAATTCACACCACATTCACACATAGAGCATACCTATTCAAACACAAGTCCAACTTCACACACAGTCAAATTCACACTACCTTCACACATATATCATACATATGCAAATACAAGCTTGTTTCACATATAGTAGTACCCACAACACCTTCACATGAAAATTTACACCCATTCAAACCTCTCAATACCTAGTTCTGGCCCTTAATACCTAATTCTAACCCATCCCTATATTCATATGCCCTTACTATATTAATGAAAACCACATACCTCTATATACTAAGCAATATATTACTTCCAATTTTTCTAATTTAAAACCTCCTAATATGTACTCACATGATATACTATTTATTACATAGTGAACCCCCATGAACTCTCCCTTAGATAAATTTTAGAGGTACATTACCATCTACAACTAACACCAAGGCATTGCTAACTCACCCCAGATTCTTTGCGTTGATATAAAATCATTATTTAGATGTATGCCTTGTCCTATTTTTAGCTAGTTTCTCATCTACATTGCATGCATGGTTAAATAATCTCATTACTTTAGATTAGTTTTCCATTTTCCATTTGATCTAGTACTTGATATTGAAAAACCATCAAGTAAGTACATTTTTTACATGTTGGTGACAAATCACTTACACCATATTTGGTTACTCCATTGGGGATTCATACTTTGATTCATCCTTAGTTGTGTTAAAGACATTTCTAGCCCCATCCATAGGTGATTAGGGTAGTTCCTTGTTGTTTTTCTTGTTGTTTTTTGTTATCCTCTCGTATATAGGTAACTTGGGTCAAACTCCCAATTTTTTTCAGTACACATGGATTGCCTTTTTATTTTTACCTATTTCATCTTTAGGGCACAATTTTTCATGGGAAAAGCATGACACGCCATCAGTGAGTTCCTTAGAAATTATGTACAATCATGGAAAGGAAAGTTTTTCCTGCAAATTGACTAAAGTTTCCCTTTTGGATCAGTTTGGGTCTCTATTACAAGTTGTAAACCAAATTTGTCCTTTTTGTTGTGCCCTTCCTTTTGTTGTTTTGGTTTCTTTTAGTCTTGGTTTTGTCGATGTGCATAGAGAAATGATTGATAAATAATAGTATCTATTTCTTTTAGGGTCCCAAACTGGGATTATTTTTAGCCTCTATTTCTTTCTTGACAAAGTAATTTTTAGATGTGATTATTAGTTAGTTTCTTGAGTTTGCTTAAAACCTATTTTCTTTGGTTGGTTGAGAATCTCGTCACTTGTTCCTTGCAAATCTATAAGAAATAAATTTATGTTTTCTTTTTGTTAGAGAGAAAGCAATTGAGAAAATATGATTCACCCAGCTGTATTGTTTGTCGACTCCATCAGGTTCAACATCAACCTTTGAAAAGTACAAACCTTGACACAACCTTGACAAGTCCAACACCTCAAAATGCATCGTCGACACCAGCAATCGACACACATACAACAGATTGTCTCTCTGTATTCCGGTTGTATGTAATGGTTGAACTTCTGAACCGTTCCAACTTCTCTTGAAACTGAGCGTAATGGGAATACAACCCAAGCCTTCTCAATTCTCTATTCAAACATGTACATTATTATAATATACAAGTAGCATTATGAGCATAATACAACAATAATGAAGTAACAAATATTGGTTCGAATTCTTGCATTTTTGTCTGTGTATGTTTTATGTTTGTAGTGTATTTACGTCTTTGCTTATTCTTAATATGCTTTTGTAATAACATTAATTGATTCATTCAATCGAACAGTTGTTCCCGTTGTGCGCTTGGACACTCGCACCATTGGTATCATAGCATATTCAGATCTTGTTCGTTCTTAAGTCACGTGTAAACATTTATATTGAGGTTACCTGACTTATGTCTATTCAAACACACTTGCAAACTCAACAATCCAAGCAAACACTACCTTCAAATTCATAGTATCTATCTACTCGCATCACTATATCGAAGATGGTTGAAGAAATAGAGAATATCTACATGTAACTTACGAGACAGAGCAACTAATAGAGAAATAATTGGCTCAACAATGAACCAAAATGTTTTCCTATTTCAATGAGATTCTCACATGATTCTCCTTGACATCAGGAGGATCCTCGACAATATCCAACTCCATCAAAGTCATTCCATTCAAGGTACAAATGAAGTTGGACATACCGAATCTAGAAGGAAATATAGACATGGAATCTGTAGAAAATTGGGTACAACAACTAGAATCCTATTAATTGTTTAATCAACTCTCAGAATCTGAAAAGATCACCATTGCATCCTTAAATATGTCAACCTCTGTGCACTACTGGTGGGATAACCTATCGACAAATATGGAGAAAGATGGAGACCCGATAGATACATGGGAGAAATTTTTTGAGTACGTCTGAAAGGTGTTCTACCCGCCCAAGTACATTGAACAACAGTATAAGATGTGGAAATAGCTAAGGAAATGGAAATACTAGCCTGTACAGAGTTACACCGATGATTTCTATCGACTCATGGTGAGACTTGGAGTTCAAGAAGAAAATAAATTTCTTGTTTTGAAGTACATCAGTGGATTATCCTCATACATTTAGCAAGAGATGGAGTTTATCACCGTCAGTATGCTTGTGCATGCATTCCACTATGCTAGTAAGATTGAATCTAAACAGAAAGGAAAATAACGTTTCGTGACCAATCTGACAAGTTGAAAATCCAACAATAAGTCACCAGTCGACTCCAACAAGTGAAGACACCCTTCTTATCCAACCCCTCCAAAGCAAGACCATGAAAAAAATAACTCTCATAAAGAAAAAAGGGAATGTAGAAAACAAACCCCTGCTAGGAAATGGTGTGATTACTACAATTCATCATGGCATGATACAGCTGAATGCAAGGCTCGGAAGACATTTTTGGAAAAAAAATTGACCTTCGACTTGTCCAACAAAACCTTGGTAGAATCTAACCCAAAAGCATCGACCCTTTTGACATCGACATCGACCACTCTGAAAATATTGACTATCGTCATGGAAGAGGAACGAGAGCGCCTATTCCATACAAAAATATGGGTTCAGAACAATCCATTGCATCTGATTGTGGATAATGGTTTCCATAAGAACTTTTTTTATGAATATCTTGTGAAGAAACTAGGACTTGTCACCACTCCACATCCTCATTGTTATAGTTGATTGTACCACACCTGGTTGATCACATATTTATTGGCCTTCCATGTCCCTCTGCAGACTCTTTGGACCCCATGGACCTATATTACACTTTGATGTTCCAATATTATCCCAAAAAATCACATGTTTATACCTATGCATGAATTTTAAATCCATACTCGTGTGTATATGCAGCTTTTGAGCTCTAGCCCATGTACATCGGGAAATGTGCATCAAGACAAATATTTTTGGATTTTTCCTCATAGTAGTACGAATAACTTGACTCTTGGCCTTCCATATTCCTTGAGAATGCTCGGACCTAGCCCTCCATTACCTCTTTGGAGTGATATATATTGAGCCTCTTAGATACATTGAAGGAGGAGAAATAGAAGAGTAAGGAAACTATAGTCCATTGTTGCCTCATTTTTTCTTATACTTGGGTCTGCATCCCTTTGTCCCTTTGGAGCACATAGTGTTCTTCCCAAGCTTGCCTTTGCTTTGTGAGAGTCCTATCGAGAGATGGAGGATTGAAGTGGTGGAGGCTCAGATGGAGGACTTGATTTCTCCGATTCACAGAAGTGCCGATAGATTTTGTCACTATTGTATCTCTAATTTATTAATAGAAATATCAATTTCATGTCCAATTCACGTGCATTTGAATATGAATATTGTATCCATGGATTTATTTATTTTCTTATACATGATTGATTATATATGCTAGATTATCTCTAACACATCAGTATATATATTATGCTTGTCTTCTTTGCTGTTGTTGAGAGCAAATTGTGAATGCATGCGTGATTAGAAATGCTCAATGGGGATCTACTTCAACCGTTCTGAATAAGGTACGATTTATATCACTTAGTGTTAGACATTTTTATTGCTCTAGCATATTGGAAAGGATTGATTTCTGGTGTCATACTGTCTTTTGTGGTACCCCCAAGCCATAGAAAGTTTTTCTCTGTAACAGAATTGGTGACTCCGCTAGGGAGGTTCCTAGTTGTTTTTATTTGGGGATTGGGTATACAATGTGCTTAAATTTATCTTTATTTCTCTATTTCTATGTCAGTTTTGGAGGTATGTTTTCCCAGTAGTGTCATATAGGAGTGATTTGACCTCGACTTATCATGTTTCCCTATTTTCCTTCTTGTATATGAGTAGTTGCTTCACAGTTGCGTATACACATGGTTTTCTCCTGAATTCCTACGTATGTACACAGGTTTACTGAGAACACTGGTGTATGATTTTGTTTTGAGATTTATTTGGAGGATTGAGTGTTGTTGGGTGAGTTTTGATGATTGCTGAGTTTTCTTGGGTGTTGTTGGTGTCTGTATATAGCCTTTGTTTCTGACCAGAGACCCCTTTTGATTTATTTTTAATTAGGTTTTGTTCTTGTCATCCATTTCTTCCTTTTTGTTTTGGGATTAGTGTATTAGATTTCTTTTATCTTAGTGACTTTCTTAGATTCTATCTATGATTGGTTGCAAGGTCTGAGAGTGGTAGATTCTTTTTGTTGCTTTTACATCTCATTTATTTCAAAAAATACAAAAATATTTTGCTTTTGCATACTTATGCATTTTTGCATTTTGCACTTGCATGGTACCTGCATTAGGTTTACTTGCTGAAGTTATAGTCAGGTTTTCATTTGGGAATGATTGCATTTTCATTTGAAGGAAAGAAATGCATCTCGTGTAGTGGCATATCATGTTTTTCATTCAACAAAATTGCACTTGGCATTGTTTGTTAAGTGTGCACATTTATTTCACTGCTGAGTCATAATATCATTAGTTGCACGACCATTCCTCTTTGAGTAATCACGACCATTAAAATCAACCCTTAATTAAAATGAATTGAACATTTTTATTTTATAGGGTTCATCATTGAATATCAGGTTTTATAGTCTTGGAATAGTTCATTGTGAGTCAATTCTCCAAGACTACTAAAAAAAAGTAGGTGTTTGTCTAGGTGAGAGAGAGAAATCCTTGGTATAATTAGTGTTTCTCAGGAGGCTCCTCTTACACAGGAGTTAGCCACGAGGCAACATACACGATTGTGATTGGGATATCCCTTGGTCACTTTCTATAAGTGTCATAGATGTTTCAAAGATCGGATTCGTATTTGGGGGCTTTTGAGGTATCGGTTGGTGCTTTCGACTTCAGGATTTGCTACCCTGCCCATACAGTCGATCTCACCTGCAACTGTCCACCTGAGCATTGGTTATATTGGGGTGACCTTAGTTTCCTTACCTAGGTATCGCAGGGGGTACTTGTAGAGGTTATTCTGTAGGTGTCCTAGCTAGGTAGGGGTCGGACAGCACAGTCACTTTACGTGTTGAAGCTGAGGGCCACTATAATTGGTTACGTACCTTAGCTTGTATGGTATGGGAGTCTCAAGCCTCTCCTAGGAGAGACATACATGTTGCATTCAGGAGATCACATATCCTCCCCTTGGTTTTCTTGTATTTTGGTTGTAGATTTTCTTAGGAATGTGCTCTATGTATGCTAGATTGCTTAGGGTTGCGTAGTTAGGTGGAGTCTTTTTATTTTGTTGATTCATAGTGGATCTGGGTGTGGCACCATGCCATTCACGTTGTTTAGCAGGTATTCTACCTTCTATGTCTCCTCCTCCTTTGGGAGAGATAACCAGATAGCCCAAGCAGGCTAATACTCACTTTGATTCACACACAGATTTTACCCTGAGTCACACGTCTGAGATCTCAAAGACTCCCTCTTCTCCACCTCCCGTGTGGGAGGTTGCACCTTCGAGTATGTATGGGACTCCGGTAGGTCCCGACCATGCTGTGCCTGGGACACCACATGATCTATTATCACAATTTCTAGACTACCTAAATGTAGACCGCCGGTATTGGACACATAATCCGAGCAGTGAGACTCACCATGCACCCTCTAGTACTAGAACATTTAGGTATGGCATGCCAGACCTTCTCGATACCGATTCAAAACCCAATTTCGGATCGAGTGTTGACCCTGGTGCTGCGCCTGGGGACACTTCCATTCCTTTCCATGTAGATAGGTTTGGTAGTAGTCATATTGCGCCTTCCACTCTGGTAGTGGGAGTACCTTCACACACGAACCCTAGGCCTAGTACTAGTGTTCCCATTTGTGGAACTAACCCTAGACATGTGAATATTTGGGGAACAAGTTACATCCCTTCCCATATTCCATTGTCTTCAACACAGGTTCCTTCAAATGCATTTTTGACCACACATCCTCCTCCTAACTCTCATGGTCCTTTGGGTCAGAGTTCTATCGTTAGAGATGTTCGTCCTGCGTCTGCTCACATCGTAGTGTCACAAGGCTATGTGCCTCCTCATGTGTCAGCAGGGTATGTACCATCTTATGGAGCACCTTATGGACAAACTTATACACCTTATGGGTCTGGGTATCAACCCGCTTATCAATCTCCTAACTATGGCTTCGTAGCACCCCAGTCTCAAGGTAATCCGAACTATCATATTCCCATGCAGCCCTATATGGGTCAAATAAGGGGAGGCTACTATCCCACTGGCCAAGGCCATGGTTTTTATGACAATTAAACCTATGTGAACCAGCCCTATCAGGATGAATGGAACCAAATGGCTCAACCTAGGCTCCCTTTCCTTGTGACGTTAAATTTACCTGACTTGTCGAGATTGACAAATGATCTGATATCTCATGACCCGGCATGACCGGTCATTCCCTCCAAGCTTCCTTCGGACATTCCAAAGTTTGAAGGTAAGACTGGTGAAGATATTGGTGAACACATTACGACCTTTCACCTATGGTGCTCTTTGAACTCATTGAATCATGATTTGGTTTGTTTAATACTATTTCAACGCACCCTCATGGGTCCTACAGCATTGTGGTATATAGAGATTCTTGGGGGTACTTATACGATGTTTAAAGACTTAGATATTACCTTCCTTAATCACTTTTAGCTACATGTGTGTTACGATGCCGGTACTGAACTCTTGTCGACATTTCGGCATGACAAAGTCACCCATATATCTGATCACATTCAAGAGTGGCATAGACAGAAGAGATTGATTAAGGCCTTCATTCTACCAGAGGTCCTTTTGGAGTGGTTCCACAAGTATTTATTGCCTTATATAGCGAAGGATGTTTCCACATCTGGAGTGCAGAATGAGGAAAAAGCTATATTTTGAGATCAGCAGTTAGATTTGATTTATGATCAATCTGGGCTCTTGTATGAGATCATACCGAACACACCTAGATCCAATTTCAACCCTAAGTTCAAACCTGGGACACATGCTAATGTCATTGTTGGCTCGACAAGTGCTAAACTTGCAGACTTGGTTACAAATCAAACGAATAAGTTTTCTATTAACCAACCTGCATCGAGAAAAGCTACGGCTTTGTCTCATCCCACCCAAATGGTGGATGTAATTTTAGTGCAATCGTTGAACCAGAAAGGTAACAAGCAACCTGGACGGAATAAGAAGAAAGGTAAAAACAATCGAAAGGGTGGGAAAAGGAATGAAAATGCTAATAATGAAAAGAAAAACAATAATGATGGGGGGGGGGACAAGAAACCGAAACGTAGGTTAAATTTCCTTGTAATATTTTCAAGGATGATCACCTCACTCACTTGTTCCCTCGAATAGAATACCCCTCAAATTTCAATGCATAGAGCCCAACTGTGTTGAAAAATCCTTTGCTGCAAAACCAAAATATGACCTCAAGGACCGTGGACCCTGGTAGTGCTTCTGGTGGGAGTCAAGACCCTTAGAACATCATTAGTGGCCATGGTTGCATAAACATGATGGTTGTTGAAAATGTTGTGATGCGTGCTAAAGATTATGGTACATCGCAACCTGACCTAGGGAAAAAACTCGGTCCACCTGAGAGTCGTTTGTGTATTGAAAAGTCTAGTGACAAGACTAAGGCTCCACCTCACATTCCTAAGGGAGTCTTAAAGCATTCGAGGCACAATCCTAATGTTCGAGCCACCCAGAACTATTCCATTGTTGAGGATTTGGGCCAGACTCCTTGTGCGATGTTTGCTTTAGAATTTCTTCATACTTGACCTCCGCAAAGGAAGGCCTTGTTGTCTGCTCTTGGGGTGGCTAATGGAAGCTCTCCTTGAGTGATTAAATTTGAAACTCATGGATTGCAGCCTCGCTTTCCTTAATATGTGTCCCTTTTGGTTCATGTATAGTGTCAGAACAACACCATCAAGCGCATAGTAATTGATGAAGGAGTTGCGGCTTCCGTGATGTCTTTAGCATGTTGGAAGGGTTTGGGTTCTCCTATATTGTCTAAATTGGGCACCATGTTGACTGCGTTTGATGGAAGATATTTTTGGCCGCACGGTATGCTTCCTTCCCTTGAGGTCCATTTGGGGGGGAAGACCATTGCGATCGAGGTTGAGGTGGTTGATGCACCCCTCGACTATAATTTTTTACTGGGAAGGAACTGTACTTATAACATGCAAGCGGTCATGTCATCCCTATTCCGGGTTGTTTGTTTTCCTTTGGCTGGGAAGAACGGTTATGATCAATCAGAGATATTTTGATCATTCTAGTTCAAAAGCATCGTTGGGAGCTTCTATCCCGATTATCGATCATTCTTAGTTGGCAACTGAGAGTGTTGGGGTGGGCAAGTATCCTTCATTGATGGGAACTTTTAATTGTGTTGCTCCCATTATTATGATAGGTTATAGTCTTGGTAAGGCCTCAACATCATTGAGTTCAGTTCCTTTTTGCACTTTGCATATGCAGGATCCTTGGAATCTTTCTTCTCTGAGTACTTCAGGTGAAGATCCTATACCTGCCAAGATGGACATGCCATTATCTACAACATTGGTGGCTTATTAAGCTAATCTTTATTCTGTTGTAGATTCTAGTCCTTCCTCTTTGCGGATGAAGGAGGAGGACCTTATGCACTCCATGCTTGGTAGGTTGCTTCATCTCACTCTCACGACTACTTCGATGACATTTTTCCATCGAATGAGGCTATTCTCGAAGATATGTCAGGTGTTGAACTTCCTTAGGGAGAGTTGCATCATAGATCTCACTTTCTTCCTAAGCTTGATGATATAGAGTGCGATGACTATAGGGAGATATTTAGCGAGAAAGTTGGTAGGCCCGTGGTCCCATTAGGTTGTCCTAGAAAGTATGCCAAAGGGAACATGGCCAACTTGTCACCAAATATACCTATCAATATTTCTCACGTTCCTGGAAAGGTTGAAAATGTATACATTGGGGCATATTGTTCCCCCAATGAGGTTAGAGAATACACTGAGCTCTTTAAACAATTATGACATGTGTTCACTTGGTCATATGAGGAAATATCGGGAATTGACCTTCGCATTGTCGAACATGAAATTAAAACCTATATGTATGCTAAACATGTTCGACAACATTTGTGTGCGATGAATCCTAGGAAAGAACTCGCTATTAAGGTATAGATAGAGAAGTTGCTCAAATATGGCTTCATATATCTCGTTCCCTTGAGGGAGTGGGTGTGTAACACCCCGGTTTTGACCCCATGGTATTAAATTGCATATGATGTAAATATTGTATTAAATCATGGTGTGGAGCTCAAGGAAAAGGCCCCACCATGCATTTAGTGTCTTATGTATAGGCAATTAAAATCAATGGCGATGGTTTATGTGCTATCCAGGCACAATGTGTTTGAGACACCATGTAAAATGCTACATTAATAAAATACCACAACTAGCTATGCGCAGCAACATTAAAGAGATGGGGGCATGGTTTCACAAGGAATAGGGAGGGGGAATTTTTCAAACCTTTGATCCTATGGGAAAAAGGCCAAATGTCAAAGGGAAAACCCATCAAGTTGTCAACCACCCTTTTTGTCTTTTATGCCCAGTCATCTAAAATTGGTGAAGGAATTTATTGCCTTGGGATGGGAAAGGTATGGAGGTCAAATTTGAATTTGGGGAGTTACCCATTTTTGGAAAAATGGTTTTTTGGTTTCTTGGGCAAGTAAATGTTGGGAAATTCCTTCCCAAGCCATTATTCACCCATGCATTTGCTTCCTCACACAGCTGGAGATAGTTGGGGGAATTATCCCTCACGTTTTTGTTGTTTCTGTCATTTTTCCCATGGCTGGGATTTCGATTTGGGCAATGCTCAGTGGCTGGGATCCTCCCTGGGCGTTTTTGTTGTGGTTTTCCTCATTGTCGTAGCTGAGAAATCCCTTTTTTTTTTTGTTCAGTGAATGTGCAGCAATGATTCATGTTCTGGGGGTTTCAATAGGCCATTTTTGGTATTCCTTAGACAACTGATCTTGTTGGATGTTTTCCCTATGGTTTCCTGATGTTTTCCTCATTGTTCCATGCCCATAACTTCATTTTTTTGTTTCTCAATGGTTAGGGAACCAAGATCTCCTGTTTTGGGTGTGAATGATGGTTGTTTTTGCTCCGACAATGCTCAAATATGTTTTCTAAGATCAGATTTCGATTTGGGGGTTTGTGGTGGTCGAATATGCACAAGAATGTTTCCTAAAAGCGTATTTGATGTTCCAAGGTGTTGTTCCCCTCATCCATCTCGTTTTGGTTTCCTATAAACATTTTTCTCATATCCAGACATTGTGTGTGCTTGTGTTTTGATTAATTGGTTGACTGTGTGTTTGAGGCAAAATGTTTGTGTGGCTAAGTAAGTCCAAGGAACTGTTATGCTATTGGCTTGTTCCCCTAGTATCCTGATAAACCCAAATGTATTTTTGGCTTGGTTGGGTTTGATATGTATTTGGCTATGTGTATGAGCCTGTAGTTCCTTAGTTCCTTATGGAATCATGCCCATCTTGGGGGTGGCAGTGGTACTGAGAGATTGATGAGCACACTAGCCTATGGTTGGGTGGAACGTTGCAGCAACGTAGCTAGTTGTGGAACAACGTAATTACAAGATAAATATTTGCTTTTATTCTTGTGCTTAATCTCTGCAAAATATTTGTTTTATGAATTAAAATAAGCATGTTGAATGTTTGAATGTTTGAGCGAATGAGTTTTGATTCCGCTGTAGAATGCATTATGCATTCATGTACATATTCATGTTTAATGCATGTTAATGATTTATGCATCTGTTATGTTTTAACCCAATGCATGTTTATGTTTTTATGTTCAGGGGGATATTTTTCCCGATTGACAGCAGCAGTGTGTTGGTCGCGTCCTCTCCATCCTCAATATGAGGGGTGGGAACATGACAAGGTGTCAAACCCCGTTCCAGTAGATAATAAGCATAGAACGATCCATGTATGCACTAATTTTAGAGACTTGAATCGAGCCTATCCTAAGGATAACTTCCCCACACCATTTATTGATCAGATTTTGGATGAGTGTGCAGGGAGCGAGGTTTTCTCCTTTATGGATGGCTTTTCAGGATATAATCAGATCCAGATTAAACTCATGGACCAACATAATACTACTTTCATTTGTCCTTGGGGTACATTTGCAGATAGGAAGATGCCCTTCAACCTTAAAAATGTCGAAGCTACTTTTCAACAGGCTATGACCTTTTCCTTTCACGATCTTAAAAAGATAATTGAAGTTTATTTGGATGACTTAGTTGCTCACTCTCATATGAGGGTGCGCCATCCTTATCATTTTCATTTATTTTTCAAAAGATGTCGTCGTTATCAAATTCAGTTAAATCCTCATAACTGCATCTTTTGCGTGAAGGTTGGTCGCTTACTAGGGCTCATTGTCTCCAAGTAGGGTATAAGGTCGACCCTTTGAAGGTTGAGGCAATACTTCAATTGTCTCCCCCACGTAATATTTGACATCTTCAATGTTTGAAAGGTATGGCAAACTTCTTGCGAAGGTTTGTGGTCAATTTTTCCAATTTGACTAAAGGATTCATACGTTTGTTGAAGAAATACACACCGTTTATCTGGGATGAGCGAGCTGAGGAGTCTTTCAACGCTTTGAAGAGAGCCTTGGCAATGACCCCCATGCTTATTCCACCTGACTATAGCTGTGAATTTTTGATATATGTGGTTGTGTCTCAAGAGACGATTGGTATGGTCTTGGTTTTGAGGATGAGTAACTTCACGAGCATGTCATATATTATCTTAGCCGAAACCTTATTAATGCAGACCTTCGTTATACCCATGTCAAGAATTTTTCCTTAGCTACTGTCCATGTGGTCCAACGTTTGAGGAATTATATCCTTTTCACAAAACTTTGGTTGTGGCTCACATTAATCCATTTTAGTCTGTTCTTTCCAGAAGGATGATAGGGGGAAAGTACAATCAATGGATTTTTATTTTGCAAGAATTTGATCTCGAGTTTGTTTCGGCAAAATTGAAGAAGTCATTAATTTTTCTGAGCTCATATATGATTTTCCTGGTTTGGATGAGGGAGAAGATCATGATGACTCTTTTTTTGATGAACACATTTTCTCATTTCAACTATGGACCCATGGTATGGGGACATTATTGTCTACTCGCAAACCTTGAGGGGTCCTTCTCACCTATCATGAGATGAGAGTCGAAGACTATGTCATGTAACGAAGAATTACCTCATAGTGGATAACACTTTGTATCTCAGTGGGGTTGATTCCATTTTGTGTCAGTACTTAACTCACGAAGAGGCTGAGGTTGTGCTAACTGATTTCCACGGAGGGGCATGTGGTGGTCATTTATCTGGGCTTTCTACAACTCAAAATATTTTGAGAGTAGTATATTTTTGGATGTTCATCTTTAAATATTGTGTTAATGCGGTCAAGAGGTGCCACCCTTTCTAGGTGTTTGAATGGAACATGCGCTCGCATCCTTCCCCTTTGCATATGATTATCACCACCAATCCATTCACTAAGTGGGGGGTCGATTTTATGGATTTAAACCCATCTTCGATTGGGGGGCACCATCACATTATAGTGGTTGTTGACTATTTCACAAAATGGGTAGAGGCTATGCCCACTATTCAAGTCGACGGTGAGATAGCCGCACATTTCGTAGTCAATCATATTATCACCTGGTTCGGTATCCAAAAGGAGCTTGTCACTAAACATGGTAGGAACATTCAAAATAAGATGATGGTTGAGTTGTCTTTGAAGTTAGGGTATAATCAAGAGAATTCCTCTTATTACTATCCTCAAGCGAATGGACAGGTTGAAGTATTGCTAGGAAAATGCACCTCTTGCAGACAAGAGTTGTTCCTCTAGTCTGAATGGTTCAGATCTAGAACAAATGAGTTACAACAGAGATGGAAGACTTCCTTTAGAAGTTATGGAGATATGGAATGAGTTCCTTTGATAGAGTGGTGTAGCTGTTTCTTATGGTTATGGCTCTTCACGGACATACCTGCACAATCACATGAAACAAGCAAACAAGATCAAAAGCCCCAGAATATAATCCACAATTCTATGTCAGTGGCTAAGGAATCCAACAGTAAAATACATGATTATAACATAACGTACTTTACGGGAAAGGAACCAACTTTGCATTAAATATGAAGAAGAAATATTACGACCTTCACCTTAGTGTTGTGATTCTCCTTCACATGCCAATTCCTTGTCCCCAAACACTCCAACTTTCTCCTTCTATGCTCACCTTGCTAATTTGGCCAGAACCTCAATGCAACACATAACTTTGCTCTCTGTCAACCATGGGGTATGAGATTGGTTTTATAGGCCTTGGGAGGATAGGGATGGTTGAGTAAATGGTGGGTGAGGTGGAAGGGAGATCCCAAAAGGATGGATCTCGAGTCCAAGTGGTCCTCAGGAGTAGGGATGAGGGTGCCACAAAGTCTTCTTTTGAGAAGCTTCATGGAATCTTCTCTTTTTCACTTTTTACCTCAGGCACCGCTTCTCCTCCACTATGATAGAGAGGTGACAGGGTAGAACCACACATTGAACAAGGGGAAAAAGTGGTGGCACCACCTATTGTCAAGAGACAGTGATCATTATTGAAGAAGGTAACGCTTCTTGCCTTACGGGAAGAACCGGTGGTGGACTTTTATATGCAAGACTGAAGTTAGGGCCAGTATTTCACTTCACAACTTGGGATTTAGGGAAATAACTAATGTTTGGGACCTCATCACATGATGATGACGATATTTATGTGTAACAGAATCCCCCCTAAAGTATGAGGCTATAGGGGTACAATAGGAGAGAGCTTTGAAAGAGAAATTTATTAGTTCGAGGCAACAATTTGCTTGATCGGAGATCATCATCAACCGGGCATCTGCAATACATCAATAATTTTGAATCATGACCAAATGTCTCCTCATGATGGCTGCATACCAATACAAGGTAGAACCATGAGAGAGATTAACAAAGATGGCTACTAGAATACAACATAGATCCATGTGATAGAGGACTCAAACTTGGGACATAGATACCACACATACATTGTAGATGTATGTCAAATGAAGACAAATTTCAGCACAACCATGACCATACAAATGTGGATCCATGCTAGGACTCATACAATATACTCCATCGCAACCTGGGGAAAGCAATGAGCGCTTTTAACAAATACCCAGGGTCTTCATCTCATCTTCCACAAAGTATGATTCTATCCATGTGATTACAATGATTTGATGTCGAACATGGTAGAAACCACTTGATTACCGGTCAATGATGTGAACCGTTAACAAGTGCAAGGGAGATCACCATTGATGTCAATGATTCCCAAGGTACCCTAGTACAATATCATGAGTATGAATAGATGATTTGATTTTGAACACTCAGTCGAGTCTATCGATCAAAGGTCAATGATGTGAACCTATGTCGAGATCGAGAGAATATGTCATTAAGGCATACAGACCTCAAGGTACTAAACTTGTTTCTAATACCAATTCCTAGATGATGAGCTGAAGTCGACAGGGAATAGTCTCGTTGAAGGAGGGCCGTGATAAATCCCACATCGATGAGACGAAACTCAAAACAGTTCTATAATGTTGTAGATGATGTAACCATAGGACTGACTCAAAAGGTATTGACACAAAGGTTTTTTTTATTACAGAGGTAAACTTTCAACTTCCCTTTGAACGTCGTGCGAAATGACCAAAGACATAATGCAGTGGCGGACAATGCATTCTTTGAAAGTATCAAAGGAGTGACATGACTCATGAAAGTGGATCGACTTGGAAATCAGTTGAATACCCAATTGAATTAATGAAATGCAGACAATTTCCATGTTTAAAGGTGACTACTAACTGCCATTTTATTTGCAAAATGAATTAGTTCCCTTCCCTTAATTTCCCCATCGTGATTTATGAGTGTCTCTTTTCATTTTTACGAGTTCAAAGAGGGTAACAAACACTCATTGTAGCTTATCTGAAGACAAGTCCATTCTCATATATTTCATGAACCTAAGAAAGGAGGGATTCATTCCCAAAAGAGGGTCTCTCAGTGTTTGGTTTAACGAGTCCATTGAAAGTTAACTCGGCTTCGTTCATGTTTACAGAGTCTGAACGAAAACAGAAGAAGACTCCAAAGGGTTCTTTTTCGTATGATTTAGTCTCTATGACCCAAAAAAAGTATAAAACAATACCCAAGAGAACTCTTTGAGTCATGATTGGCTGGAGTGCTCCTTTTTCGTAACTAGTCAATTAGAATCAAAAAAGGGGTAAACTACCATCAGAAAGGCGACTCTTCAAGTACTTTTACGAGCATAAAGAAGACAAGTTCGCTTGACAATCTTTTCACATTTAGGGATTCCAAAAAGAGTTTAAAGAAGACTCCATTAGGGTATATTTTTACGATGAACGGGTTTAACGAACCTGAAAAGAAGCGCAAATGACTCAGAGATTTGATTCTAGGTTTACAGAGCATGATAAGTATCGAAATGAATGCTCGATGACTTTTTCCATTTTGCAGAACTATGAAAAAGAAAAAGAAAAAAACTTACCTATAGACAATACCGTTTTACTTCTGTCCCTACAAAAACTTTAAAAAGGTCTTTAGTCTCCCAAGAATATTTTAAAACTGACTTTTATAAGCTATAAAAAGGGTATTTTTAATGAAAATGATTTAAAAAACATTAAAATAATAAAAAAACCCTAAAAATCTTTTCTAAAAAACAAATTAAATAGTAAAAACTAACTCATTTACTATTTACCAATTCTTGGAGAGCATTTGGGAGAAATTGTGTGTAGATCTTCAGTTGAAGAATCGGGATTTTTTTCTCGTCCGTTTTCTGAGCTGTCAGTTCCAATTGAGAGCTAGGAACATTCTCTTCATTTCTATGGTTCCCATTTTTCAATTTCATGTCTTTTTATTGAGTTTTGGGGCTTTTAAGCCAAGCCTAAAAAATGCATCTTAGGTAACGCTTCTATCCTTCACGAGAGGGCAATGGCCGATAAGAATGACCTTTTTTCAGGGTTGCACAGGTGGTGGCACCACTCTATCATAATGGGACAAGAGCGGTGTCGGCCGTAGTGCCCAAAATATGAATTCGCTAGCAAAAATAGAGGATTTTTAGCATTTTCAAAGACTGGATATGTGTCTAAATGCCTCATGGATTGTTTTTGACAGGTCATTTGGCTCAAAATGGTGATTTGGAAGGAGAGTTAACATGAATATGACAATGCCTGGGCTACAGAAAATGCATCTTGCATTGTTGCTTTACGAGGTTGTGACCTCTTGAAATTTTTTCACACTCCTAGTATGGTATCACATGTGCAATTACTGGAGCACATACTGCGAATGTGGAATCCAAAGCAACAACATTTTGAGGTGGGTCCTCGCATCCTCACCATAGAGCTGGAAGACATATACTTTCTCACTGGGTTGTCTAGGCGTGCAGTACCTATTTCACTGACAATCTCCCAAGGGGGAGATATTACAACACAAGAGCTGATAGTTCGTCATTGCAATCTCCCAAGGGGGAGATATTACAACACAAGAGCTGATAGTTCGTCATTGCAATCTAGGAACCAAGATGTCGGGGAAGAAAATACCGATCAAATAAGTGAGGGGTTTTCTACTTCGTACTATGCTCTTTACCATGTAGAGGGTAGATGGGATCCAAGGGTCTCACTAAGCTTCCCAGGCTCACATGTTGTATTTAGTAGAGGCCATGGTGCCCACAGTATTCAACTGGGCTACGGCACTATTACCTGTGTTCAAGGATCAACTGACCAAGTGTTGATAAGGGGAACTAAAACAGTTCGGCTAGGGGACCATTCTAGCATGCTTCTTCTTTCAGAGGGTACCCCTCTTGAGTCCCCAAGTGGTATTCACAGAGTTGAGACTTAGATACCCCCACATGTTGCGATGGGTGGATATCATGGCCCACACTGGACGTGGCAATTCCAAGGTAAAATACGGGGATCTCTTCTTTCGATGGCTGAACAACTAGATCCTCATGATTGAGGACTATGCCTATGTAGGGACCAACTTTCGAGGGGATCCTGACCTTCCTCTACAACCTGGCACTCAGTGGGGTGACATCGATAAGAAGCAATACTCAATATGTTGATTATGTTCTTATATTTTTATGCTTTTTTATTTTTATGGATGATGACAAGACCTAATGTTTTCATGTAGATGTTGGGGATGCACGGCCTGAGTAATATTCCCCGATGGACAGGAGAGCAAGAGATCACTTTGTCCATAGAGGCGACGATGATCTCACTGAGCTGGAGGAGAACCTAGGTTGGTTGACTTTGGATATCTCGGATGCTGCGATAGATGACCTCCCTAAAAGGTTTCAAAGACATACTGTGGGAGTGTCGGGTCGCTTCAGTCGCTTGCTACATAGGGTAGCAAGGGCTATTATGTGCTACCACGAGCACCATTAGGGTGGTCTGCATGATGTATCACTGAAAGCTTGCTAGCTTCAATGTTTTTGTATCATTTTATATACCTGAAAGCCAGAGTGCTTTAGATGGGGTCTCGTGACCATTTTTTTTTAAACACTTTATATATATNATTTTTAAAAGTTATGATTGGGCAATATACCAGTCTAGAATTTAGTTTTATAATGAATCATCAATCGTATTATCAGACCTAGGGATATGCCTATAAGTGATGAAATTGAATGACCTCTCTAACAGACACGCTCTTCGAAAGAGATAGAGAAGTGTAGAGTTCCTGATGGTATAAACGTGGTTTAGATGACAAACCACTAGCCGAGAGTCCATAAATACTACCAAATCATGAATTCCCAAGATGCAACCTCGATTAGTAAACCTATCACTGCCTAATACTCGATGATGTTGTTGGTAGCCGAACCAATACAAACCGCTCCTGAACTGAATAAGTCATGATTTGGGGAATACAACACCCAAGAAGCTGAAGCAAGGTTCAAGGTATGACTACATGCACCATTAGCAAAACCATAGAAAGCCATCCAATCTGCATAACCAAAACATAGTATAAACAGTATGGACATCAAACTCAAAACCATATTGAAAATGCCAAAACACACTGAAATTCAAATATTCATATATACAAGGTACCATACAGAAATATCTTAAACATAGTACCTATTCAGGTACACGGGGTCTTCACTCAATGAAACCATGTCATAGCGCCATCGTTCATGGGATATTAAATAATACCCTTAATTTCACTAGATATTGATAATTACCTACAAAAATCCTTTTGTTGAGCCCCTATCCCAATACATATTTTGAATTAAAAAACATTTTTTTATGATATATTCCCTATTTTGGCTAGAAACCCCTTTTTATACCCTCCCAATACCTAAAAACCCCTCATACCCTACTGCCAACCCCCCAATACCTACAATATATTGACCTTATTTTTCACAATTAAAAAATCCCCTTTATGAATGAATGTGATAAGATATTGATCAACAAGGTGAATCCCACATGTTCAGGTACAACCCATTGCAAGGTTTCCCAAAGGGTATCCTGTCATAGTCTACAAGCTCGTAAGCCCCTTTCTCTAAGACCTTATTAATGACAAAGGGATCGTACCACATAGATTTAAACTTTCCCTTCCCTAGTTTATCATGTCTCTAATCATAAGTCAGGACTTCCTCACCTTCATTCAAAACATGAGGTTGAATAGATTTGTCATACTGTGCCTTGACACATTTTTTGTGTGCCTTGTTATCCAAGGAAGCATCTCTTCTACTTTCATCAAGTTTGGTCAAGTACAAAAATCTCTCTTCCTTGGCGGGAGTGTTTGGCAGAAGTTCTACTACAAGTTTAAGTGATGGGATTTGACACTTGATAGGGAGGACAACTTCTAGTCCATAGACCAACTAAAAGGGTGTGAAACCAGTTGCTATTTTTACTAAAGTCTTATAATCCCAAAGTGCAGAGAATAGAGTCAAGTGCCAATTGGATTTGTGATCTCCAACCATCCTACGCAACATGATTTTCAAAACCTTGTTAGTGGCTTCTACCTGACCATTAGCCTACGGGTAATACGGAGTTGAGTTTTCATGGGAAAAACCTAGTTTAGCACTTAACTCAGCCATCATCTAATTTTAGAAATGAGGTCCATGGTCAGTGACTATAGCTTGTAGCACTCCAAACCTAGCTATCACATGGTTGAATAAAAAGAGGGTGGCAGTCTTACCATCCTCTACATATGTAGGCATTGCCTCAGCCCATTTTGTGAAGTAATCAACAGCTACGATGATATAAGCATGCCCCCAGGTCGAGGTAGACTTATAATGCATAAAATCAATACCCCACTTGGAGAAAGGGCCAACTACAATGACGAGGTGTAAAGGAGCAGGGTGGGTGTGCTTTTTTGGATAAAAATGTTGACATGGTGGGAATTTCTTAATCGCTTCATGACAATATTTAAAGATCGAAGGCTAGAAATACCCAGCATGAAGGATTTTCTGGGTTGTAGCCATCCTAGAAATATGACCGCCACATGCCCCAAAGTGATAGTCATTCAGAACCTGTCCAGCCTCTTCATGTGTAAGGAATCGTCGAAGGATGGAATCGATACCACGTAGGTACAATGTGTCATTCAAAATGAGATAATACTTTGCGTGGTGATGGATACGACGATAATCGTCATGGGATATGGCAAGCTAAAATCTTTGAGTCTCGAGATAGATAATCAAATATCCATACCATGGATCAATTGTTCTTATCAAGAACAAAAATTCATCCAAGAATGAATTGTTGGGCTCAGCTTCTATTAAAGCACAAGGAAGGTCACACATCAACTCCATGAAAACCAAGGATTTCTTCAAAGTAGCCTTAGCGAACTGAGGATCAAATTCCTGTAAGATAACAATCCAACGGGAATATTTTTCCCCTAGTACTTGATGATTCAGAATGTAGTACATGGGGTTTTGATCCGAGAGTACAGTTGTGGTACGAAGTAGAATGTAATTACGAAACTATTGTACAGCAACGATCGTAGCCAGAGCTAACTTCTCCACACATGAGTAATGGGTTTCAAATTCAATGAGACTCTTACTTAGGTAATATATCATGTGTTCTTGGCCATTGGGATTTTCCTCCACTAGAACCATTTCAATGGTAGTAGTGGAGGCAACAAAATATAACATAAATTATTTTGAATAATTGTGGGGGTGCAACACTGGTGAATGGGTCAAAGCGTGTTTCATATTATCGAAAGCTCGTTGGGCCTGGTCATCCCAGAAGAATGGATTTTCCTTCTTTAGGAGACGCATATAAGGGTGAATCCATGAAGATGGGTGTCTATTTTGGGGGGTCTTATGAGAAAATAAATCTGATTTTTTCATGTTTTTCAAGTTTGGGCGAATGAAAGTGATATTTTTGTTTAGAATTTCACTTTTAAGTAAAAACAAAACTTTCAGAGAATTATGTTAGCTTTCTATTCATAATTTTTTCAATTTTTTTTATTGATATTTGATATGTCATTTTGGAAAATGTTTGACAGTGTGTCCTTATAAAATGAAAGGACTAAAAATTATTCATGTTAGGTTGCGCTCCTAAAATCATTGTTAAACTTGTGTTTTGAAAAACAAAAATATGCTATGACAATCTACACACAATATACTATTGCGATGACTATAATTTTGTAGCCAACAGATCTATATACTAATTTTAATATTTTTTTGAATTCGATCAATGGGAAAACCTTGTCAGTTTTAAACATGTTTTTGGTTATGACACTTGTCTCTCAATTGACTATAAAACTTAAAAATCTACGAATATCCTTTTGAAGTAGACACTCCAATTAACCACTCCATATTTATTTCAATTTTTTAGGTGGTTTATTTTTAAAGTTATATATTTTTCATTTCACCGCATTTTGAAAGAGATGAAACTAAACTCGACACATGTTAAGAAACAAAACAAATAAAAATATCAGATCTCACCTATACACAACAAAATCTATACCTACAAAAAGTAGATTTAATGACGAAAGTAACAGTATCAAGCCCGATAGTCAATTTGCAGTGTAAGGCATTCATTTTACCTTCCGAAAATGGAGAAACCTGAAAACTGTGCAAGTTTTAGGTCTCAGAGGTTATTCAGTTGAATAATTATTCAGCCAAATAATGTTTTTCTGTTATGGTGCCATTGCAAGCAAGGTTGTTTGGCCAAAAAACTAAACGTAAAAATAAATTCCGTTGGCCGGAAGAAAAAAAAATTGCGTTATCTATATATTCGTATAAATAAAACGAAAGAGACTCATTATTTTCTCACATTTTCATTTCGTATAAGTAAAAATATTTTTGAAGGAGTTTTTAGAGGAGATTTCTTTTGCCAAAGGAGTTTTTTTACAAGGTATTTTTCTTCTTATTTATTTCCAAGGGGTACATTGAAAGAGTTTTTTCCCATGGCACTTTTGCCAAAGATTTTGTGTTCTAAAGTATTTTTGCAAAGAAGTTATTTCTTTGCAAGAAGTTTTTTCATGAAGTTTTTCATAGAGTTTTTTTTCCAATATATTTTTGCAAAGTAGGTTATTTCTTTGCAAGGGGTTTTTTCAAAGAGTTTTTTTCCAAGATATTTTTGGTGGGTTATTTTTGTGCAATGGGTTTTTCCAAAGAGTTTTTTTGCAAGATATTTTTGCAAACGAGTTTTTTTTTTTCCAAAATATTTATATAAGTTGTTTTTTCAAAGAAAGTTTTTTTTCAAAGAGGTTTTTTTTTCCAATTGTTTTACAAAGAAGATTTCTTTACAAGGTGTTCTTATTTTTTTCCAAGGGTTTTTCCAAAGGATATTAAACAATCATGGGAAATAAAAGAAACTGTCAAAAAAAAAGTGAACGTAAATGTGATGACGATGCTAATAGGGAAAAACAAAAACTCAGAAATAGAAAGAGTAAGGGTTGCAAAAACGGAAGAGAGAATTGAAGATATAAGAACAGATTTACATGACACCATTGATGAAATGGAAATTGAAAATAGGGTACAAGAAGAACAAATTGAAGTTGAAGAGACCATTGTTGAAGATGTAAATAGTGATTTACATGTTAATGTTGATGAAGTCAATATTGAAGATCAAAATCAAGATCCAGAAATTGGACCTAGTATGTATATATCATGTATTTTCCAAATTCATTTTTATAATGAATTATATTTTTGGACATATGTTAAATTAAATTTAACTTGATGTGTAGATACTTTCACCATTGATGATGAAATGTTAGAAGACATTGATTGCGACAAATATGGAGAAAAATTACCCATACATGTTGCATGATATCATGCTACAAAAATTTATGATGATATTCTCAAGGATTGTTCAATAGCACGACAAGCGCAAATTTTGAGATATTTATTGGTATCCAAGAAGTTAGAAGGTGCTACTTCATTATTGGGTATTCACAAAGCAGCAAAAGAGTCAAAACTGAAACATAATGTGATAGAAAATATAGGTGATGCAATAAAAAAAATTGGAAAATCTAGAAAGAAAGATACCAGTGCTGCACGTAGAGCAATTCAAATAGCAATTGTTTCAGCTAGTACTAGACAAAAACGTTTGACAACACAACTAGCACAAGAAATTGGAACCTCAAGAAAGACATTATACAAACATAGAAAATTTAGAATGCAAATAGATGAAAATGATGAACTTGCTTGCTAGGCAATTATTTGTAGACAACATTACAAAGATAGAATGGGAGAAGGTGTTAAAGATATTGTACATAAATATTGGTTGGAACATGCTCGAGTTTCACCAAATTCAAGGGATGTGATACGACAAAGAGTATCACGAAATGTATATGAAAGCCGTCCAAAACATATAACGGAAATGACACAAGTACAATTGTTCAATAAATTCAAGGAGGATCATCGTGGAATTAATATGTCAATCACTACATTTGTGCAACAAAAACCATGGTATGTTAGACCTATTACTATATGGGACACATGTTGTTGTCATTATCATGTGCAATTTCAATTATATTACAACACGTTTCTTGAATTTGGTAAAAAAATTTGGACGAATTCACCACCTCCACCCACAGTACATGAATTCATATCTCAAACTCTATGTGAGAGAAATCACGATGAATTTTTTTTTAATAAGAAATGTGTCAATGGAAAACATTGTCATGGTTGTGAAAATCTTGTTTTATTCCACAATAAATACCCTATCGATAACCTTAAAGTTTTTATTGATTGAAATATTAAAAATTAAAATAAATACTTACTTTTTTATCAAACTTCTATTAGAATCTTGGAATTTTAATCATACAAAACAAAGATTTATAATTAATGTTTATTTGCGGCCCAAGATAATCCCCAGTTGATCAATATTAATAGGTTGAAATTACAGTGCTCTATAGGATACCTCGCAATGATTATTATTCTTCAATGTTCATTGGATTAGATGAGGTACCTCATAGTGATTATTATGCTTTAATGCTCATGGGATACCTCATTTACTATTATACTTTAATACTTATGGGATCGTGGCAATGAATGAATAAGGAATTTGACCATCTAATCTAACTATATTTAAAACTACATGAGAAAATCATTGAAACTGGTGCCAATGGCACTTTAGTTTAATGTTTTGTTTTTTTAATATTATTATTTTCATGAATTAATACAATAATATTTAGTCAAACAAATTAATTTAAAAATCAATGAAATTTGATTTATAATTGTTTTAGTGTTTGAATAAGCAAGATGTTATCATTATTTGCAATATTAATAACTATTGTCATCTAGGTCACTTTAGTTGAAAGAATTTTCCTTATCTTTTTTATATTTAATATAAAATATATATGATTATTATCATGATTTAACAAAAAAAATTCCAAGGAAAAAATATTTATATATATAAGTAATTAATATACATGGTACTAGAATTGGACCATTAAACCCAACCTTTTTTACCCAAAAAACTTGTGAACAAAAATACTCTTTTAAACCATCACCAAACATGATAGTCATCCAGACTCTTATCTACTTGACCAATACATCACAACCATGACGTTACCATCGGAGAAAATTTCCTCCACCATCAAACTAGGTTTGAGATATATCGCCTGCTTGGGAAGGAAATCTACTTCCATGTTCAATTCCCTATAAACATGTATAAAGCAGATCCATTTGAATTCTTCAATAAACTCTTTAATCAAAGCATGTAACCTGGGAAAATAAATAATTGATTTATTCACAATCAATAACCACCTTAGAGTCGCCTAAAATGAGAAGGCCTTTGAATCCTTTTAATCTTGTAGCATATAGAAGCAGCCATAATGCAACAAATTCCGCCTTTGCATTTGATGATATCCCAACCGCATATTTACAGTTTGTATAAAGATGACAATTGTGATACATGAATACCCCTACTCCACCCAATGTTGGATGCCCCTTAATATCCCCATCAAAGAATCTCGTTGAGTATTAAAGTCCAGTTCTAGAATTTAACTTCTCTTTTCTTTTTTACTTTTGTGGAGTATTTAAACTCCAAATATTGCTTATAGATCTGGTGCGCGGTGAACTCTGAAGTAACTAGATGATCATCAAATAAAGCAATATTACACACCCACCAAATACCATTCACTAGAAGACTAGGAAAATATTTATATTTATAAACTTATACATCCATCAACCACAATTTTAAACAAATCTCCAAATAATCACCATCCCATTTGACTTTTGGATTTAACTTCCTCAAAACTTGCATCTAGACTGAATTCACATATTCACATTTAATAATCAAGTGAGCAGTAGATTCATCTTCATGTTTACACAATGAAAAAGGGTGAGTATATTCCATCCATTATCCCATTTCATTAACTTAATTGTTAGAGCTAGCCAAAGGGTGAATTTTGATTTGAGTGGTCCCTTGACTTTCCACAATCGATACCAACACAAAACGCATTATGTTTTCCAAGCATCCTCCGATGTTTCTTTGTATCCAATCTTTGTTTTGAAGGAATCAATCACTAGGTTTTTAGAACACACCAACCGATATGAGGACTCATATAAAGAAATGAACTTGAGCTTGAAACACTCCACATAAGCCTCCAAAATTTTCATTTTGGTATCTGTCCATTTCCAATTCCTCTGCTTCCTTCCGTCACAACGTTCCATTTACCTCTACACATACATTACGTAGATGGAAAATACCGTGATTATGGAGGAGTTCAATAATATCCAACGGTAAGGTATATCCTTGCTCTACATCAAACCATAGATATTTCCCTATTTGCAAGATTTTTCCATTCCCAATTTTCCAAACAGTTCAATTCCCAATTAACAGGAATGCATCAACAAATTCTCTCCACATGATGGAGCAATATTTTTCTAATTAGCACGTTGATCTAAACCAGTCATCCACGGATCAATATTTTAAATATTTTGTCCTCATACATAGTCCCCATAAAGAGTCATTGAAAAAGCATCTCCACATATCTTTTCTAGAAAAGACTTATTTTAAAACAAATAAATTCGTTAGTCCCAATCACCCAACTTCTTTAGGAAATCCAACCTTGTCCATTTTACCAGAGAGTTCCCCTCTTTTGTTTGTTCCCTATCTAGATAAAGTTGAAGCATTTTTTTTCAGATTTTATTAAAAATTTATTTTGGGATATTTTCTATGGAGAGCCAATAAATAAGTATACTCTCCAATACTAATTTTATCAGCACCAATCAGCCACCCCAAGATAAGAATCTATTAGCCCAATCATCCACCTGGGATTCGATCCTTTGATATATCAAAACCTAATCACCAATTTTGCAATTGTTTGGATTCAAAATTAACCAAGATACTTGAACACCTCTCAAAGTTCCTACACCTAAAAAGGAAGGAAAATATTTACATGTCTTAACATATCCTCTTGTAGATTATGATGGAACGAACAATATTTATTTAAATCGAGTTCCATTCATGTGTCCTTACCAAACAGGTCCAAAATTTCTTTAAACTTTGAATACTCCTTCATTCTTCCAGCACCAAAAAGCATCACATGAACAAAAACAAAATGTGATATAGTAACTTTTTGAGAGCTTATTACACCTTTGAAGTCCCCAAATATTCTAGATTTTTTTACAAGCAAGCTTAAACCATCAACCACCAGTAGGAACAAGCATGAAGATAGAGGACAACCCTTCCTAAGGCCTCTAGTTTCTCTAAAAAATTATGAAGGTACCCCATCGCTAATTCCCAAAAAGTAGGAACCTCACTCCTTTGAGGATTCTAGACCGATTACTCTTTGCAATTTGATTTACAAATTGATTTCGAAGATAAATGCTAATAGATTAAAACCTATTTTGTCAGGTATAATCTCTAAAGAGTAGTTTGGTTTCCTTCAAAACAAACCGATATGTGATGTGCTCGGAATGGCACAAAAAAGTATACATTCAATCATTTCTCAAAATATTCCCACTTCAATTATGAATGTGGATCTAGCAAAGGATTATGACTCAAAGTTAGTTGGACCTATATGTGACTAGTCTTACTCCACTTGGGAATGAACTATTCCTTAGTAAATTGGATTATGGGAAGCAATCAACTTCTATTGAATTTAACACCCCCAAATTTTCATTGTTCTCTTGGATTCCTTCACCACCTTTAATAGGTCATCTTTTATTAAATTATAAAACCAAGATAGAATTCCATCGATAGATCATCAAGTATTGGCGTTGTCCCCTTTTTGAAAGAGCCAAGGATTGAAAAATATCCTTATAGGTGACTTTTTATTATAATGTATTATTTATTTCATGTGTTATCATGGAAAGGACCATTATTATGATATTCATGACTTCTCCAATATTATGGTTCTCGACTTCCTTGAAAAGAGAACTAAAAAAAACCCACCCAACACTTTCTCCTTAAACGTTCTCACCATCATACCATCCTGAACTTGGATATCCCATATATTATTAATTCTCTTATGGTGGTTGGCAAAGATATGGAAGAATTTGGTATTGTTGTCACCTTCACTAATCCATAACTCTCAGACTTTCAATCTTTAAAGGATTTCTTACTTTTCTAGAAGATATTTTTTTGTCTTCCAATGATTTTAAAGTGCTTAAGTCTGTGTCTATAAAAACATTATCTGTGATATATAATTCTCTTATTTGATCTTCTACCAATATTAAATTTTCTTGCATATTTTCCTGGTAATATTTTGCCCAATTTTCCATCGCTTTTTTTGTGTTCTACAAAGAATCAATGAATCATTGCATAGTCTAGCTTTCTTTCGAAGGAGGAATATGGTGCCAAGTACTATGAATTAGATTTATAAAATTCTTGTCTAGAAGCCATACATAGTTAAACTTGAAAGGTCTTGGATTCTTCTATCCCCTTTAACCATTTGTAATACTATGGGAAAGTGATCTAAAATACCACCCAACCTACTCCACGTTTTTAGTTTGAATTCCCCGACAACTAAAGCTTCGAAGAGCAATAATCTATCAATACATTTTGAGATCACCTCTTTTCCTCTTTTCACATTTCTCCACATACAAGTTAGATTTACTAGCTCCAAATTCACCAAATGATTCATCTAAAAAAATCTGTGAAAAACTCTACTAAAGGGTCATGTCTATCCTACTCTCCCCATATATCTCTTGTGGAAGTAGTTAGATTTAGGTCCCCTCATAAAATTACATTTTTTCCATTTATAGAACTTGAAGAATATAGTCTCCCAAAAAGGGTGTATCTTTTCGAATATGAGCCATAAATAATGAACAACCTAAATGATATCTCTAGATCCTTAATCTCCAAACACTAAAATGCTTAAATGTGTAACCTATGAGTTTTTTTCAATATACTTCGGCCTCCAACCTGTTACCAAAACAACCGAGTGACCTATGTATCGACCAAAACAAAAACCAAATCCCTTAATCAATAATACAAGAAATTCACAACGTTCATACATTCACACATCGTCTCTTGAATAAAAATAATATATGGATTCAAGACCCTTAAAAGTCTTTTTAGGGTAACTAGTTATGGGCTCCCCCAACCCTTCTCATGTTAAAGGAGAGAAAAATCATTAGGTCACAAATTTGTAATATTTCCCTGATCTAAGGGATCTGTCGATTGTAAATTGTTTATCATCCTGTGCCTCTTTTTAAGCTTGTTGTTGAGCCAAATCCAAGTAGGATATTCTCCATACTTTTGAACCTACAATTTTATTTGTAGATAATCCTCCTTCAATCCCAAACTCACTTTTTATTTTATACCTCGAGATTAAATCATAATTAGGAATAGGCCTCTTTAGCATATCCTTTGAGCTAGCGATATTAGGAGGTTCTGTTGGCTTCTCTAAAAGGGTAAAAGATATAAGTTGACTTCCTTTATTTCCTTCCCTATACACAATGTGAGTCTTAATAGGTTCAACTATAATTTCGTCAATTTTCAAAGGAGTGGAAAGTGATTCCTTGTTATTACAGTGTAGGACATGTCAAGGTCGTTAGATTCAATTACAAGAATTTAGCTTCTTTAAACAATTATAATCTTTACATTTGCTTCTATTTACACTATGTTTCATTAAAGTAACAATTTATATGGTATAAACTATAAAAGTACAAGTATAAATCAAATTGAAAGAAAGTTTATGAAGCATATTCATACAATTCTCCTTCAAATCACAAATTTGAAACAATAATTTAAAATACTTATAATCAGTAGTTTGTCCAAGCTCCACTTTTATCTTTCTAGATTTGTCCTATACAGTAGCTATAAGCCCTTAGGAGCCTCAACCAACCAAATTGATTTACCACCCTGCCAACTAAGAAGTCGCACCGACTTCCTAGTTCCAAGAACTATGTTCTTGGACCACCGAGCCCAAAACTTGAGTACAAGTCCAACCAGTTCAAATTCTTCCCTTTTGAACAGAAAATCAGACTGCTCTGCTTTTTATTCTTCATGCCAACCTCCCTTCCAAATCCATCTAACTCCCTTTTTATCTCCTTTTCCCTCCCTTCATCAAATATTTACTACCTTATTCCCTCATTAAAGTTACAACCAACTTCTCATCCACTAAAACAGGGTTCATTTACTTTTCCACCTATTCCAGATTTGATATAAATCCATAGTCATTTAAGACAACCATAATAATATTATACATTAAATTTTGTGGGTATGGATAGTGTAATATCTGATTATTTATTTAGATAAAATCTACCCTTTGATTCGAACATTTATTCTATGTCAAAACTGTAAATATTAAATTATTATTTACTCACATAAGTCAACATAAATCTAGGCATAACATTGTACACTCCAACACTAATCCCGCGCAATAACATACTTCAACCATACCTTAGTCATCATAATTTCTCCTTTATTCTATTTAATTTGTATGTTTTGTCATAAAATATATTTATAATTAATACTTAATTACCATTTTTTATTAATGAACTAATTATGTTCCAAAATAAAATAATAATGTCCTTTATTTATAATTACTATACACCACAGTCAACCATATTACCTTATAATTAAGACTCAATTAATATTTCTTTATTACTAATTAATACTCATATTTTTTTATTACTAATTAATACTCATTTTTCACCACATAGAATGGTAATTAATTATAAAGTGTTTATAAATAATCCTAATTAATATGGATTTATTAACACATTCTAATTAACCATATAATTAATCCTAATCAATATTCATGGAACTATTTACCATTTTCAACAATGGAACCTTAATTATAAGTAATTCTTTAATTAGCATTTATTGATCAAGTCGATAATAACCTTATTTAAGATAATTTACACCATTAATACTTACTTAATTATTTAGTAATCCTAGTATTTCATTCAACAATTAAGTTAATTAAAATCCTATTAACATTATTAATATCATTAATATTCTTTCATCTTTATTGGTCGCAACCAACAATTAACCCCAATCACAATAATAAACCATTCATTACTAACTTGATGTAATAATATCATTTATTCTTAACTAAATAGGTAATAGTAATGTAATTAGTCGTAACTATGACGTATTAATTCCTAATCAAAATAGTTTAATATTAATTCACACAAGCTTATACATATGTAGACTAGTTATGTAAGCGTAGCTTATGCTTACATACATTGTGTAGGTACACTAATAGTACTTGACCACACATCACACATAATCACACAAGTTATTATCTATCAATGCACATATAGACATGAATTTCAACCGTTTAGACCCTAAATAATATCATAAGACGCTATGACACCAACATAATATACTGAAACACAAGACAAGAGTCAAGCAAAGGGTTTCGACACATAATTAATCAGTTTCCCTCCTAAAACTTCCATGACATTCCTATCTATCTACTTCATTTTATCTAATTCACAACTAACTTCCACATCCTATCCTTCCTCTGTTGGACTACCTTGGAGTGTCATCTACATGACCTAACTCCAGTTAGAACCCTGAGTGAAAGTGTTGACTCCATCAACCAAGCTTCCCCAACAGGAATCCACTAGTCATCATCACACACCTTGGGGAGCGGGTCATAGCACAACCCTCCCATGACTCTGGGGTTCGAGGATAAATAGTGGGTAATGCCTCCACCCCCCTAATGGAACAAGGGACTATGTCTACATCGACATAGTGACTGCGTTGTGACTGTTGTACTCAGTTTTTGTCATCGAATAACCAATTTGGGCAGTTGAGTTTCTGAAAACCCCACACCTGCCCACACATCATGATAATAACAATAACGATTCATTCTCATGCTATTTCTCTTTTGGAATCCATACCATCGATTTACTTCCATTTTGTAGGGCTCATCTACCTTTAGCTCTTCTAAACCTGTCGGTTAGTCTCATAACAAAACGTCATGCAATATAATGCAATCATCGACATATATACATATTTCATTAATACTAACAATAATGTAATCATTTTTTATCATGGACCTCACATCATAATCAGTTATTCAACACATAACTTTAACTGGTATCCATGTACCATCATCTATTAAATTGCATGCTAGAGACATAATCAAAACATGAACATAGTTTATAATATGATCATCACACATATATATAAATTATGCATAATGATAATCCATAAGTCCCCAATGTCATCCAACTGATGAGTTTCCACAACAATAAGCAAATACATACAGGAAATTGGTAATTCAGACGTTTTGGTCAAAACGAGGCATTACATGCAGGCTATAGTCTGGGCCTAAAGGAGTTTCTTCATTTTCATGAACCATAGAAGGATAGGAACCCAAAGACTCACCTTCTTCACAAGAAACATGAATAAAGAAAGGAAAAGAGGGTGACCTTGTACCTTTTAGCAAAATTTTGATAGGAGATATTGAAGCATTAGTAGAGATACTCGAAATATTTTCACCATAGCTCTCTTGCCTATCATCTTGGGAAGTTTTCAACCTTCATTCTTGTTCCACTTTGAAATGTGTCGTTATCGCTTCAGTGTTTTTTTAACCCATATGTTTCTTTTATGTCCCTTCATAGATAAAGTGTTTGGGCACTAGGAAAGCAAATGAAAGTTGATCTAGATGCTAGATAGGACTCTGACCAAACACATGAGGGCCAAGATTTAAATTTTTTTAGAGGGAGAGAGGCCACAAGAAAAATGCCCCTTATGCAAAACCTTTATGACCCTTTATTTTAAATCTTTGAGAGGATCTGGAAAGTCATGTGATAAAAAAATTTGGGATCGGTTTGACTTTCACATGCACTAGCATTTATGTCATCGCTCAATCCAAAGATATCCCGCACATCCACATCTGAGCCAAAAATTGACATGGAGCTAACACCGCCTTCTCTATAGTCTAATAGATCTTCCATATTGACAATCACTTTATAGAGCTTAATATATGTTTTCAAAAGCATGATTTACATCTAACATTAACTCATCAGTACCTCACAACGGGAAATTTTCCAATAGACGGGCCCTTGAAGCCACATACCCTCGTAACCTTTGAAACTACAGACCCTTAATTTAACAAAAATATATAATAAAATAAATTGTTCTGAAAAAAAATCAAATATAGTTTAGGATTGTTTTCATGATTTAATATGCAAGATACTATCATTATATAAAATTGGAGCTTATATTTAACTATCATACAATTTATTACGGAGAAAACTTCTTATGGATTGGGGTACCACAATAGATAGAGTAACCACAGAAATCAATCCCTTCCCAATATGCAAGAGAAATAAAACATCTAACACTAAAGGATCTCGAAACATACCTTATTCCGGATGGTTGATGTAGATCCATGTTGAGCTTTTCAAATCCCGCTTGTGTTAACAATTTGCTCTCTCAACAATCAGCAAACAAGACAAGCATGCTATATAATGATGTTAGACCTACTCTAGCATGTATAATCAATAATCTATAAGCAATTAAAAGCATCCATGGATTCAATATTTATTTAAATGCACGTCATTGGACAAGAAAAGATATTTCTATTAATATAAATCAGAGATTACAAGAATGACAACCTATGTCGGCACGTCTGCGAACCAGAGAAACTGAGTCCTCCACCTGAGCCTCCACCACTTCAATCCTCCATCTCTTGATAGCAAGCTCACAAGCAAAGGCAATCTTGGGAAGAACACAAAGTGCTCCAAGGGACAAAGGGATGCAGACTCAAGTATAAGCTACGACAACAATGGACTATAGTTTTCTTGCTCTTCAATTCCTCTCCTTTCAATGTATCCAAAGGGTTCCTTATATAGTGCATTAATGGGGTAATGGAAGGTCAATTCCAAGCGATCTGAAGGCATATGAAAGGCCAAGAGACAAGTGACTCGAATCCACATCAAGGAAAACTCTAAAACTATTTGGCCTTTTGCACACATCCTGATGTACGCGAGTTTAAGGGTCATATCCGCGTATATACGTGAGAATGGGTTTAAAAGTCTCGTATGGCAAATAACAGGTGTTTTTAGGGATGATCTTGGAAACATAAAAGGTACAAAAATAGTCCATGGGGTCCAAAGAGTTTGCAGAGGGTAGGGAAGGCCATAAATGTGTGATCTGCCATGTGTGGTAAAATCAGCTGTAACAGATGCCCCCTAATGTGTGAGGTCAGAGGGGTGATACGGTGGCCGAAATACATTATAAGTCCATCCCAGAAGTGGAGTGATGAAGAACCAAGTGGAAGAACTAGCCATACAAAAATACAGTACAAATATCTCTGTATATGACTGCAAGTACATACAGCAGTCTCGGATACATAACAGTACAATGGCCATGAATAGGCATGATACGAAATATGACATGTGTGGTCATCGCCACATACAATATAGATAGATCATAATCTCCATGATGAAGATATACAAAGGATCATGATATCCATGAAAGCTGAATATATACAATGGATCAAAATCTCCATAATGGCTGAAGATATCTGACATACACTGGAATCAAGTCACGAGAGCTGAAATCTCATGAACACTGGCACGATCAAGGAGGTAGCATATTTGGAATGCCATCAATCTAGAAATTCTTCTACATAATATGCTACGAGTACATGTCCTACTATGTGAATAGAGGTGTCGAGATCGAACATAGTATTCCATCGTCTGATTACCGGTCATTGATGTATACCATTGACAGACACGAGATCACCCATCGATAATGAAAATGGGAATCAAGGTACTAGAGTGAAATCTAACAAGTGTGAATAAATGTGTTGAGGTCGAACACTTGAAATAATCCATCGATCAGGGGACATTGATGTATTCCCAAAACTGTCGATGGTGAGAGAACCTGCCACTGATGACTGCAAGTCTCAAGGCACTAAAAATGACTCTAGACTCCTATCCCAGAATAAATGATCTGAAGTCGATGGGATGAAATCCACTGGAAGGAGGGCATTAAGGAATCCCCCATCATCCAACACGAGGTACTTAGCAAATCTGTATAATGTGGAAGGACTCGATCATAATGTGCACGAACCAGTAATAGTATCGAAAATGGCCGACATGCAAAGTCAAGAAAAATGAGGAATGGCCGACTCAAGCTTCAACTTCCTTCGAACAAGAGCATAAAGGTGAATGGTGACTAAATGTAGGCAACATAGACTCGATATATGAAAACTGGGACATCTCTGCGACATAGGAGGCATCGACAGAGGCTCCATAGGGACTAGAAGCTTAACCAATCAGTGGAGATAAACTCAGAGAAATGAGTACAGCTCCTAAATTCAAACTATTAACCCAGCCAATGGATGTGATATGCAGTGCTATGTTCGAAGGTGACACAACTTGACTGCTGCCAAAGATAACATCTTTTCCTATCTAGCTTTTTGGTTTTTTGAATTTTTTTTTGGACTTTTTCAAATATTTTGAAAAGCTTGAAAAAGAACAAAAGTGCTTTATAGTTACAAACTAGGAGGAGACAAGTGTCAAGGGGAAAACAAACTATTTTCAAGCAATTAAACATACCTATGCTCAATGCAAGGACACATGTGTAGGATAACAACACTCAGGGGAAAGTCCCCTCCTAGAAAAAATGGGGAATCAAACTGCAAAAGATATATAAAATGGATCTACGTGGCTAGACATGAGACAAGCTCGGGCTATATGGCTGATAATAAAAGTTAGGGAAGCCAGCATAAGGCTCAATAAGGCAAGAAAAACTCATGATAATGCAATTATAACTTGACATAAGGGAGTCCTGGGGAAAAGGCCAACAAAAAGATCAAGAGGAGTATGAGGATCTTGCGCAAAGTCATGGCGATACTATACAAAGGACTCACACACCCTAAAAGAAAAATGTCGGCATGGGCACCAAATGAAAAACGAGAGCTAACTAGGGTACCCATGTATGGTCAAGCTCTATCATTCACATCATGTCACTTCTAAAACCAACAAGAAGGTTTCGTGACAAGATAGAATGGGTTCATACCTAAGGTTATAATGAAACGGTCATAAGGTCATGCAAAGTGAAAATGGATGTGAAACCTAACCTATATGCCAGTTTAGAAATAATACCTGAAATCGGCACAAACGGGTCAAACCGTGCTCAAAACGGACTCCTACATCATCAAATTAGTTCAAAACGGTCCAAAATGGTCAGAAACGGTCAAAACTATAGAAAGTGGGTAAAAATTTTCAAAAAAAATCTATAAATAGTAAAAAATTTAAAATTTCCATATCATTTGAAATTTTACCCATTTGAGCTCAAAACTTCCAACGTGAATTTCGGGAGCATCATCCAGCGAAATTCGACACCGTTTGATCCAAAAAACTCCTCATGTCCTCCTCTTCCTATTTCATGCAAATTTTTTCAGTTTTCATGGTCCATTTAATTTTTAATGACATCCTAATTTGTGTGTTTCGGCCCACGCAGGTATCGGGGTTTTTTTTGCGTATAGGGCTAGCCATACATGGAAAAAATGCCCAAACCTGCGTACATATGTGACTGTTTTGCAAACAGTCGCGTATGCGGCCACGAATGAGTTTTTCAAGGGTAAATAATAATCAAATCTCTTTTTTTTTATGCAGGATGGTTTTAGAATGGAGGGAAAGGGAACATGGTGATGTAGAAGAGTTCATGTAAGGTGACTTAATGGCCCAACAAGCATTGCGTGCATGTGGTTTGTATAAGTTTTGGTGTCTTGGTAGCCTGAGTGGCAAACCAAGACTCTTGCAGATGCTAGTGGATTACTGGGATCCAGAATCTGAGTCTTTTCACATTGATGGGATGTCGCTTAGTATAGAAATTAAGGACATATACTTTATCACTGGATTATTTCGACGAGGAGAGGTGGTAAATCTCCGATCTCGTGGGCCAGGAGGTGGGTTGACTATCGATGAGTACATTGCGGTGTACTGCTTTCCGGACACCGAAAATGTTGGGAGTCAAATCCTAACAAACTCGATCCAAGTGCTGGGACTGAAGGCCATACTATTGGCGCTCGGCAAGATAGTTGGATTAGCTTCACTCCACCAGGCCTCTCGGCCACTGATGTTCTATGTGGTGCAGTGTATGAGACCCACAGTGTATGACTGGAGCACTACGTTGTTGAGCAACATGAAGCAGTAGCTCAGTGACTGCAAGATGGGCAGGGTGAGAAACTTTAGTTTCGACAGCATACTGAGCACGTTCTTCTTTGAGCGTGTACCGGGGCTAAGCCCTAGAGTGGACATTCCTCCACACGGAGTTTGAGATACGGCCCAATGATGTTGGGAAAATGTTGTGCGCAGACTGGACGGAGGTAGGGTGGCTAACCCCTACCCAGCAGACTTCTTTCCATGGTGGTAGAGGCAGATAATTGCCATCAATGACTACCCCTATACAGGGATAGATTTCCATAGAGATATGAACATGCCCCTACCACCAGGAGCAGCATATGGTGACATAGGTAACGAATCCCAAACCCACCTTTTAAGTTTTTTGAATTATTAAATTTTTTTGTGTTTTTTGATAATTTGACTCAAAAGACATGTTTTGGTGTGACAACACATATGACAATTTGTCATGTGTATGCAGATGTTGGACCACAGTGACCAGATGGTTTCCCTCGTCATAAACAGAGGGGAAGAGGAGACGACATTATGGGTGTGGATGCGGAGCGGACGCTCCAAAGCATTCACACAAACTTTGTACACTTGACACACAGGGTACCCATGGCACAAGTCGAGGACTTTCCTGAGGCCATGCAGCGCCAGGTGGTTGGTGTACCATGGGCATGGGTTCGATTATTTCGATAGCTAGCTAGAGTCGTGGTGTGTTACCACGATCAGAACCCCCCTCCTCCTCCACAGGCTTAAAGACCTAAGAGTACTTCTTTTTGTACGACCATGTATTATATTTTGGTGGCTCGAAAGCCCCAATTTTGTATTATGACACGTATGTATTATGACATCACATTTTGGATGTTAATGAAAAACTTTTATGATGATCAATTTTATTTATTTACATGTGTGCAAAAATGTATGTTTATGATATGCTTATGGTCTATGAAACAAATTCCAATCTAACACATAGTTAGCATATGAGTCAACAACTTGATTAAAAATTCTTGAAACATGAATGTATGTTATATTTTCAAATTTTTGTTCTATCAATCTCACACGTAAGAATCTTCGTAATAATATCGGATCCCTAATATGATACGAGCCATTAAGCTGTGAAACCACTAACTGTGAATCAAGACATACCTCAAGAGAAAGAACACCATGCGAAATGGCATCATGCAATAACTCAATAACGGCACTATATTCAGCAACATTGTTTGAAGAAGGTCGTAAACATACGCCTCCTGAAGACAATACTTGACCCGTAGGAGTATAAATCACCCAAGCAACCGAAGCTGAGTTTTGAGTGTGATGGCTAGCACCATCGGTGAATCCTATGTAAACGGAAGACTCCATCGACATCTGCCATAAGAAACGAAAGCTAATTAACAAACCCAATCACCATAAGAAAACCTAACTATGCAACTCAAAAACTGTACAATAATATACAACAATCAGCTCCAACTGAAGATCATGCATAGTATTTTTTAAGATAGGTCCCATTTCTAGGCTCCGCCAAGGTTGTCACTTCATAATCCACTAGCTCATTGGCACCCTTCTCTAACACACGTTTGACCACGTAAGGACTATGCCACATGGGATTAAACTTCCCTGCCCCCAAGGGTTCTTTAGTTTGATCCCACAAAAGGACCAAATCACCTTCCCTAAACTTCCTCGGACGGACAGACTTATCATATTGAACCTTGACGCAACGCTTATTTACTTCTAAAGCCACTAAGGCATCTCGGCGCTACTCATGAAGCTACTCTAAGTGGACCAAACGTTCTTCCAATGTGGAAGTGTCTGGTAAAAGCTCTATAGATAACTTCAATGAAGGTATTTCACATTCAACCGGCAAGACAGACTCCACCCCATGCACAAGCTGATATGGAGAGAAACCGGTGGCAATCTTAACTGCGATTCTAAAGGCCCACAAAGCAGGATATAACATGATATGCCAATTCATCTTGCTTTGTGCGATGGATAGTTGGAGAATGGACTTAAGTGATTTATTCACTGCTTCAACATGTCCATTCACCTGAGGATAATAAGAAGAGGAATGCTCTTGCTTATACCCTAACTTTGAAGCCAACTCTTCCATCATTCTATTCTGAAAGTGCCTACCATGGCCAGTACAAAGTGTTATCCACTATAAGGTAGTTCTTAGCTACATGACGTAATCGTCGTCGCTCATCCCGTGAAAGGTGAGTAGGGACCTTCAACGTTTGCAAATATACAATGATGTCCCTATACCATGGCTCCAAAGTTGAGATAAGGAAAATATACTCATCGACAAACTTATCCTCATAAACCTCTTCCTCCTCCAAACTTGGAAAATCAGATATGAGTTCCACAAAGATCAACGATTTCTTCGATTTCGCCGAAACGAATTCAAGATTGAACTCTTGCAAAATAACAATCCATTTATTGTATTTTCCCCCAATCATCCTTCTAGTGAGGATGAACTGAAACGAATTGATATGAGCTACAACCAAGGTTCGGCGAAGGAGAATGTAATGTCTCAATCTCTGAACCGCATGAACGGTGGCCAAGGAAAGCTTCTCCACATGGGAATAACGATAAGGTTTTAGCTAAAATAATATATGACATGCTCGTGGAGCTCCTCGTCCTCCTGAACCAAAACCATACCAACCATCTCCATGGACGCAGCCACATAAATCAAGAAATCACGGCTATAGTCAGGTGGACTAAGCACGGGGGCCGACGTTAAGGCTTGCTTAAGAGCGTCAAAGGACTCTTGGGCTTGCTCATCCTAGAAAAAAGGAGTGTCCTTCTTTAAAAGATGCATAAATCCTTTAGTCAAATTGGCAAAATTAACTACGAATCTCCGCAAGAAATTTGCCATGCCTTGCAAACACTGAAGATTTCTAATATTACGCGGGGGAGACAATTGATGTATTACCTCAACCTTTAAGGGATCGACTCTTATACCCTCCCTCGATACGATGAACCCTAGCAAGAAACCAATAGTCACGCAAAAGATACACTTATGAGGATTTAACCGAACCTGATAATGACGGCATCTTTCGAATAATAACCTCAAATGGTATGGATGGTGCACTCTCAAACGAGAATGAGTAGCAAGGTCATCCAAATACACTTCGATAATCATTTTGAGATCATGAAAAATTAAGGTCATAGCCCACTGAAATGTAGCTCCGTAGTTTTTAAGGCCGAAAAGGCATCTTTCGATATGCAAAAGTACCCCAAGGACAAATAAATGCAGTCTTATGTTGATCCTCGGGTTTAATCTGAATCTGATTATATCCAAAAAAACTTTCCATGAAGGAGAATACCTCACTTCCCGCACACTCATCCAAAATCTGATCAATAAATGGTATGGGAAAATTATCCTTAGGACAAGCACGATTTAAATCATGGAAATTAGTGCATATACGGATCGCTCCCTGCTTCTTATCAACCGAAACGGGATTTGAAACCCACTCCATCAAGGGAACTGGATAGATAAAACTAGCTTTTAACAGTTTCTCTATCTCAGCCTTATTGGCGAGTGCTTTTCAAGGATTCACCACACGGAAACATTGTCGAACCGGCTTTGCATACGGATAGGTCTTAATCCCATGTTCGACAATACGAGGGTCGATACCTGGAATTTCCTCTTATGACCAAGCAAAGATACCATGAAACTCTTTAAATAGATTGGTATACTCCTTGATCTCATCAGGGGAACAACTTGCCCGAATGTAAACGTTCTCAACTTTTCCAGGATCGTGAGAAATATTGATAGGAATAGTAGGTGATAAATTCACCATGTTCCCATCAGCCATCTGACCAGGAGAGCTCAATGGAACCATGGGACTACCAATATTCTCGCTAAGAATCTCCCTAAAGTCATCATGCTCCATACGGTTGAGTTTGGGAATAAAATATGATCGATGATGTAATTCTTCCCAAGGTGGCTCAACTCTAGACATGGCCTCAATAATGGCTTCATCTGATGGAAAAACATCGTTGAGGAAATCATGTGCGTGAGAGGACTCAACTACCCATGCAGGTAGCACATACGGGTTCTCCTCCTCCGTCCACGAAGAGGAAGGACTAGGCTCTGCAACTTGACCAAGATTTTCTTGATATGCTACCATCGTTGTAGGAAACGGCACATTAGTTTTGATAGGTCTAATCAAAGGACTCAATGAAGGAAGAATCCAAGGATCTTCCATATGGGTAGTGCAAAAAGACACGGAATTCAACAAGGATGAAGCCCCACCAAAACTAGATCCGATCATAAGAATGGGCGCAGGACAGCTAAAGATTCTCATAAGAGATAGATACATACCCACACCCACACTCCCAGTTGCTGAATGAGAATGATCAATAATCGGGATAGAAGCTCCCGATGATGCATTAACACTTGGATTACAGAATGATGTTTGATCAATCATAATGATCTTCCCATTAAATGGAAAGCATACCACTCGAAAGAGAGAAGAGGCTACGGCTTGCATACTATACATCCAATTCCAGTCCCGTAGAAGATTGTAGTCAAGGGGTACATCAACCACCTCGACCTTGATCACGACAGTCTTCCCTCCCAATTGGACCTTAAGAGAAGGAAGAATCTTGTGCGGCCGAAATGATCTACCATCAAAAGCTGTCAACATAGTAGCGGATTGAGACAACTCGGGAGAACCCAAACCCTTTCAACATGACAAAGACATCATAGAAGCAGTAGCACCTTCATCAATAACAGTGCATTTGATGGTCATATTAAGACATTCTACATGAATCAAAAGAGACACATAGTAAGGAAAGCAAGGTTGTATCCCCATGGTTTCAAATTTGATAACGGAAGAAGATTTATCATCATCAACCCCAAGAGCAGAAATCAAGGCCCTCCTCTGTGGAGGACAAGTCTGAATTACTTCAAGCACGGACATTGCACAAGGAGTTTGGCCCAAATCCTTGACAACGGAATAGTTCTGGGCAGCTCGGGCATTAGGATTGTGCCCTGGACACTTTAGGACTCCCTTACGAATGTGAGGTGCAACTTCAGGTTTATCCGTAGGTTTTTTGATATGCAAAGGGCTCTCGGGTGGAGTGGGTTCCTTTCCAACGTCTAGTTGTGACGAACCATAATCCTTCACACAAGTCACAACCTTAGTAGTGCGCACCATGTTAACGCAGCCATGAACACTATTGGCTTCCAGCGGATTTCGATCTCCACCTGATGCACAATGAGGATCAATGGTCCTCAAGTTCATATTTTGATTGTTGGGTAAAGGATTAGTTAGCATGGCTAGGCCCTATGCTATGAATCTCGAGGCATCTTCCATATGAGGGCACAAGTGAGTGAGGTGGTCCTCCTTAAATTAATTTTCAAGGAAACTTTACCTTGCATTTAGACTGTTTGTCCCCCCTAGCATTACGAGCGTTCTTGTCATTATAATTAGCATTTTCGTTCTTGTTCCCACCCTTATGATTATCTTTCCCTTTTTTCCTATTCCTTCTAGGCTGCTGGTTTCCCTTATGGTCTGATCATTGCACAAAAAGTACACTCATCATTTGGGCAGGTTGAGACAAAGTCGTGGCTTGTCCCAATGCGGATTGATTAATTGACAATTGGCTCACTTGTTTCACAACCGAATCCATAGGTTTGGCACTTGTACAACCCACAATGCCATTGGCATGTGGTCCAGGCTTGATCTTGGGATCGAAACTAGATCGCAGAGCATTAGGTATAATCTCATACAAAATTCTAAATTGAGCGTAAATCCAATCCAACTCGTGTGCCCTAAATATTGCTTGTTCCTCATTTTGGACTCCAGATGTAGAAACATCCTTCACGATGTAAGGTAACAACGACTTGAAGAACCACTCAAGGAGAAATTCTGGTGGTATAAAGGCTTTAATCAAACGCTTCCATCTATGCCACTCTTGAATATGATCTGAGATATGTGTGGCTTTGCCTTGCTGAAATGTCGACAAGAGCTTGGTACCAACGTCGTAACATACGGGTAGCTGAAAGTGATTGAGGAAAGTCATGGCAAGGTCATCAAATAAAACGAATGCCCCCCTTGGTAACTCTATATACCATTTCATTGCAGGCACGGTGAGGGTGTGTTGAAATAGCCTCAAATAGATTGAATCCTCATGTAAGGAATTGGAAGAGCACCAAAGGTGACAAGTAGTTACATGCTCACTAGGATCTTCTCCAGCTTTTCCCTCGAACTTGGGAATGTCCAAAGGAAGCTTGTTAGGGATGGTCGGTCAGGACGAGTCATGAGATACCAGATCGTTCATAAGTCTCGATAATTCAAGTAAGTTCAATGTTGCGAGGAAAGGGAGCCTAGGTTGATCCGCTTTATGCCATGATCCCTAATAGTTATGGTTCATGTAAGGCTGATTGCTATAAATACCATGGCCTTGGCCATAATAATCCCCTCCCATTTGACCCATATAGGGTGCTGCATAGAAGCTTTATGATGTGGTGTACCTTGATTATGTGGTGCTACAAATCCATAATTGGAAGAGTAAGCAGGTTGTTGATACCCACACCCATAGGGTTGATAGTTCTATCCATACTGTGGTCCATAAGACTATCCATGAGAAGCTTCATAAGGTGTCCCATGGGATTTCCCATGAGAATGTCCATAGTTAGGGATATGGGGAACTCCTTGAGATGAACCATGAGATGATCCAAAAATAGGGATATGACCTCTTAACATAACAGGAGGTACTTGACTATGAGATACTACCATTCGAGCAGTCGCAGTATGAACATGGCTAGTAGCAATATTTTGGCCCGAAGGACCACATGAATGAGGGAGAGGAAGGGTTGTCAAAAATTCATTCGAAGGAGTAGGGTTCAAGGACGAAGGAAAATGTGAAGGGATGTAAGTGGTGTTCCCTATGGTCACTCGTTTCGGTTCTAGTATCCGCATCTGGTTACTAAATCTAGGTCTAATACGGACATGTGAGGTTGCTTCCACCACCAGGATGGAAGGTGCAATGTGACTAGTGCTCCCAAATATCTTCACATGGAAAGGAATAGGAGTGCCCCCAAGTGTAGTACTAGGTTCAACTTCCAACTCAACATGATGTGTCGGATCAGGTGCAGGGATATCAAACATGCCATAACGAACATGACTAGTGCTTGTGGGTTTATAGTGAGTCTCGTCGCCTGGATACCAATACCAGCGACCTGTGAATGAGGGATCATAACCAGAATGTGAAGGTATTTCCAGTGAAGGATCATATACGGGAGTAGGATCTTCATCCCCAATCTCATGAGGTGGAGAGGACATCTCAGGAATATCATCCTCGTGATCTCCCATTGTGTGTGAATCAAAGTGAGAAGTAGTCCGCCCGGACTGTCTGTTTCTCTCTCCCAAAGGAGGAGGAGACATGGAAGGTGGAAGTCCTGCTAAATGATGAGAACGGAAAATTTCCGCACCTAAATCCACAATGACTCAAAAAATGAAAAGACTTAATCTAATTACGCAACCCTTAGGCAAACTAGCGTGCACAGAGAATACACCTATAAAATATAAAGCCAAATCGCAAGCAAACAAGGGTAGGATATGTGAGCTCCTGAATGAAGTAGGTATGCCTCACCTAGGAGAGGCTTGAGACTCCCATACACAACAAGCGGAGGTTTGTAACCAATTATAGTGGCCCTCAACTTCAACACATATAGTGACTATGTTGTCCGACCCCTACCTGGCCAGGACACCTATAGAATAACCTCTACGAAGTACCCCCTCGATAACCTAGGTAAGGCAACTAAGGTCACTTCAATGTAATCAATGCTCAAGCGGACAGTCGCAGGCGGGATTGACCGTATGGGTAGGGTAGCAAAGCCTGAAACTCTAGAAAGAGCCCCCAAATACAAATACAATCTTGGAAATATCTCTGGTGATACTCAGTTATGACCAGGGGTCATCCCAATCAATAACCGCTCACATTGCCTCGTGCTTAACTCCCTTGTAAGAGGAGGATCCTGAGAAACACTAATTATATAAAGGAATTTCACACTCTCNCGAATTTGCTCACAATGAACTATTCCAAGACCCTAAAACCTAAGCTTGTTGGTGCACCCTATAAAAGAAAAGAGTGTAATTCATTTTATTATGCGTTGATTTTAGTTGGCTTATTACTCAAAAGGGCAAATGGTCATGCAACTAATGATGTTAAGACGCAATAAGAAGTAAAATGCACACTTAAAAATTAATGCAAATGCACTGTGTCAAATGAAAAACGAGGTATACTACTACGTGAAGTGCAAAATTTTCCTTCAAATGAATATGCAATCATTCCTATATGAGAATCTGACTAATACTCTCCAAGCAAGCCTAATACAAGTACCATGCAAAATGCAAAATGCAAACAATGCATAATGATGCAAAAAGCAAATGTTTTTTGTATTTTTTGAATTAAATGAGATAAAAATCACAAGTATGACTCTACAACCCTCAGACTCTACAAGCACTATCAGAAAGCACCCAAGAAAATCACCAAGGTAAAAGAGACCTAATGCACTAATCCCAAAACAAAAAATAGAAAATGAAATGGCAAGAACACTTTCAAAAAATTAAACTAAAAAGTGTCTCTGGTTAAAAACAGAGGTGTATACAGACTCTATAAGCATCCAAGAAGACTCATCAATCATCCAAACTCACCCAGCAATACTTAATCTTCCCAAAAAAGGTAAAACTCGAGGCATACACGACTGTTTGCAGAAAATCCACGTATATACACGGCTATTCCAGGAAAACGCGCATGTACACGCGACTGTGAAGCAAAAACCTACGTATAGGAAGAAAAAGAGATAAAAAAGAAGGAAAATAGACAAGCTAAGACAAAATTTACTCCTATCAGACACTACTAGGAAAACATGCCCCCAAACCCGACTCAAAAACAAAGAAATCGGAGCAATTCAAGAACATTGAATGCCGAAAAAAACCTTAAAGGAAATGACTAGGAACTCCCCAGTATGTTCTTCAATTCTATTACAGGGAAAACTTCCTATGGCTTGGGGTACCACAACAGACAAAGTAATCACAGAAATCAATCCCTCCCCAATATGCAAGAGAAATAAAACATCTAACACTAAAGGATCTCGAAACATACCTTATTCCGGATGGTTGATGTAGATCCCCGTTGACCTTTTCCAATCCCGCTTGTGTTAACAATTTGCTCTCTCAACAATCAGCAAACAAGACAAGCATGCTATATAATGGTGTTAGACCTACTCTAGTATGTATAAGCAATTAAAAGCATCCATGGATTCAATATTTATTTAAATGCACATCATTGGACAAGAAAAGATATTTATATTAATATAAATCAGAGATTACAAGAATGACAACCTCTGTCGGCACGTCTGCAAACCGGAGAAACTGAGTCCTCCACTTGGGCCTCCACCACTTCAATTCTCCATCTCTCAATAGCAAGCTTGGGAAGAACACAAAGTGTTCCAAGGGACAAAGGGATGCAGACTCAAGTATAAGCTATGGCAACAATGGACTACAGTTTTCTTGCTCTTCAATTCCTATCCTTTCAATGTATCCAAAGGGTTCCTTATATAGTGCTTCAATGGGGTAATGGAAGGTCAAATCCGAGCGATCTCAAGGCATATGGGATGCCAAGAGACAAGTGACTCGGATCCACATCAAGGAAAACTCCAAAACTATTTGGCCTTTTGCACACATCATGATGTACATGGGTTTAAGGGTCATATCCACATATATACGTGAGAATGTGTTGAAAAGTCACGTATGGAAAATAACAGGTGTTTTTAGTGATGATATTGGAAACATCAAAGGTACAAAAACAGTCCATTAGGTCCAAAGAGTCTGCAGAGGGACAGGGAAGGCCATAAATGTGTGATCTACCTTGTGTGGTAAAATCAGCTGTAACACAATTTAATTTTATCAATATTAATAAAATGTGCATTTAAAATATTTAAGAATATACTTATGAAATATCATTTTAAGAATTTGATTCAAAAATTAACCAAATCATCCAATCATTAATTGAATCATGTAAAAATGTTTAATCAACATATCATATCTTGTTTCCCACACAAGGGTAGACTGAGTGGATAGGACTCCTAGTGATAATGTCGCCCACCTGAGGTTGATTCCCCTAGACTTACCTGGACACATGGTTGTGTCCAGTCTATGTAAAAAAATGGGTTATAGTGGCAGCAATGAGATTTATTCATGCAAGAGTGATTCTTCACAGTTACCAATTCGCTCTTCCATGTGTGTGTGTGTGTGTGGTTCACAACCTTAGAGAGGGGTTTTTACATCCATGGGAAGAATTCCCAGGGGGGCCACCCAAAGGAACCTCACCCTATTAGCTCTAATTATGGATCCTAACCCGATGGGGACATCAAGAGAGGCCCTTATATTTCTATGCATAGCCACACAGGGATTTGACCTCGAGACCTTCTGCTTACAACTCACAACTCTCAACCACTTTAGATAATCCATAAATAAATAAATATATATATATATAACATATTGCCGGGGTGGCAGGTCTGGGTGGGGTGTTATTAGACCCTGGAGGAACTATTATGTAGTCATTATCTTGGATCCTTGGACATGAACTAACAATAATGTTGAATTACTAGCCTTATGGAAAGGAACAAAGCTTTGGGTTAAACGAAAAAACTTTCATATGCTCTCAGAATTGTCGACTCAATAATTGTTATTAAATAAGCTAGGTATCGAACTGCAGTTAACAACTCTACATTAGCAAGAATCCAAACAAGAATATGGAGCGACCTAGACTAGTTACCAAAGGTAGATATCTTCCATGTTCTCTGGGATCAAAATAAACAAGCATACGCCCTGGACAATGTGACCACAAAGGAAATAATAGGAAGTTGTATAAACCATAGTAGAGACGTTAAATATGATTCAATTCCCTAACTCACATAATTAAAGGTCTAGTCCTAAGTTCCCTAAGGGACTAAGCAAATTCGTATGATATAATGTCGAATGTAAGGAATTGAGGGAAATCCATGCACCATTAGTCGAGGCTTCCAACATGAATCTGAAGGTACAGGAACCTAGTATCTACCTTGAGTACAGTTCGAATTTAATTAAATGTGAGGATATCCAATTCGATGCAAGTCCTCTTAGGATAATGTTCACGTAGAGTAAGTGGCATGTCAGGATATGTGTTAGTTTTGATGGCATTCATGTTTCTCATGAGTATATTTACATAATACATCAATTACTTCTCATAGATCGAGGCAGTACACATCCCCTCAGGTACGCCAGAAGCACAGACGCTAGGAGCAACATTTATGGAAATGATATAGAAGAATATGCGGTGATGGATTTACAATGGAAGGTAATCATTTTCAAACAAGCCGATTATAATAGTCTCTGCTAACCCACAGCAGGGACTAATAAGGTGTGAAATCTTTGACAGAGGAGCAAGGCCCCATCTCCTTGAAATGGATTAAATACTCGAGGCGAGGCACAAGAATTTATATGGGTAAGTTTTGCAAGGCAATTATGCAAGTTTATAACTCTAGTATGTTACAAGCACACAATAGGGAAATAGTTTCCACCTTTGCTTGTTGTGTTCTTCATCGTCAATGCCAATGTATTTATCATTGTTCCGCAGAGAGTCTGGGAGGCCCACAACATTGTTGCTCCATGTCAACTAGATGTCGAAACCTACATCGGATAGCTAACAAATCTAGGAGAAGAGAAGAATGGGAAGACGAAGAGGATGAGGAGGCAACAAGAAAACGAGATTTCCAACTCCAATTGAATTTACTAAATGATAAGGTGGATCATCAGCAATACAAGCTAAAGGACCGAGAAAGATGATGGTGCCCATGCCAACCAATAAGGAGGATCATGTTCCATGCCCATTCCAGTTTTAAGAATTTCCTATGCTTTATTTCTTTTTGTTTCTATTAGGATAATATGTAAGGTAATATAATGCCAAGAATGTTGTAGTGAATCTACGTAGATATAGTATTCAAATAGAAGTAAAAAAATCAGTTGATACCAGCATGATGATCAGTCATACTATTGGTTTCTTCTTGGTTTTAACTATGTTTTGATGAGGTGCTTGCCTTTCTTTTAATATAAATATCCTGGACAACAAATAATTCATTTTGAAGAAGAGTTAAACATTATATGACTTTGATGGTTGTACTTTTTTGCAATTACAATCCAAATTAAACAAATTCTTAAAACTAAAGTTAAACATTATATGGAAACTCTAAATTTAAATGAGTGATGCATCTCAAATTTAATTTAAAAGAGATAAATAATTAATAACGTTAATTATTAACATACTCATAATACATTTTATAAATCAAACAACAATAATAATGGTAATCATTAGCGTACTCATAAAACATTTTATAAATCAAATAAAAAATATTGTTAATCATTACTGTACTCATAATACATTTTATAAATCATACAACAACAACATCAACATGAAATGAAAAAATATAATATACCTGGGTGATATGCATATCAAATATACATGTTAAATATACATTTCATCAAAATCAATAAGCATGCCATATATACATCTCAGTTCAAATATATAGCAATCAATATACATGTCAAGTACCACTACTAGCTACGCCTACCACCAAAATCAAAGGAACCAATGACTCCGCTATTAGAGGTCAAAGGTCTATCAGTACCCATGTCAAATACCAATGATGAAACTAGAGTATGATATATCTCTTCACCAAGAAGTATAGCACCTAATGTGACAATGGCATGCACAACATCAATAGTTATTGCAGTAGGTGTAGCATATGGTGTCGATGCAACTAGTAGCGCAAGTGGATCAATGTTTATTGACACATGAGGAGAAGCAGGGGGAGCGATGGAATATGGTGCAGCTGGTGACACATGTGGAGGAGGAGGGGGAGTAGTGGGTGGATTGGTGGAATGCGGTGGAGCCAATGATACAAGTGGGGGGAGGAGGAGGAGGCAGATAGGTGGATGGTGAAATTAGTGACACAAGTGGAAGCGGATCACTGAATGGTATGGCTATTGACACATGTGTAAGAGGAGGACGTGGATTGATGGATGGTATAGTTGGTGATGAATGTGGAGGATGAGGGTGTTAGTGCCTAGGTTGCACCTAGGGTTGCCTACTTTTTCAAACTTAAAGCCCTAAAATAAGTTATACAACTTGATGATAACCTTATACTCAAAACAAGAACTCTAGCCATAAAAATCCATATTTTTGCATAAAATACACCAAAAACAACCCCAAATCAAAAAGTGGTGTTACTCGTAGCAACACTTTTTTTTGTAGTTAAAAAAATATAGACATGGACCAAAACAATCCTTATTGTTGTTCACAAAAACCTTAAAATCAAGCCCTTAATGGAAAACTAATGCTACATGTAGCACACTTTTTCAAAAAATGGCATTATTATATCATTGCATCATAATTTAAAATTGTTTCTATTAAATCTCTTAGTAACACTAGATATAAAACTAAGACTGAGTTAAACACAAATTATTCAAGAAATTAATTCACTACTCTTACCATATAAAATAAAAGAATTTATGATATTATTCGTTATAAAACCATATATTAAACCATAAAACATAAAAGTTATGATATTTGAGCACACAAAAGAGATCCAAAATGTTACAAAATGAGAAATATATACAAAGAACGAGAACTCTAGCCATAAAAAATCATACTTTTGCATCAAAAACACTAAAAACAACCTCAAAATGAACCATAGGTGGTATCGTTACAATCAAAACCCTAGATCGACCCCCATATTGAAAATTAGACATCTTAAAATAACAAATAAAAATAGATAATATGAAAATTAAAAAACACAAAATTTCTTTTAAAAAAATCAAAAAGCATTTACAACCTTCAAATAAAAATTCTAAACCAAATTAATAAAAGATAAATCCAAAAAAATATATGAAAAAAAATGTGAAATAAAATCAAAATGAAACACAAATTTCAAATTTTCAAAAAAAATATAAATTAAAAAAACTAAAAAACTTAAAATTAAAAAAAAAAAAAAAAAAAACTTTGGACTAATTTCAAAAATAATTTTAAATTTTTAAAATTTAAAGGTAAAAAAAAAATATTTCAAAATAAACAAAATTTTAAAAGAAATTTTAATAACAATTTCAAAAAAAAAAAACTTTAAAAACAAATTTTTAAACTCAAAACCCAAATTTGAAAACATAATTAAAAAAATAAACTAAAGACTAAAAACTTAAAATAGTTTAAATTTATAAAAATAAATATAAAAAAAACCACCTCTCCGCCATCCCCCCTCTTCCCATGTCCCTCCTCCCTTCTCCCCTCCTCGTCCCTCCTTCCTTCTTCCTTCTCCTCGCCCTCCCATGTCCCACTCCCACCCCCTCCCCTCGTTGTCCCTTGTCCCCCTCCCCTCGTTGTCCCTCCTCCCCCCTTCCCTCATCCCCCTCCCCTCCTTTTCCCTTCTCCCCCCTTCCCTCCACTCCCTTTCCCCCTCCCAAACCCCCACTTCCTACCAAACAAATCACCGTGCTCTCTCAGACCTCCCTCTCCCCCTCCGCATCCCCCTCTCGACCCCCTCCACCTTCCCCTCCCCCTCCCAGCTCCATGATCTCCAGGCCTGCGTTGATTCTGAAAATCGATGGGCCACCTCGAGGGGTGGCACGTGGGAGGAGGAGAGAGTGTACTAGGGCCCGCATAGTCCACTCCCTCCTCTGCCCACGTACCACCCCTCAAGGTGGCCCGTTGATTCCCGAAATCGACGTAGGCCAGGAGAGCAAGGGGGAGGGAGGGGGGAAGTGGGGACAAGTGCGCAAATTTATTTTTATTTTTTTTTCTAATTATTTTTTAAAATCTTAAATTAAATTTTTAAAATTTTATTTTAACCTTTTTTTATTTATTTTGTTTTAAGGTTTCATTTTTAAGTTATGTTTTTTTTTTTAAGCTTTTTCTTTTTTTTAAGTTCATCCCCACTCTTCCCATGTCCCTCCTCCCTTCTCCCCTCCTCGTC
>LPNX010136802.1:101870-116739 GCA_001517045.1 Pseudotsuga menziesii
CCCCTCCACCTTCCCCTCCCCCTCCCAGCTCCATGATCTCCAAGCCTGCGTTGATTCTGAGAATCGATGGGGCGCCTCAAGGGGCGGCACGTGGGAGGAGGAGAGAGTGTACTAGGGCCTGCATAGTCCACTCCCTCCTCTACCCATGTACCGCCCCTCAAGGTGGCCCGTTGATTCCTGAAATCGACGCAGGCCAGGAGAGCAAGGGGGAGGGAGGGGGAGGGCTAAGGAGGGGGGAAGTGGGGACAGGTGCACAAATTTTTGTTTTTTTTTTTATTTTTTCTAATTATTTTTTAAAATCTTAAATTAAATTTTTAAAATTTTATTTTAACCTTTTTTTTATTTTGTTTTAAGGTTTCATTTTTAAGTTATGTTTTTTGTTTTAAGATTTTTCTTTTTTTTAAGTTTGGTTTTTTATGCTTTTTTTTCAATTTTCTTTTAAAACAATTTATTTTTTTATTTCTATACATAGAATAGATCAAAATGCCTAACGAAAGGGGTTGACATGTTTTTATTTTCTCATTATTTTAAAAATTTGCCAATAAAAACGATTATTTAAGAGAAAAGGAGAAACATGTAGCACAAGTTATAGTTGAGCTAGAGGATACTATAAATGGTATCGCCTACTCCCCTAAGCCAGAGCAGCATAGAAGCCCAAATGTTTTTGAGGAAGTATAATTGAAACCAATCATAGAACTTGTCATAGGTGAGCAACCAACTCCACATGTTATGTGAACTGTCAAAGTTAAGGAATAATAGGTAGATGAACCAATTTCGCCTCTGAAAGGCTTTATCTCTCCATATTCTAAAAACAAAAATGTTATACCAAAATCCTGTCATCCACATGTGATAAGATCCTTAACACTTCTATTTTCCCTCAATCCCAAACCTGGAGTGGAAACAGTGCTCTGGATGTCAATTTTACATAAAAAAAATCCTAGCACCACTTTTTCCCTTCAGCATATGAGTGGTACCTTATGCGCACCACATGAGTCCTATTACAGATAAGCAGTGCCACCGCATATGTGCTTTGTTCTTGAAGCGGTTATTACCTACACCGCTCTGTCATAAAGGTATATAAGTGGTACCCTTGATAAAAGGTGAAAAAAAGAAGCTTCTAGATCAAAAGCTTCATGGATAGCCTTATCCCTACTCACCTGGGTCAGTTAAGCTCAAGATCCATGCTTTGGGGATCTCATGGCCACCTCACCCACCAATCTCTCAACCATTTTTATCCTTTTGAGCCCTATAAATACAAGCTCACACCCCATGGTTGAGGGGGAGAACTGAATGGTAAATTTATGTTGTTGAATTGACTATCTGGCCTAATCTATCAGAGAGCACAAGAGAGCAAGTTGGAGCTATCGGGGAAGAGGTGCTTGTCTTGTGAAGGACTTTGTCGACACTAAGGCACATGGTTGTAAGCTCTTTCATTTATTTTCTAATGCAAAGTTGATTTCCTTCCCACATATCTGTTGCACTGATCTTGCATATATGTTATTGGATTCCTTAGCCACTAGTATGAATGTGTAGGTAATTTTCTGGTAGCTTTGATGTCTTTGCATGTTTGATATGTTCTAAAGGTACACATACTCTTTATCAAAGCATCATTCCATGTGTCTATAACAGTCAGGGAAGGTTCTCAACATTTGTCATTGACTCATTTGTTCTATATCTGAACCATTCAGAACAGAGCAACGGCTTCTACCCGCAGAAGGTGCAATATTCCTGACAACAAATATGGTGACCATACTCGGGATTAAAGAAAGTTTAAGTTGATCTGACCTTCCTCAGTCCTTGAACACTTGGTCGAATCCAAGCTCCAATCTGTAGCTCTCTTCAGTCAGATCTGCCATCTGACTTAGTGAAGTTTTGGTTTAAAACTTTCAAATCTGAACTGCTTTGACTTTACATGCTCTGTTTTACTATTAATTCATCAATCTTTGTGTTGATTTGAGCAATTTTTAACTTGAATTTTCGTTATCTTTATGTTCTATATTTATTCAGGGAACCGCGCATGTGCTATAGGCAATAAGCGGTGCCACTGCCTGAACCCTGTGAGCAATAGGCGGTGCTACTGCCTGAGTGCAGTGATCCAAAAGCAGTGTTGATCCAAAATCACTCTGTCAAAGACCCCTCCAGCGTGGTGTCAGGTAGGCCTTGTTCCAGAACAATCCAGTAGGGTTTTGCTTGCTTTCAGCACTGTACTGTCACACTTGTTTGTTTGAATCTAGATGCTCATGGTTAAAAAAATTTGTGGTGAAAGTTTGCTTGATTAAAAGTATCCAAAAGCTAGGTTAGGATTGTTGATTATTCATTTGCCTTCATGTTTGTTGGTTGTGATTCTGAAAGGAACTATTGAAAGCTTAGGTTTCAGCTAGATCTCTTTTCGTTTCATTCATAAAGACTAAAAGAAAGACCACTTGATTATCATCTTAATTTCATTTTTTCCATAGAGGACTTCTTTTTGCTTTTAAAAAGAAATTTTTTTGTTGAGATTAGGTCATTATTTTCACCGAGCATAGGGCATTGGATCTCTAATTAGCCTCATAAGCTTTCAGGTTCCCTTTGTTCTTTTGTCTCTCTTGCATCATTACTGTCTCATCAAAAGAAAAATATTGTATTTTTAAGTTAGATCTATCTATGTTTTAAAGAAAAATTGAAAAAAATAGATTGCATATGCATGTAGAGTGCTTGTTGTTTTTGTTTTAGGAAAAGAGACTCTTACCTATCTGATTGCTTTCAAAAAGAAAATGAGTTTGGAATGTGTTGCTTGTCTTTCAATTTGATTTGTTCAAAATAGTTGTTTGGGAATTTTTTGTTTTCAAAATGAAAAGAAAATACTCCCTCTCCCTTCCGTAGGTAGGCATATCTCGAACGATAAAGTGAAATATTTGCATCTACATATCTGCATGGTTTTACTTTTTCTGTCAAAATTCCATGCATTCACCTAACCGTCCACTTTAAAATTAACGGTAGTTATAGGCTTAAAATTTGTATAGAAATTTGAGTGATAGGCTACAAACGTGTTCGGGCGTCATTAACTATAGGAGTTGTTGTTACTTGTCTGCACTACATCCTGGGACTCGCACGGTTCTTCCACATACCGTCGGTATATTGAACGGCCTTTCACGTACCCTTGAGGTATATAGAAAGGTACTTCACGTACTCAATTGTATATAGGAAGGCCCCTTGTGAACGGTTGTGCATTAGACAGCACTACTACTGATTTGAGCTCCCACGTACCTTGCGTATATCAGGAGACCCCACTAGGATACCCTATCTATCCGAGTTAAACTCTTGGCCATCTTGGCTTTACTTGCGACGCTCATAAAGTCTTGATAATCCTGGTGAGAGACCGAACTATCTGAACTCTTCCTTTCATTTAAGTTTGCTTGTTTGGCCTGTAGCTTGAGTAGGAGAATTTTTGGTGTGTTTCTTCTAGTTTTGAAACCCTAGGTTAGATAGGAACTTTGCAAACTGGCTGAATTAAGACAGTCCAAGAGTACAGGGCTTGCCACCTGATTTTCCTCCTGTTTCGAGAGAATATCCTATGGAAGCTATCAACCAAGGAGCTGCTACCAACTCCCATGTGGGAGAAAATGTGGTTGCAGAAAGTGGAGATCAATATTTTTCGCATGGTCCTCCCTTGGCTTAACAACCTTCTAGGGGTAATACTTCTTTCCATTTTCCCATAGAAGGTCATGTTGATGATATCGGCCACCCAGATTATGGTCCCAATGCTCTGTTTTGGGATACCTCCATGGGACAGGCCATTGCTTCATTTGGTGCTTGTCCAGCCTCTTCTGAACAAATTTCACCAGCTGAAGAAGAACATAGGCAATACCAGGCAACCATTCTCTATGCACAAGACTTTGAAAAGAGAATAGATAAAATATTGGCTACACCACCACCTGGCTCGATAGTTTTTCCTCGTAATACGGACCCTTGGCCTGCTGGATATCGCTCACTTGTTGATTCTATGAAACCCATTGAACCTATTTTAGATTGTGTTGTGACTCCACATAATCCAGATCAAACCATCAACCCCACCACCTCCCACATTACGTCTGTTCCAAATCCTCTCGGGTCTTCTACACCTGGGGGACAACATTCAATTCCTATTTCATCAACACCTTCTAGTGCCGGGGGAAAACCCCCAGCATGACCTACGTTACCTATCAATGGAGTTGTAGCTAGTAATGGATAGACCTCTAATATAGGGCAATATGCAGTCTATGTCCCTCCCACCTATACAAACATAGTTAACCCCCCATCAAGTTCAGGTCAGCCCTTAGGGGCACAACCTGTAACCAATCAAACCTCTTGGTGGTATGGTTACCCAGCAAATCAAGTACCTATAGTAAATATCAATTACAGACCCGCCCCTACAGGCATACCATATACGGGAGTTCCCTATCCTGGTAACACTTTCACTCCATGGGGGAAACCTAACTGGTCCTACATGCCAGCTATGGGAGGGATACCTATACATACTACCGGGGGCGCCAGAGGACCACCTTACGGAGGTCCTCCCCCTGGGGGGTCTAATGGTCCTGGAGGGCCTGGCGGCCTTCCTCCTAATGGACCTAGCGGGCCTGGTGGTCCTGGGGGTCTTGGCAGTTTTCCTCCTAGTGGTCCCAGAGGATCTAGTGGCCTTCCCCCTAGTGGTTCTGGAGGCTCTGGAGGTTTTCCTCCCAGGGACCCTGGAGGATCTGGTGGTCCTCCTCCTGGTGGTCTAGGTGGTCTTGGTGGCCTCGACGGTCCTAGTGGTCCCAGCAGTCCTGGTGGTCCTCCTCTTGGAGGCCCCGGTGGTCCTCCTCCTAGAGACCCCGGTGGTCCTAACGGTCCTGATCCTGCAAATCAACCCTCTATGGGTGGATCTTCAGGAGGTTCATCATCTTAACAGCCGTATCAACAACCTGTATATCAATCTATTTATGGTCCTACTGGTGGTTACATGCCTTATCAATACTACCAGTATGTGGAACCCAATTGCCAGTTACCTTTCCTAGCAACCTTGCACTTGCCTTATTTGTCCAAGTTGATTAATGATCCCATTCAACATCACCCCTCATGACCTGCCATTCCAGTAAGTTACCATCAGACATTCTAAAATTCGATGGAAAGTAGGGAGATGATCCAAAACTTCCATATCATGGCATTCCATTTGTGGTGTTCCTCGAACTCCCTAATGGATGATTCAGTTCATTTAGACTCTTCCAGTGAACATTGACTGGTACGGCCGCGAAATGGTACATTGAACTTTTGCAACATTCGTTTGTGGATTTTGGTTCTTTGGCAACTGTCTTTCTTACACACTTTTAGCTTCCTATCCGCAATGAAACAAGTACATATCTCTTAACTTCTCTGCGTTAGAACACCTTTATGCACATATTGGACCATATCCATGAGTGGAGAAGGTGGAGAAGACTTATCAAAGCTCCTATCTATGATCAATTGCTAGCTGATTGGTTTACTAAGTCTTTTTTCCCCCAATCGCCCGAGACGTGGCTATGGGAGGTGTTGTTACCAAAGAGCAAGATATTAGCTGAGCCCAATATCTAGACTTGGTATATTCCCAGTCCGGAACACTATATGACTTGATCCCTCAAGCTCCTTGCCCAAGCACTGATCCTGCCAAGCCACCAGCAAAAACCCCAATTGACGGGATTATTGGTTCAATCCAGTCCCCGTCGACAACCAAACCTGCCAAGAAACCCCATACTCCCACTACTGCTCCTTCAAATCCCAAGGTTTCTACCGAGGTAAATTCCATTCAGAGTACACAAGCGCCCGGTAAAAATAAAAAGAAAGGTAAAGCGAAAAACAAAAAACCTAGAAACCTACAGGAGAATCCAAAACCAACCACCAATGAGAATGATAAAGGGAAAAGAAAAGAAAAATATCCATGTCTGCTATGCAGAGGTGAGGACTTCACAAAAGAGTGTCCTCGTCGTGAAGAAATCAATCAATTTCTAAAAACTAATCCCACGCCAGCAATTCTCACCAATCCTTTCCCTTCTCAACAACAGCTGATAGACCACGTGTCTAATCAGGGAAATTCTAGTTCTTTAGAGGAAATTCACATGATGTCCTCGGACACTATTAATTTACAAACTCGAAGTCAGAGTTATGACAAACCCACATACAAGAAAGAAGATAATTCTTCTTCAGGAAAAGATCCCTCTACTGGTTCTCCCAAGTCCTCATCTACTAGTCCCCTAACCATCGAGAAACCTAATCTCGACATGGTTTTGCACCCACCCAAGAGTACTCTTAAGAAGGCTATTTTTAATCCGAATTCCCAAGCTGACCAATTTTATAATGTAGTTGAATATCTTGCTCAAGCACCATGCACAAGGTCTACCTTGGAAGTACTCCAAAGTTGTCCTACACAACGCAAAAATTTGTTAACCGTGTTAGGAGCTTTAGACCCAGACAACACTAATTTGATTCACTTTAATGTTGAGAACTATAAGTCTAGGCTACCTCACAAGCTCGCTTTCCAAATCATAACGAAAGTAGTCGGTAAAAAGGTCTTTAGAACTTTCCTAGACGAAGGAGCTTTAACTTCGGTTTTGTCCCTGTCTTGTTGGAAAGCTATTGGCTCTCCCGAGCTTATAACATCACCAACGACTCTGAAATCCTTTGATGGACGAGGTTTCCAGCCCCATGGTCTCATACTAGCACTTTCAGTCGAGCTTGGGGGAAAAACCATTTCCATTCAAGTGGAAGTAGTAGATGCCCCGCTAGACTACAACCTCCTATTAGGAAGAAATTGGTTTTACGCCATGACTGTTGTCACTTTGATGTTGATGTATTTGTAACTTTGGAATGTATTCAATTGTATATATTATGTATTGTACCCTGATGTTTATTCTAGGAAGTATCTGTAATGTAATTGATTCATGTCATGTCCCGATGTTCCTATCGGGAGATTCAATAATGTAAAAAAGTCATGTAAAGTCATTATGGGTAACCCTCCTATTGATCAAGGGCTAAAGTCTTCACAGTTGTGCGGAAATAGGGTTATTAGACTCCCCTGGATATTTCGGATCTAGTAAGTAATTGTTAAGTGAGGTCGACATGTTAAAGTGGACATTAAGTGAACGAAAGAATATAAATAGAGAGTGAGCCTCTCTGTTTATCACACACTCACTCACTCACTGGGGCACATGAGTGAGAGAGAAGAAGTTGGGATCAGAGAGAGAGACGACTGCTGTCAAGAGATCATCTTTATGTTTTCAGGTTTTACTTTTGGTGTTGATTCTATCTCTAAGGAAGTTACGGGGTTTTCTCCTTTATGGTTTACCTAAAGAAAATTCTTTGTGTCTCTTGTCTCTTGTGTTTATTGATGTGCATGTTATTCTCTCAGTTAAAGATCCTAAGATCATAATGCTAGCTTGAGTGATAAAAATCTAACATGGTATCAGGGCTAACCTCAGAAGAAGACATTATGCAGCTGCAAAATCTAGGGCTTCTTACCTTTTGGGTCTCTCTCCATAATCCATCAGCAAAAGTATGCTAGGCTAACTCTCCATTGAAGGGCGCATCTTTCTGTCGAAGCGAAATTCGATTCCGGACATTTTCAGTTTTTGGTGTGATAAATTAGGGCTTCTTACAGAAGAGGAATTTTTGAGTGAGCCCGGAAGAGGATTTCTCTCCTTATCAAAATTTAATTTTAGAGACCTAGTTTGAAATTTTTGGTTGGGTATAACTCCGGGAAAGTCAAACCCTAGTTTGACACCGGGCAAGAAAAACCCTAAAGTACTAAAATTGATACGTTTTGGTACATTCGTTATATCTCAGGATTGGAGATGACTCAGGACATGAAAATTTCATAATTCAAATATAAAATCTTTATTTACACTGTGTACAAATTTCAGCCTCATATTCGCTATATTCTAAGAGATATGATCCCTCCAAGTTAGGGTTCCAGCCTCTCCCAGGATACAACCCCAAATAGGACACCTGGGGAGAATTGCTATATCTTGGGCTACAAAGGTACAAATTACATTTATGAAGATGTGCCAGAAAGGGCACATACTGTACTTTCTTTGGTCCAAGTTTTAGACCCAGATGATAAAACAGTGACACGTGCAAGTTCGTACAACTTCGGTAGGTTGAACAGTTCTGAAACAGGTCACCTTGGGAAAATGCTCATAAGTACCAATGGGTGAAAAAAATTATGATAAAACCTATGGTTTTGGAACAGGGACAGGTGAGGCTACCTAAGTACAAAGTTTTGAACATAGAGGAGAATTAATTTTGGAGATATCGCAGAAACAGTATCAGGCATTTTTGCAAAAGAAATTGGAAAACTAGGGCTTCCTATTCCGGGAGATTCCCTCCACTGTTTTCAGAAAATGAGTACATTGGATAGCTCACCTTGAAGAGGTCTATATTTCTATCCAAACAGATCTAAAATATTCCAAGTTTTGAAAATTAGGGTTTCTCTGACAAACCCTAGATCAGTCAGCTCCGGAACCAGGACGGACACCTCAAATCGGTAAGATCTAATATTTTGCTATTTTCATTTGAGGTTCTCATTTCAAAGTGATCTATCACATCAACTTGATGATAATCTTGGTGAATTTGACAACTTCCAAGCATGGAAGTATATGATCTCTCTAAATAAAATGAATTAGACACCTACATGAGTAGAGAGGTTCCAATTCCAGAGGGAGATGAGGCTAAAAGACTTACACAAGAAGAACTTGGTCAAGGCCAAAAAGATCATTGTTGATTCAATGACGGATCACCTTGTACCACAAGTATCTTCCCTAGAGACACCGAAGATGTTTGATTCCTTGACCAAGCTATTTGAAGGGAAGAACATAAATCAGAATATGACTTTGAGAAAACAGTTTAAGAATGTGAAGACCCAAAATGCAGACTCCCATACATTCATGCTTTATGAGGGTCTCTCAAATAAAAGAACAACTTGTAGCAATAGAAGAAGAAGTGGAGAATGCAAAAGTGGTGATAGCCACCTTGAATGGCCTCCCGGGATCATGGGATTCATTCATGCGAGGAATGTGTGGCAGAAGGAAGTGATTACTTCCAGTAGAATCTGGGAAGAGCACACACAAGAAGAAGCTCGACTCATAATAAGAGAAAAGAATATGGGAAGATCAAGATCTCACAATCCTAAGAAGATCCCTCAAGCGATGAGGAATATGAAGAACTCAACTCTTGAAGAACCTCTTATCCATCTTAGCATTTGGATAAGAAATGATTTGGATTAGAAATGATGCTATTATGAATGAAGAAGATGATGAAGTTGAAAGCTCAAGAAGGAGTCTACCCACAAAACAAATAAAGATAAGTATTCAATTGTCATTTCATGATATTTTTTGTTATGCATTTGTTTATATTCAGTTGATGTATTATGCATGATAGAATGTTTGCATTAATGACAGTATACTACTAATATGCATGTGATGGGTAAGTAGCTCATGGTGCTATACAGGGATGATTTTAAGAACCCCCCCTAGATTTATATGTATAAAAATTGGGCGAATCTCTCCGATATATAGGAAAATTCGAAGGCGATTTTATAAATAATATAATATGTATATATAAAAAAATTGGCGAATCTTTCATTTTATTATATAATGTTGTAAAATTTTGGCGAATCTTTCATTTTATTATGTAATGTTGTAAAATCCTGGCGAATCTTTCATTTTATTATATAATGTTGTAAAAACTTGGCGAATATTTAACTTCATTATAAAAAATTGTAAAAACCGGTGAATCTTTCACTGATTTATAGAATATTGTCAAAATAAAAGAATAACAACATTAGTCAAATAACATGAATCACATCATCAACAATAGAACATGTAGACTCACAAGTCACAACAGGAAGGTGTCAGTGAAACACAACTGCACTGAATAGATTAAGGGCAAGTGGGGACTCCACTTGTTATCCCGTCCTTAATGGTCCAATGAACATGTGGGGACCTAAATCTTGACAAACTGATAAACTCATAGAATCATACATTATGCTCGATCTTGGCCTCCACTAGCCAATTATGGTTATGGAGTCTAATACAATTATGCATTGTAATTATGCCAATTGATTATTGCATTAGATGAATGTTGGTCTTGTGCCAATAGGTATCCTACGATCAATGCATAGGAACCTAGTGCATAGACCATTTTTCTCTTCGCTTAGATATGTAGAGCTCGTTTATTTTTTTGAATAACGATAAGTATTTACAAAGAAAATATACAGTCAGCGTAAAAGAATTGAAAAACTGAAGAAAATTAGTTTATGCAACTAAAAGTTAATAAAAGAATATTTTCTCAAATCCTAAAACCAACCTTGATTCAAGCTACAACAAAGGGTTAAATCAAGCATCGAATGAGAACTAGAATCATTCAAAGGAATTAACACAATATTTAACCAAAATACACACAATCTTCAAAAATCGACAAAATGCTTCAAACAAAAGCAATAAACAAACCATAAAAATTTGTCAAGATATTTGTGCTAAACACCAACATGGTTTCATGTACTTGAATGAGCCCATTCTTTCTTAGCGAAAGTGTTTTCAAATTAGTTATTTATCATTTAATGTTAAGAAACTATCTATGTGAAGAGATAGCTCCTTAGCCTAGCTTTCTCAAATGCTAGCGTCATTTCCTATCAGATACAAGAAAGAGACAATGTAAGAGATAAATATCAAACCATCAATCTTAAAATAAGATGCATGAAGGTAATGTAGCTGAAATCATCAATGTTACAACAAAAAAGTATAATGTAGAATCTATTTTTACCTAAAACATAACCTCAAATTCATATATGGAGTTGGGGTTAGGTTTGAGTTCTACTTTTAGCTTTTTATAGGAGCTACTTTTGGGTCCCCACTTTGTATTGTTAGCTTTTAGCTTTTTATAGGAGCTACTTTTGGTATCCCACTTTGTATTGTTAGATTTTATCTTTTTATAGGAGCTACTTTTGGGATCCCACTTTGTATTGTTATCATGGTACTGCACAGTCCTCTTGACCTACTTTTGGGATCATTTGTTGGACATTAATAAAATAATCTTATCTTATCATAATTCTTTTTGTTACCTTCATCATATGCTTAATGTGTTACTTTCATTATATGCTTAATGTACATATTGTGTGCCAGTCAGCTGTTAGATTACCACAAGGTTAGTTAAGCACACAAAGTCTACACCGCCAGTTTTAGATTGGGTACCATCATCAAAATGGGGGCAAGTGCCCAAACATTTCCCAAGGATTTATTTCCAAGGAAAAAAAACACCAATGTTCCACCAAGTTTCTAGGATATGCAAATTTGGGAGCAAGGGAACACATCTAAGGGGACATGTGGAATCACCCCACAAAATCTATGGAACATTGAAGTCTCCAACATAGGAGGCCAACCCAAATACTAAAAAGATTTAAGATATTAGAATTGAAACGTTAACCATTAAAACTATTACATAACAACAATTTAAGCTTATCCAATTGGCAAAAGCACACCCAAATGCTAATATCCATCACACGGTAGCAAGAGAACAAGTCTAGAAGTACCCTGTTCTGAGCATTTTCTTCCAGCAGTGCTAGACCTTGTTCTGAGTATTTTCTCCCAATTGCAACGTCACAACCAATAGCCACGTAATAGTAAATGTTTGAGGTATTTATTGTCCAGTAGCAAAAAATAATTAAGTATTTACTATTCATTGTACCCACAATATCCAACAAGGGATTATGGCAAATACTTGAGGTATTAAGTTTTAACTTTTAACTATGGCCAAAACAATAAATATCCAGCAGCAAGGTTTCTATGATTCCAACAATCCACAGCATCTAGCAGCAAGAATTATGTTTCACGGCATCTGGGATTCACAGGCTTAAGGTCTCAACTCTCCCTCACATGGTCTCCCTCACACTGCCATGCCCACATAGCCTCACTGCTCACACAAGTTAAAAGACAGTGCACATAATTCACAGTCCCACTAAATGGCTTCATTTGTGCAGCCCCACTAAATGGATTCATTTGTGCACCATGCTTTGCATTAGCAACAACAACACTATTAATCTTCTTCCAACTTTTATTAGCTTCTATTAATTTAACTTGACCACCAATTCGGCTTCTTCATGCATCAATCTGAGTTAAATGCTATATAACATATAGGAATCTACCAATTGATTGGATTTTTAAATCAGGTATTGCCGCTCTTGTTGTTAAGAGCTTCCAATAATTAAGGGGGTAGAATTTTTTATTCATTGAGGATTTAAATATGTCCCAAGTCACAGCCTGCATGGAACCAATATTTATCTTGCACTCACATAAATCCTCCCACCACGGCAAAGCTTGCCTATGCATGCATAGTTTTTAAATACAACTTTGTCATCATCTGTAAATTGTTGCACTTTGAAAAAGGGGATCTAACTTCCTTGGGCAATTATCAAGTCCAAGGCCTCCACCTGACCGGTCGTAGAGTGAAATTTTCACTTTGGGTTTCACTTTGAAAGAGGAACCTAGATTTAGCATCGAGATGCCTTGAGAAGTAATTCATTTCTTGCCTAGATTGCTATCAAACAATTGCTATTGAATAGTAGCCTATCATGTTGTTATAGAAGTTGTTAAATTCTGCCACATATGGGCTATATTCATTAATTGACCATCCATAGGCCCAAATTTTGAGTTTAGAGTAGCAACTTTGGCTTCAAACATTCCAACACAACTCTGCAATTCATCCTCCATTTCCTTCTTTGTCTGAGAACAAATATTGCCCATAAATTGTGTAGCGAATCAACAACTACATGTGAAACAAATGCTCTAAAATTCTAATAACAATATGATCCCAAAGTATGCCTAGTGGAAATAAGTGCAACAACTGCAATATATAATCCTGCATACACAGCCAATTTAAAATGGCAAGCAAATATTGAAGTAATCAAACAATCTTGGAAAATGAATCCACACAATAGGCAAAAAAAAATTGAAGAAAATCTCGACTCCAAATTTTCATTAAACAAAACATTATGTACAACAAAGATATGAACAGAATTGAAGCTTTTATCAGCAGCTACAATCCATCAATTTCTACAAACTCCAGAGATCCAATGGAATTGAATCAGCTGTACTACTACCGTCACTCAACCCCATTACAAAATGAGAAAGGAATATAAATACAGCATGATGAATATGAAGCATTGTATATCTCATTTGTTCATATCTCAACAATACATTAGTGTACAATAGTCAAGAAGATGAAAAGACAGAGAAAAGATGTGACAATTTTTTATGACTATGAGCTTCCGCTCATAACCACTTGTTGAGATCTCTATCCACTTCAGCAAACCTATGTCAAACTAAATTATGAGACTGCACCCAAATTTGTGCCCCTGGGTCAGTGCTTATGTGCATACAACTAAAATATAAGTGTGACATGCGTCCATAACACTATCGATTGTCACTCTGATGTGCACAGTTATTGGACTGCAGCACATGGTCCTTCTGAAACACCTTTTAGACTGGACTCTCTTCTTTCAATTCAGGACCTGATTGATTTTGACTCTTATTATGGATCAATCACCAAAATCTGATTCTTATTATGGATCAAGCAACCCTAAGATCTCCTTTTCAAGATTGTGCAAGATGGAAAAAAGGATCCTACATGCCCCGCTTTACTATTGTTCTTCATTGACCACTCAAGGCAATTATGCCATTGAAAGGTCAAATATTGTTTCATTCTAGAAATCTTACTCACTCCAAATCACCTTGAATGATGACCCTATATGCAGGATCGATGGCTTTAGTAAAATGGTCAATGCTCTATTGGCTTGCTCTCATTGCATAATTGGAATATTTTCACTAAGTCATTGAGCAAGAGTTTTTTTATTCATTCTTTGAGAAATTAAAGGCCAAGGGCAGATTTTGGTGGGAGACCTTCGTTTCTAAATTTTGAACCAGAAAAGTATGCCCATCACAAACCCTCTCGTATGCATAAGACCTCCAAACCATAGTTTCCACACTCTTGTGTATGACTCCCAACACTCCCTAGTATGGCAAGTCTAGCTCTGAGATGAATACTTACCTTAATGATGTTACGAGTTTCCTTGACAGATCAATACTCGCCAGTCTCAATGCTCTTATGAATTCTATTAATAGAGTGTCAACAGTCAATACTCACCATAATCCCGAGTATGTCAAATTTGTGCAGTCCCACCCTGGCCATTTCTGAGTTCACAAATTTGTGCAGTNGGGTTGAGAAGGAGAAATCAAGGTAAACAGGCAATACAAAAGCAATGACAACCAACATAGAATATGTGCATCCAACGGGTAGCCAAAAGCATATAGAGTGTTGGGCTTTGCTAGAGATTAGGGTTTCTTATGTTATAGAATTTATTGACCCCCAAAAACTGTTATGCTGAATTCATTGGTTGTCTTTTCATCTTCTCATTTGCCATTATTGGACCATGTGGCAGTTGCACTGGTGGAATGTGTTGATTGTTTGACCTTGAACTAGGGCCTTGTTTGAAGCAAAATAGTTCAGCAATGGAAAAATTCATTAGATCTAGGCAGTTTTGTGAGTCATGGCCTATTCGTCTTAAAATTTGGGCATACTCCAGTCTTCAATTAGCAGCAATTAGCGCTGTTATGGCCCTTGGACAGCACTAAGAAGCATCTTTGGGTAAATCTGGGCACATTGGGAACAAGTTTGTGGAANTCTTCTCAGCCCCTTTTCGGAGGAAGGATAGTATTTGTGGCCATTCCAATCATGTCTGATTGCTATTGCATGGTTTCCATTGATGCCATTGCCATGTTTCTTGGCTGACCTGAATCAAACAATGTAAACAATCAATCCAGTAGATCTTGTTCTATGTGAGATAGAATGG
>LPNX010136802.1:119769-220106 GCA_001517045.1 Pseudotsuga menziesii
AACTACATGCAAAACGATATTTTGATACCAAACTATGCCTATTTAAATAACAATAAATTTATCATTCATACACAATCACAATATAATGGAAAATCAATATGTATTATACAATGCCATAAATAAATTCTCAGATCATTCTCAAACAATAAATGTGCAATTTCAACTCTGGAAATTCACTAAAATAAATATTCTTTAGAATAATTTCAACCATGTCCTGAAAATTGTGTACAAATATTAAAGCTAGAAGAGAATATGAAGTGTTTTGCTTCTCAACTCTTTATATCAAAGAATACCTAAGTGTACAAATTTAGGACGACGAAAAGACAAATTAAAAGAAAGAAAGAAAAAAAAGATTTGTTATTACTGTCAGCTCTTGTGAGTAACGATTGGTTGAGATGTCCTGCACATCGTGCTTAATTCCCTTTGTAAAAATTATATGTTAAGAGTACATGCATTTTGAGATTTTTCAAAAAATGTGTAAGAGAGGACCATTAAATAACGAACAATTCCAAGAGCTATGCCCTCAAAAGGATCAGATAATTCTTTAAATTGTTTTTAGTGGAAGCATTGTATACAACAAACACAGAAATAGGCTTAGCTACACTATATGTACTCTGTGAAACATATCAAGAACACTACAAAGTTTGAGAACATATAGTAGTTATAACTGGTATGGTATTCTACATAGATCTTCTAAAACATCTAGACGTTTGCACATATCTACTATGTTAGACCACTAGCTGCATAATATTCATGCCAATCAGATATCTTGAAAATAGACCAGCAACTCACTCTTAGTTGGGTCTTTCCAAAAATTTCCCAACAAAAGCTCTCATCTAGGCGTTTCCATTAACTTAGTCCCTTTGCCAGGTATGAGAGAAACTTGAAAGCTGGTCAAGGAAACAAAAGCCAGCATAAGCTTAATTTATAGAATAACGTTGACAAAAAAAGAAACACACAGAAAGGAAACAGATGGGCACCAAATGAAAGGAAACAGGAGTTACTTGAAATGAAGTTGCGAAAATCACCTTTAATATTGATGTATTTTCCCAATGATCTTAGCCAAATGTTTGAGGGTGGCCTTCTATATCTCCAAGAAACTTGACAACCTGCAGCATATTAGGGCGCTTGACAGGATCATCATGAGTGGACATTGAGGCCACATGCAACATTTGAAGCATTTGAAACCTCCAATATCCATTAGAAGTGACAAAATCCAAGGCCTCAGTTGCTTGCCCTTTGTTGATCAATTGTTGAACCCATCCTACTAGATTACCACCTTCTATATCTTTGAAATTTGGTCCAGTTGGTTCCTTCCCTATGAGCATCTCAAGCAAAAGGACCCCAAAGCTATAGACATCGCCTCTGGTTGTTGATCTCCAACTCTGACCGTATTCTAGAGGTATATATCCAAAGGTACCTGCTATATTTGTGCTCACGTGAGTCTCACAGGCACTAATAAGGCGTGCCAATCCGAAGTCTGCAACTCTAGGTTCAAATTCAGCATCCAGCAGTATGCTGCTACTTTTCATGTCTCTATGAATGATGTGAGGGATAAAGCCATGATGAAGAAACGCAAGGCCCTTAGCTGAACCCATAGCAATCTTAAAGCATTTCCTCCAATCAAGGACCTCCAATGCATCAGCTCTGCCCCTTAGACAATAATCAAGGCTTCCATTCACCATAAAATCATAGACCAACAATTTCTCATCACCGAAAGAGCAGTATCCAAGTAATGGAACCAAATTTCTATGCTTGACTTTTCCTAAGGTCTCCATCTCTGCTAGAAATTCTCTATGGCCCTGAGTTCGAGCCTGTCCAAGCTTTTTGATGGCTACAGTTCTTCTATCAGGCAGTACATCTTTATAAACTGTACCAAACCCACCATCTCCAATTATGTTGGTCTTACAAAAATTATTTGTAATCCGTAGTATATCAGCCAATGTCAGGCGAAGGAGAGGCCTTTCAAACATGGCTACATTTATGCTGAAGGGCTCTTTTGACTTGTTGTTACTTATAATAGAAAGGGTAGGTTCAATGGATGGGTTCAATTTTCTCTTCTCATCCACCTTAGGGAAAGCCTCTTGCTTTAACATTTTCCATTTTACCAAAGCAAAAATGAGGCCGAGCACAAAAAGGGTGCTTCCTATTGTGATCCCAATAATCACCCCAGTGCTTAAAAGATGAGGTTGTTGTTTTGGACTAAGATTGCAATTATGGCCTATCAAATTTCCACACACACTCTTGTTTCTAACAAATGAAGAAGCTATAAAATTACTACATCCACCACCCTCAGGAATAGCTCCTTCCAGCAGATTATCCAACAGATTGAAGAAGTTAATATCCATAAGGTCACACAATTCATCAGGGACTACTCCTGTCAGATAATTATCAGAAATGTCCAATTATATAAGCTGTGAAAGACTACCAAGCTCTAGAGCAATGGAACCTGTAAATTCATTGCTATGAAGATCCAAGTAGGTTAGACAAGAGAGATTGGCAAGGGATATTGGAATTTCTCCACTAAATGAATTTAAACTCAAATTTAGTGTCTCGATCTGATGCCAGACTATGCTCTTTGAAAGCAAGCCAGCAATGCCACCAGATAACCTATTTTGTTGTACATACAGACCAACGATGTTGACCAAGTTTGCAAGATATCTAGGTAGTTCGCCTGAGAGCTCACTATCGCTCACATCAAGGTGAGAAAGCCCATTTAACTTTCCAATTATATCAGGAATCTTCCCATGTAATATGTTACCTGTAAGATTCATCTTCACCAAACTACTGAGGTCTCCAAGCTCTGGTGGAATAGTGACATTCAGTTTATTATATGTCAATGCCAGACCTTGAAGCTTTTTACTTGTTTCAATCTTCATAGGAATTTCACCAACCACATTATTGTATGATAAATCTAGAGTTGTTAAATTTGTAAGATGGGCCAGTGACTTGGGCACCACTCCTGTGAGGTTGTCGTTATTAAGCAACAAATCCACAATGACAATGTAGTCCCAAAGTTCTTCTGGAATGGACCCTGAAAGCTGATTCCAGGAGAGATCAAACATTCCATGGTGTTGCAAATAACTTGAATCTGGAATATCAACCTGTTGAAAACCTACTGCAATTTCTATAAAAATAGGACCAGAAAGATCATTATGAGAAAGCACCAAACATTCCAGCTGCACTAACATGCCAATATCCTTCGGAAGGGTTCCATTTAAATGAATTTTCCCAAGGTCTAAAGTAGTTAGACTAATACATTGAAACAACTCAGTTGGAATTCTTCCTTCCAAACTTTTGCCATTCAAAGAAAGCATAGACAAGCTTGACAATCTACCAATTTCCTTTGGTATTTCTCCTTCAAACTTATTGTCATTCAGAATCAAACGTTCTAGTGTTGTGGACTTACCCATTTCAGCAGAGAGCCTGCCTCCAAGGAAGTTGTAAGCAACACTAAATTCCAAGAGGGTTGTTGAACTCCATATCTTTTCAGGTATTTCACCACTGAAATTGTTGTGATCCAGCTCAAGTAGGAGGACAGGAAGCTCACTAAAATATCCAGGAATCCTACCAGTAATCTGGTTATGATTCAGGATCAACTGGGTCAAGTTTTTGCAATTGATAAATGTATTTTCAATGGTACCCAAAAGCATATTATTCTCCAAGTCAATTTCACTTAGAAACTTTGCATTACATAGTTGTGGAGGTATATAGCCTATCAATTGATTGTTTCTTAGACTCAAATGAGTCATCGAGGAGAAATTTCCAAGCTCTGGAGGAATGTGGCCACTAAAATGATTTGAAGCTAGTAGAATGTAGTCAACTTTCTGCCACCTTCCCAACCAAGAAAGCAGAGTTCTAATCAATTGATTTTTTTCTGCAGAGAATGAAAAAAGGGAGAGATCTACAAGTTTATATGGAAGAGAACCTGTGAGAGAATTGAAGGTTAACATCACAGTCCTTAAATTTCTACAATTAACAAGCTTTGCAGGGATTGAACCATTCATCTCAGCATTCACAAGAATCAAAATTGTAAGGTTCTGCAGATTTCCAATGGAGTTTGGGATGGGAGAGTGCAAAGGATTGTTTGGTAGGTCTAATTTTTCTAAGCTTCTCATATTGCTAATCTCTTTAGGTATCAGTCCTCTTAGCAAGTAGGAAGGGGAATAAAGATTTACCAAATTGACAAGATTGCCAATTTCTAAAGGCAAAGGGCCAAAAAATTTATTGATTCCTAGGCTGAGGTCTACTAAGTTCACCATGGCTCCAATATATGAAGGGATGTTTCCTGAAATAGAGTTATTTGATACATCTAAATATTGCAAATTTATGAGCTTACCAAGCTCGACAGGGAGATTTCCAAACAAAAACCCATTCCCAAGGCCAAGCACTATTAACTTTGACAGAACCTGAGGTAATTTTTCAATTCACTAGGGTTTATGGATCTTGGTATCTCGGTGTACATGCAAGCACAAAAAGATAACTTGAGTAGAGACTGAATTTATTTACAGTATTTAGTATTTGTTCTTACTATTGTAATTTACATAGTGAAATTTTTGAAATTTTGTTTTCCAAAAATTATGCAATAAAGCGTTTCTTACTTCCTCACCTGATTAGAATTGACTTGAGCAAGAATACCACAGCTAACTCATGCTAACAGCATCAACAACAACTATTGTTGGATATGTTGAAGAAGAATAAGCACCCATATGAAAACATAGGGAAGAACCCATGGACAAGTGGGCTTTCTCTCAAGCTGACAATTTACAGTTAGCAGACCACCTTGGCTCCCTGGTCAACAAATGCAATGTAAATTATTTGGCTGAGAGCAAACCATTAATATTCCTAAGAGAGAAATCCATTATCTTGCTTGAGCAATGGTAGGATAACATTGATATTTGACAGGGATAACTGAAAGGACAGGTTGGATTCTTAGCTCTTATTTGGAAGGAACGAAAAACTGTATTTTCCCATTCTTTGTATGCAGAGGAAAGATTGTACATTTCTCTTCAAATTAATGAAGAAAGATTGTAGATTTCTCTTCAAATTGATGAACAACTTGATTGAGTAGTGATCCTCGTGAAGTTTCTTTGTAAATCTCACAAAATGCAAGATGTTGCTGGTTGACAAAGATGATGCTATTGGGAGGGTATGTACAAGCAATAGCAGTAGTACATATATATTCATTAACTAACAGTTGCTTGTAATGTTTTTATATGCAGGTTTGGATGATTGTTAGAGTACCCTAAAGGGGGGTATTATAAAATGTAGACCAAGTATAGGATGGGCAGCAACTGAAAGCGATGCCCTTTGGGTTGATAAGGCATTGGACAAGGCCTTAAAAAGGCAGACCGAGGGTAGAAGGAAGTTAGCAGAGGTCTGTTCCAGACCTAGAGGAGGGCCCAGGGGCCAAGGCACTAAACAAGCAGCCCAAGGATGTTTAAGGAGTGGCCGTGGGCTGTAGCATATACAACCTAAAGCTTACACTTGTGCTAAAACGCTAGAATTTGAGCAGTTGTTTGAGGTGTAGACATATGGAAAGTGTTTCTATGGGGTATTATAAAATGTAGACCAAGTATAGGATGGGCAGCAACTGAAAGGGTTGCCCTTTGGGTTGATAAGGCATTGGACAAGGCCTTAAAAGGGTAGGCCGAGGGTAGAAGGAAGTTAGCAGAGGTTTGTTCCAGACCTAGAGGAGGGGCCAAGGCACTGTTAACACCCAAAAAGGGTTCACTACCTCATCCACCCCATTACATGGCTCATTTGTCCTTTTTCCTACCATATTTCCATCAAAAACCCATTAAACCATCTAAAAAGCCTCCAAAAGGCTTAAAATGCCTCCAAAAACCCATAAAACCCTCTTTTCCTCCAAAAAATATCCAAAATCTCCAAAAAGAAAGAAAAAATATAAAATAATGAGGAAAAGGAGGAAAAAACCCTAAACAGCTGAAACCCTAACCCTAAACCAGCACTCCACCACTATAAATAAGTGATGGAGACCCCTTATTCAAAATCCACAATCACAAGTATCCTGCCTCTGCCAAAATTGCTCGTGAAACCCTAGCTCACCATTGAGCTACTTTCACCATTGAGAGCCCCTTTTGGCCCATTTCCACCATTGGAGAAAGAGAAGAAGCAACTTGAAGCTCGGAGCCATCGACTCGGATCATCGCAAAGGGCTTCACCAACCTCCACATTGGAGGTCAGATCAATAAAATAATTCTTTACCTTTTACTTCTTTTTGCTTCATGAACATGTTTAGATTTAATTTTTTATTTCAGTTATAGCTTTTAATTCACATATCATTGAACTGCTACTAAGGAATCCATTGTCCTTAGTAGGTGCTCATTCGCACAAGCTAGGGGTAAAACCCTAGCAACAGTTTTGGCGACTCCACTGGTTTTTTAATTTATTTTATTTTCCGTTTTGTCCTTTCGGCTGTCGTTTTCAGCCGCCGTAAACCGTCGTTTTTTGTTACACAGTCGCGTTCCGACCGCGTCTTTCCAGCCCTTAGCTGCGACCCGACCGCGCCTTTCAAGCTTTAACCCGCGACCTGAGCGCGCCTGTTTCATCCAAACCCGCGGTCCGCCTGCGTCTTTTTTCCAGAAACCCGCAACCTGAGCGCGCCTGTTTCCTCCAAACCCGCGGTCCGCCCGCGTCTTTTCTCCAGAAACCCGCGACCTAAGCGCGTTTGTTTCATCCAAACCCACAGTCCGCCCGCGTCTTTTTTCCAGAAACCCGCAACCTGAGCGCGCCTGTTTCATCCAAACCCGCGGTCCGCCCGCGCCTTTTTTCCAGAAACCCGCGACCTGAGCGCGCCTGTTTCTTCCAAACCCACGGTCTGCACACATCTTTTTTCCAAAAACCCGCGACCTGAGCGCGCCTGTTTCGTCCAAACCCGCAGCCCGACCGCTGATTCGATCTGACTTTTGCACTTGTTCCTGCTTTTGAACCCAGCCCCCTTGCTGCCATATCTTCTGCACCTGCACAGCCATCTATTCTACCTGCACTTTTGTCCCCCTTTACAAATTTTTTACAAATTTCAGCATTTTTTATTCAGATAATTTTGCATGATAAAATTTTGCTTTCATTATTATTTATATTTAGGAAGTTTCCCTGGCACTTCTCTTCTGGGTTCATAACCTCACAAGCACACAATCTGTCACCTAATTCAAGTGAGACCTAAAAACTACTTAACTCAACCAACATTCTAACCCCACTTGGGGAACACAAAAGAATTTTTGTAGTTAGGTAGGATCGGGGGGATAGGCTTCCAAAAACACCCCTCGGTTACTTACACTTGAGACATAGTTGTTGTCCATTAGGGAACCAAAATCCCCTAGTATTTTTTGACACGGTCACAACCGGTTTATCAGAGGGCCTCTCCCTTAGGAGGGTTGAAGTCGTGAGATTGGTTTTGGAGGTCTGAGTGGAATACCGAACTCCATTCAGTAACTGAAGGGCTACCTTTCGCAGTTCTTGGGATATCCCTATATAGGGGTATTGCGGTTAAAGGACCAAGCGGCAAATTTACCTTTCCGGACGTGTCATGAACGGGGTATCTTAGTTTCCATTCTTCTAGGATTTGACTACCCGGTGTCCCTCCCGGTAGGGGGATACCTTAGCCACTTGGCTTCCCTATTCATATTGTCTGACTTGGATTTTGTCACCTTGCAGAGGATATGTCTAGTTAATTCATAATACTTTTAGTTAGGTGTTTGCATGCTCCCTTACCTCCTTTTGGTCTAGTGAGTCCACCGGTTTTTATTTTTGTAGGCAACCTGTTGTTTTTTTGGTATTCTGACCATTTTTGTTGACACTCTGCCTATTGTAGCACGCAGTTACAGTGGGTGCTTTGAGTTGGTTGTTGGCCTGAGCGCCCTATTTTTGAGCTCTCCTTCTGCACACTCGGTTGCATTAGAGTTTTTTGAGCTGATTTGTAGTTACCTCAACCCGCAGAGATTTTACTCCATTTGTCACCATTGAGTCTCCGAGACATTCTCGGTGCCTCAGAGGCGAGCCTCCACAGCACGGTTCACTTGACACCACCCGTCATCGACGCAGGTCATCATCACTCTATACCGCTCATCATAGATCTCGAGCCTTGTCACCTGACTCCACTCGTCAGCGGCATAGAGCTCCGTCACCAGATACTGACGCCCCTTATTTTACCTCCGATTCTGAGCCAGAATCCGAGAACCCCCTTTACACTGCTCCTACTAGCCCCATGGCTGGCGTGAATCCCATCTTGGTAGGGACCGTTGGTGGCACATCCACCACGACACCCGTTACCACACCTACTTTGGGTATGCCCTCCACGGGGGCCCCCTCTACTGTTCCCCTCACGGTACCGATTCCCGCAGCGAGAATACCTATCCCCACTCCTTTAGTGACCCATACTACCCATGGTGGTGCAGGACCATCCTATACCACCTTAGTTCCCCCACTTGGGGGCAACCTCCCTCACATGACCCCTCCACTTGGGGGCATCGGCCCCAACTTGGTTCAACCCACTACCGTGTCACATCCTTTGTCCAGTTTGCCATTCATGGCTAGCCTCAACCTGCCTGACCTAGCCAAATTAACCAACGACCCCATCCGACACGACCCTGCGTGGCCTCACATGCCCACCAAGCTCCCCTCTGACATCCCTAAGTTTGAGGGAAAGGCCGGTGAGGACCCACATAACCATATCATGTCCTTCCATCTATGGTGTTCCTCCAACTCCATAGTAGACGACTCTATTCGCCTCCGTTTATTACAGCGCACTTTCACTGGCTCTGCTGCCAAGTGGTATATCGAAAAACCCCATGGAACCCATGCCACCTTTACTTCCCTTGCCTCGACCTTCCTGCAGTTCTTCCAGTTACCTGTCCGCTAGGATGCAGGCGTTGAGATCCTACTATCATGCAGACAAAACACGGCTACCCACATCACGGACCACATTCATGAATGGCGTCGACGCCGTAGCCTATGCAAAATCAAGTTAGATGACCGGATCTTCCTAGATTGGTTCCTTAAATCCCTCCTTCCTATCATTGCTAAGGATGTGGCATCCGAAAGACCCCAGTCTGAAGAAAAGGCTATCCTTAAAGCACAACAGTTCGATCTCATTTACGCCCAGTCAGGTTATCTCTATACCATTATACCTGACGCCCCTCACGATAATTCCTCCCAGCACGATGCACCGGGGGCATCCCACACTGCCGACGGCATCATTGGCCGTGTCTCTTCGCAGCCTCAACCATTTTCCATAGCCCGTCCTACCCCTGGCCCTGACCCTTCGCGGGCTACCTCACAGTATGGAGCAAACAACCCGTATGCTCCCATGACACATCACCACCATACCCATGGACCCTCATGTCCACCACAGTGTTTCAGTCATGCGACTCCTGCTTACGCCCCCCCTGTCGCACCTCATCCCTACTATCACCAGCAGGTTGCACGAACCCCTGCGGCACACCCACAACCCGCTCCACAGCACTATCAGCAACCCCCTCAAGTTGCTACACCTGCGCAGCCTCCACCTACATATCATCCACCGCAGCCTGCTCCAGCACCTGCGCCACCTCAGAATCCACCTGCTACCCAAGGGCAAGTTTACGCCCAACAAACCCTGCAGCAAAAGTAGAACAACCAATGTAACCAGGGCCAACAAAACCGCGGTAGGGGCCGAAATTTGCAAACAAACTATCCTTGTTCTATTTGCGGGGTCTATGGCCACTACACACATTTTTTCCCCCACATGGAGCGCGTTCGGAAACTTTGGGCTGAAGATGCCCACCGCCAAGGGAAGGCGGCTCCTCAAGCACCACCCAACCCCCCACAACCTATGCAGCCACCTTTGGTGCTGCAAAACCCCTTACCAACCCAAGGTGTAGTGAACACTCAACCGTTGGCTCCCCCTCAAGCCAACGCGACAACCCAACAACAAATCACTTACGCTGCTCCTGATCAACCCGTGCTTGACTCAGGTACCCACCACTTGTTGATGATGTCCTCCGATGAGGTCAACCTCCAGACCCAACGGAACCAATATGGCTCCACCTCTGAAGCCATATGTACCCTGTCCCATAATACGAGAACTACTACTAATCAACCGCCCTTGTTGCCTCAACCCCCTTTGGTACCTAGTCACATTGGTGCTACACCCATCCATACCATTCCTTTCCTCTCCCTCCCTCAGGAGTAGTTAGCGCCCTGATCATGGCCACCATCAGCCTTCCTAGGTTAACCTTAGGATTACCCGTTTGGTATCTTTCGCCTCCCGTTCCCCCACCGACACCAAATGTCGTCCTGCAACCAGTGCAACCAATTGTCACTACTAGTCAACCACCTCCAGGTATCGCTACCCCGTCGTCCTCCACGAAGCCCCCCCCCTCCTCTTACCAAACCCACTGGGGGCAGAGGCCCCCAACCTTACATGGTTGTCCCACCTCCTAAGACAGTCAAAAACCCCCCTGTGTTTTGTGCTCCTTCCAAATGCGCGATGTGCGACGAATTGGGCCATGAGACTCACCTATGTCCTCAGTTACCAGTGTTACAGGAATACATGCAACTGCTTGACGATGACCCCACTATCCCGGTTGTCCATCTAGATCCAACCCCTATGCCTCGAGACAAATCCCTGCGCACTAACCACTCCTGTACCTTATGCGGTGTCTACGGGCATTACTCACATCACTGTCCCGATCTCCCCGAGTACAGAGCAGCTCTCTTTGACATGAACAATCTGGATCTTGAGACAACACCACCCACCATTGTGGAGATCCACCGCCCGGACTCTTCCTCTTCCAAAGAGGTTAATACCATTTATATGATCTCTTTCACCACTACTCCTTCATCAACCGATTTGACAACACAAACATTCCGTACGGATGAGGAGATTCTCGAGGTTCTCACTGCCCCGGATTATCCTTGGGATGACATGCACCATCGTTCCTACTTCCTCCCAGATGAATATTCCTCTAACACTGCTACCCAATTTGCAGTTGAATCCAAAGACTTCCTTCCCCCCAAGGTCGACTGGTTCAAGGACCCTATTCCTGCTCCTGACGCCTTCGAAGAGGGTAACATGGCCAACATCTCACCTGTCATCCAAATTGATATCGCTGCCCCCGGAGGCACCCCCGAACTCGTCACTTTAGAAGCCTCTTGTAGTAAGCAAGAAATTGAGGAATACAACAAACTCTTCAGATAATTCCGCGATGTCTTTGCCTGGTCTTATACCGAAATGCCCGGTCTTGACCCTGCCATTAAAGAGCACCACATTCACACATGGCCTGATGTACCCCCCGTTCATCAGAAACAGCGTCCCTTTCATCTCTAGCTACAGTTTTGGAATCAGCACGACGAAACCATCACAATGGTCACCTCGTTGCATTATTTGTTGCTACACCATTTTTGCCCATTTTTTCGATACCAATAGTCACCTCGGTTTGTGCGCCACTTCGGCCGATCTCCGCTTTTAACACTTTTCGTATCGCCGGATTCATTTTTCCGAGCTCGTGATGATGCTTGAGATCATTTCTCGCTCTCACTTGGTACAATTTCAACATTGCGTCCCTACACCTTACCGCATCAATTTGCGCGCCACATCGGCCGTCATCAGATTATTTCACACTTTTTACATGAGCCATCCACTCCTGTCATACTGCAAATGTTTCATTATTTTGCCACCATTCATTCACCCCGCAAGGAGGCCCACCAGTGCTCCCCCCCACCCTCAGTCCTGGTCATCATAAATATTCCTTGATTGAACACTTCCTCCTTGCCTGGCCATTAATTCAGAGTCTTCTTATTTGCTTTCAGACTCCTTAAAATTGAAAGCAACCACGAGCATGAACTGTCCTGGGCTCGTAAAATCCACACGACAGTACCATTCCATTAATTCAGAGTCTTCTTATTTGCTTTCAGACTCCTTAAAATTGAAAGCAACCACGAGCATGTACTGTCCTGGGCTCGTAAAATCCACATGACAGTATCATTTTATATCCACACTTCTTCTAGGTCCCTAACCCATGAAGAAGTCCCCCCGCGCCTCTTAGTGCTATGATTAATCCTCTCAGCAGCACCCCTAATCAGGTCGCCTTTGTTCAGAGTATTCTACAGTCTCCTACCATTTTACCACAGCTTGAGTCTCCCTCAGCCCATTCACCCTCAGATGCTATACCGATATGATCCCTTTACCACCAGTCAGTCTCATATGTTGCCCGATCATCCCCGCCATCATACTCTGAACAAAGGAAGTTTGAGTCCACCCCCTCTACTTGCCCAGTTATTCCCCCCAGTTTATCACTCCCGCCATCAGTACTATCACAGTTCAGTTTTTCACCTCGCATTCCTGTCAAGGAAACATCATTGCCTTGATAGTTGCAGGTCTCCCTCTGTCGACAACAACCCCTCTATTCCAGAGGATAGACCTAGAGGCCCCTACGCCTTGGACCCACCACCATCTGTGGTGGGTGCCTACGGACCATTTTTGGAGGAATCATCATTGCTTCTCCGAATAGTTGTTTCTCACATGCTCGACTTCAGCACCTTAATCGCATCGTTGAGAATCGCGCAGGATGTATATCCTTTCCATTATATGTCGAAGACCCCAGATTTCCTCCGACTCTAGCACATCGGTGAGTCACATTGGAACAACTAGTTACATGCTCCCATGGATGTCCGGGCTGCGTTGGAGATTGTATTCGGAAGCCATCCAGTTCCATGCTTCCTCGAGTACCCAGTTCAGTTCCAGATCAGTGTACCATGGCAAGTATGACCGTTATCACTTTCGATCCAGCAGCTCATTAGTTCCTTTGGAACCACATCCAGTAGCACTGCTGTCATTCCAGTGCATCAGTTGTTCAGCTCAGACATGGTCAGCCCAGCAGTATGTTCCAAGATTTGTGTCCCTTCTGGACCCTTATGATATACACAGTGAATTTCTATGTATCCTACAGGTCCCTCTTTTCGGGCCTCACAGTTATTTTTATGTATCTTGATACGAGCATGGGTATGCCCGCCTCGTCCAGATTATCAGATGATTCCTCATCCATTATTGAGGTTATGTACTTTTCAGTCCTTGCAGTTGGTTCGAGATCGTTGTTCCAGGCTTCAGTTGGTTCCTTCTCTTCTCTACACCCCAGGAAAAACGAATATGACTTATGATGTCCATCGGCCATACGATGAGCTCCTGCCCTCGCACATCAGGGGGCAATCTGTTAACACCCAAAAATGGTTCACTACCTCATCTACCCCATTACATGGCTCATTTGTCCATTTTCCTACCATATTTCCATCAAAAACCCATAAAACCATCTAAAAAGCCTCCAAAAGGCTTAAAATGCCTCCAAAAACCCATAAAACCCTCTTTTCCTCCAAAAAATATCCAAAATCTCCAAAAAGGAAGAAAAAATATAAAATAATGAGGAAAAGGAGGAAAAAACCCTAAACTGCTGAAACCCTAACCCTAAACCAGCACTCCACCACTATAAATAAGTGATGGAGACCCCTTATTCAAAATCCACAATCACAAGTATCCTGCCTCTGCCAAAATTGCTCGTGAAACCCTAGCTCACCATTGAGCTACTTTCACCATTGAGAGCCCCTTTTGGCCCATTTCCACCATTGGAGAAAGAGAAGAAGCAGCTTGAAGCTCGGAGCCATCGACTCGGATCATCGCAAAGGGCTTCACCAACCTCCACATTGGAGGTCAGATCAATAAAATAATTCTTTACCTTTTACTTCTTTTTGCTTCATGAACATGTTTAGATTTAATTTTTTATTTCAGTTATAGCTTTTAATTCACATATCATTGAACTGCTACTAAGGAATCCATTGTCCTTAGTAGGTGCTCATTCGCACAAGCTAGGGGTAAAACCCTAGCAACAGGCACTAAACAAGTAGCCCAAGGATGTTTAAGGAGTGGCCGTGGGCTGTAGCATATACAACCTGAAGCTTAAACTTGTGCTAAAGATGCTAGACTTTGAGCAGTTGTTTGAGGTGTAGACATATGCCTAAAAATTTTCCATTGGAGAAGTTTGATCACAAGAGGGTCATCCTGTATCCTATGATAATATGAAGCTATAGGATTTCAAGCGGAGGCACCCCATTCATGAAAAATATATGACTACATTTGTGCATTTCCTACAAGCATGGAGGCATTATTTGGGGTAAACCGTTCATTGTGAATATAGACAACGTTGCAACAAGCTACATTGTGACACAACTAAAACAATTACCTAAGTAAGAAAGGTGGCAATACTTCTTGGTATAAGAATTCAACATGACCATATAGTATCAACAAACTTAATGCAAATTTTGATGCCTTGAGAAAACAGGCACAACTCACATCCTTAGAGGAAGATGAGTTGTCGGTGCCAACATGATGGCATGCATAGGTTTTTATTGACTTGCATGTGTATATCATGGATGGATTGCATTGAGACCCATCAATGATAAATATCATGAAGCAGGTGAATGAGGGTAATGTAAGGAATTTTTGGGTAGACAAACAGCTTCTGTACTTTGGAAACCACATCGATATATCTAAGTCATCGAATATCAGGAAGGAGCTCTTAAATGAATGCCATGATTTGCCTTGGGATAGCCACCTAGTGACAATGAATAATGATGGCATTGTTGGAGAGAGGATACTATTATGAGTAGATGCACAAGGATGTAGAATAGTATGCCATGACTTGTCTTCTGTACAAACAAGATAAGGAAGATATATGAATGAAGACTGGCCCATTACAAACTTTGTTGTGTCTAAGAGACCTTAGGAAAGCGTTTCTATGGAGTTCATCACCCATACATCATATTTGCAAGGGTACACTGGAATCGTTGTGGTTGGGGACATATTTTCCAAGTATTCCATCTTCATGCCAATGAAGATACCTTGTGTTGTGGAAAAAGTTGCAAGGTTGTTCAAAAATGTTGTAAGTGTTGGGGTTTTCCATTGAGTATTGTGTTGGACATGGACACAAGGTTCACCAAGAGGTTTGAACATAGTTGTTTAAGCTTTTTGGGACCAGTCACCAATCTATTGATGATTTCAAGCTACCACCCACAAATCGATGGGTAGACATAATTCATAAATGGCCTGTTGGAGGACTTCCAAACAAACTGAAAGCCTCCTTGAACTCAAAGATTTGTTCCTCTGTTAGCTTGTCCATCATTTTCACGTAATGGAAAAGTAGGCGAACTCCGAATTAATAAGCATATATAATAGAAAGTCTTTTTGCTTACAACACCATATATCCCATACTAGCTAGACTTATCAAAAAAAAGAACATATAACAAATGAAGCAAATTAGCTGGGCATGGTAAACATGAATCCAAAACATATTTGAAGCTCTATACATTTATGACGTCTTCCTATGGGACTCCTTACCGCTGATATCTGCCCCCTAGGGTGACATTGTTTCATATCTTAATGAGAAAAACTACTATTTATGAGCGAGCTACTCCATCCCATTTATGAAGCTTGGAACTGAATCAATCAAATCAACTGAAGTGGGTCCACTTGGTCAATTGTAATGTAAGCAGATCAAAGACCAAGGAAACAAGACTGGATTTCCCTGAGTCAAAGACTGATCTTACTTTCTTCTGCTTCTCCTTGTTCCTTCTAAAAACAGAACAAGGGACGAGTCACGACTTCGATCATCCAGGAGATGCAATGTATGATATATATCGCTAGTGGGTACAAAACCCCAACTCCCGAGTTGGGAAAAAATCCTTGTTCCTTCTCAAAATAGAACAAGGGACGAGTCACGACTTCGATCGTCCAGGAGATGCACATTGCAATGTATGATATATATCGCTGGTGGGTACAAAACCCCGACTCCCAAGGTGGAAAAAAATCCTATGGCTTTTTAGTTGTAATGGGAGCCTAGAGGTGTCGTTGGTCCTTTGAATAAATCGTGGGATTGAAAAGTGAATGTTCTTGAAAAGAAAAATAGAAGGAAAAGCGAAGAAATCTATGAATCTGTACCATGTGCCTTGGCAAATAATTTCTAATGAGCTCCATGGCTCTTGATTACTATAACTTACACCCAGAATAAAAGTTAAAACCAACAGAGTGCCAAAGAATAATATCCATATTCCAATGAGGAAAATCCCATCAAGTTGTGGTCTAGCAACAAGGTTGAGTGCTCACAACAACTAACCTGTAAAAAGCCTACAAATAGAAGAAGATTCAAGAAACTAACCTATAAAAAGCCTGCACAGTGCAGATAGAAGAAACTTTCTGAAATTGCTTCCCATGAATCCACTCAGCCACTGTAAAGACCGATTTGCAATAGAAATCAAGCTTGATGTTGAGCCTGAGTCCTGACTCTTACACCATTATATAGGTAAAAAAATTCCTCACTTGACTAAATTTATGGACCAAATCCAGTGAAAAAACTTCCCCAATTGATTAAATCTCCACATTTTACTCAAATAATTGTCCACAAATCCAAATCCAGGACGAACTATGTCCAATTTACCCCAATCGAGGTGGAAGTAATACCAGTTTACAGAAATATTCATAAATCCCGACGAAATAGAAAAATTTTAATCGTATTATCCATAAATCCTAGGCGAAATACCAATTTTTCAAACTATTATCCATAAATCCGGTGAACAATCTTCAATTCTCCTCCTAATCGGAAAAAATTGGGCGAATTTGGGCAAATATCTCCTCGTAGACAGAAAAATTCAGGCGAATGTGGGCAAAAATAAATAATTTCGTGGGCTAATATTCCTTTTCCAGATTTTCCCTAAATTGGGATGAATGTGATTTACCTTGGCATAGCTATATACAAAATAAATAATGGGCGAATATATTAAATAAAATAATAACATTTTAATATAAAAATTCGCCCACTTTTTTTTGGGTAACCCTTAAAATTCACCATTGGGCTATAATTCGCCACTAAAATCATCCCTGGTGCTATACAACTCTCCATTGCTACTTATCTAGAATGAAACCTCTTTGCTGACATATTGGATTAGTGCACAATATCAATGTTGTCCTGGTGGAGATGGAAGACATCTAGAAACGTTTTCGTGAGATATGGATTAATGTTGTATTGGCTAAAATAGTTGCATGATCATATATTTATGCATAAGAGTTTTCCATTATGAATATTCCTTATAAAATGTTTCTAACCATACAAATGCATTTGACTTGTAGGAAAGATCGCATACATAATCGCCTACAAGCAAAGAAGGATGAGACTTGTTCCGAAGAACAAGTGACGATAGTTCAAGATGAAGAATAATATGACGAATGCAGCAACATCATTAATGCAGAACCTTCTAGCTATGAAGAAGTAACCAAGAAGAAAGGGAAGACCAGTGATGCTCATGTTATATGTTGATGACTTGTTCCTGACAGAAGTTGCAAGAAGGACACTTGTTGCCGAGTTCGAGATAAAGGACTTGGATATGATGCACTACTTTCTAGGCATGGAGGTGTGGTAGAATTTCCCTGGGACAAGGGAAGTATGCAGTAGAGATCTTGAAGAGGTTCAGGATGATGGACTGCAAGGCCATGACCACACCTATGGCATTGAACCTGAAGCTATTGAGTGATGCTTCATCAGAAGTGGTTGATGCTACGATGTATCGTCAGATGATTGGGTCCTTAATGTACCTGACAAACATGAGACTAGATATTTGCTTTGCTGTGAACACCTTGAACCAGTTCCTGACAGATCCAAGACATGTTCACTTGATTGTTGCAAAGCATTTTCTGAGGTACCTAAAGGGTACAATTGATTATGGGCTCAAGTATGAGGCAAATCAAAAGATTAACCTGGAAGGTTATGTTGATTCAGATTGGGCAGGCAATTCCATCGATAGGAAGAGCACTTCAGGGTGTTGCTTCAGTATGGGATCAAATGTGATCTCTTGGTTTAGCGAGAAGCAGTCCTGTGTGGCACTAAGTATAGCTGAAGCAGAGTATGTTGCAGCTTGTTCAGCTATTTGTGAGGAAATATGGCTAAGGAAGCTACTGTCTGATTTATTTGATCTCCAGTTGGATGCTACTTGTATATATTGCGACAACCAAAGTTGTGTGAAGTTGTCAGAGAACCCAGTGTTCCATGACAAGTCGAAGTATATAGAGATAAAATAACACTTTATCAGGGATATGGTGCAGAGAGGAGCAGTGAAGCTCCAGTATGTTGCGACGAATGAACATATAGCTTATGTGTTGACTAAGCCATTGGCCAGAGTGAATTTTGAGTACTTAGAGGAGAAGCTTAGTGTTCTCCAGATCGAGGTTCCCTCCAAGGGGAAGTGATGAGTCCATGAGCCATTTTGACATGGTGAGAGGATTGGTTCCTTCCATGGTCAGATGTAAGGGTTGAGCCATTATGTCATGATGAGAGGATTGGTTCCTCGCATGTCAGATATAAGAGCTGAGCCATTCTGAGGTGACTGTAGGATTGGTTCCTACATGATCAGATATAAGTGCTGAATGCCATTCTCTGAATGGAGGCACCTGGTCAGTTACTAGGAATACTCAGCCTAGAGCTTAGAGCCATTCTGACATGGTGAGAGAATTGGTTCCTTCCATGGTCAGATGTAAGGGTTGTGTCATTCTATCATGGTGGGAGGATTGGTTGCTTCCATGTCAGATGTGAGTGCTAAGCCATTCTGAGACGACTATGGGATGTGTTCCCACATGATCAGATATAAGTGTTGAATGCCATTCTCTGAATGGAGGCACCTGGTCAGTTACCAAGAATACTCAGTCTGGGACTAAGGGCCATTCTGATACGACTGTGGGATTGGTTCCCACATGATCAGATGTAAGTGCAGTGCCTTTCCACAGATGATAGCAGTTGTGTCCTATCATACTGTTAAGAACCTGTGTCAACCCTCCTCTTTATTTTATTAGTATATTTTATCGGACGCATATGCTTTGTAAGTCGTCCCATCAGTATGTTGTATTATCCTACATTCATGGGGAGTAAGTAATAGTTGTTAAGCTGTCTAGTTATTATGTTGCATTATCCCACATTCATGGGGGGTAATAGTTGTTTAGATTAGACTTAGTATATAAGTAGGTGTTGAGTCTAATGAAAGCATCGAAGAGTTATTTTGTATTGAGCTTTCTCAAAGGAGGTTGCCCCCTCAAAGTGACCCGCGATCAATAAAATCTCTTTTCTACTCCAATATTTATGTTATATCGTGCATTTTGATTTTTCATTGTATGAGGTTCTCCACATCTGGTATCAGAGCACTTTCCTTGGCACAAGTTGGAAATTGTTTTCTTTTCAAAAACAAAAAAGAGGGCAAAATTGGGCGGCGACATTCAGATAAAGTTTTGAAACTTTTTGCATAGAATCAGAAGAAACAGGTTGCATATATGAATTCCTCTTTCAAAAATACATAGTTTCAAAAAAAAATCATCTCATTTGGATTTCTAAAAGTGGAGCTATCGCAGATTTAAAATCAGCAATTTTTCATAATTTCAGTGACGAACGCAGAAATTGAAGAGCAAAAATCTTTTGACCGAGTGCCCATATTTCTATTCTGATTTCGTGGGTAGACGCAGAGTGGTTGTTCCAATTCCAGAAATAGCCTATAATAGTGATTCTTAGTAATATAGATCGAGTTATGTTCATTTTAAAAGTTTTCGTCTCAAAACCCTAGCTCTAATTACAGGTTTTTGAGTATTGGGTGGAATTTCTGCCACATTTTTTCTGGCACTGTGATTATAGCAGTAGTTCTTCTTCTTGCAACGGTATTTTTCATGCTTAACTATGGGAATTACTTGGGCATAGCCCTAAAACTCATTGTGAGGAGTACCACAGGAACCTCGAAGTAGTTGGCCATTGAGAGGACCTGCCAAGTGAAAAGGGCAACGACCCCCACCAGATTGACTAGATTCCCATCTGTGAGGAAAACCAAAGAGCTTTCATTTTTGGCCAAGCAGTTAGAAGTTTTACCTACTCCGTAAAGTGAGGGGTACTGCCCCAATACTCAAGCCTAAGACAACCTTGGTGGCCGAGTGACTACCTTTGAACCAGTAGGAAGCCGAATATACATGGGGTCCATATCTATTTACAGTTGATAACACACAAAATTCCAAACTTGTCACAAATCATTTACTCCAATTCAAGTTGATAAAGCACAACTTTCTAGCATCGCAACAGATCATTTCTTCAGGGAAAAAGAAAAAAAATTATTTTTCAGCCATATATTCCTTGATTTAGCTCTGTTTCCCTTGAAAATTCACTGTAATCCCTGTCATTCCATTCTACATATTTCATTCATTGAGGACCCTATCCCAAGTCCACTTCCCAAAGCCCAAAATTCCATCTCCTTCTTTCACCCCGCTTCTGAACTTCACATTTTTTGTTTCCTTATCCCTCAGAAAGTGTCCACAACCTAGTTACCCACTTGTGTTTTTCCCAACTCAAAATTTTTCTTTTCTGAAACCCTCTCTGTTTTTGTTTTTCCACCCATTTTTTTATTTTTATTTTTTTTTAAATCTTGCTTATGGTTGTCACCCGCACAGGAGCAAATAGATAAATGGAAGAAGAACTTGTCACCCTCAAGACCAAACTCGAAGATCTGGATCAGAGATTTCTCGACCTCCATCTTCAGTATTCATCCATAAGCAACCGGGAACAGCCTGAGTCTTCTGTCGGCACTGTGTTCTCTGCTTCCAGCAACTTTTGTGGGCCGAAGATTGAATTCCATCGCTTCAATGGTGATGATCCAAGTGGATGGATACACAAGGCAGAACAATACTTTAATATGCATAACACTTTTGATGTCACCACAGTCCCACTTGCATCATTTCATTTGGAACGTGAAGCCCTTCAATGGTTCTGTTGGTACATCAAGGATCATGAAGAGCCCCAATGGATAGATTTTTGCCAACTCCTTTTGCATCGATTTGGCCCTAGTGGTTTTGATGAATTCACAGGAGCACTCACCAAATTTCGCCATACTGGCACTGTGAGAGAGTATCAGACAGAATTTGAGAACTTAGTCAAGCACGCAGAAGTATTTTCTGATGCATTCTACAGGAGTTGTTTTATTAGTGGTCTTAAGGATACAATCCAATCTGACATTACAATGTTTTGTCCCAACACAATGATGGAAATCCTAGGGTTGGCTAAGTTGGCAAAGGACAAGATTAGGGCTTAGCAACGCCCCAAATCCACTTTTGTTCCATTCAGAAATATGGTTCCCCAAAGACATCCAATCCCTCCGAATCCTAGAACCACTCCTATCAATCATTTGTCTGAAGCCAATATGTGGGCACATAGGGAAAAAGGACTTTGTTATAATTGTGATGATAAATTTACCTGGGGACATCAATGTACTGAATACAAGCCCTATTTCTTAGATGTGTCTTCTCCGCCTGCACTTGAAATTTGTGACGCTGCTCAGGATCTAGTAGATGAACAGGTCGGCATTCCGTAGCCACCTATTGACCCTCAGATTGCTAAACAAGTAGATTGTTCTGTCCATCCTTTCTCCAGCTTTAAAGTCATGGTTGCCAATGGGAGCACCTTACCTTGCAAAGGAAAGTGTTGCAGTGTGTGTATCTCTATTGGATATTATAACTTGCGCTCTAACATGTCTGCCATACCCCTAGGAGGTTGTTATGTGATTTCAGGAACTCAATGGTTACACACACTTGAACCCATCTTATGGGATTTTTTTGAACTATGGATGCATTTTTTAGTCAATGGGAAAAAAACACACATTTAATGGCTTACAACCAGGGTCTCTCAGCATCATCAGTTCACATTGCATGGAAATGATCCTTAAGAATAATTCACATGGTGTCATCACTCAGCTCCATTTCATTCAGATGCAACATTCGGCAGTCTCAAATACTCCTTTGGATCTTTCATTTCTATGCACCCTTCAGATGCTTGATTTTTCCAAGCCCTTCACTCTTGAGAGTGATGCTTGCGACAATGGACTTGGTGTTGTCCTCTTTCAAGATGAACATCCCATCGCATTCACCGGTAAATCTCTTCCTGGAAAGAATTTATCCACCTCCACATATGAGAAGGAAATGATGACTATTTTGCACGCAGTACAGAAGTGGTGGCCATACCTCTTAGGGAATCCTTGCTACATCAAGACTAATCACCAGAGTCTGAAATATTTCCTGGAAGAATGGGTCTCATCCCCAACACAATAGAAATGGGTTACCAAACTCAGGGGTTATGACTATGAGATCAATTACAAGAAGGCTAAGGACAATCTTGTGGTGGATACTCTTTCCCACACATTTGATGTCCATGTCTCTCTTTCATCTATTGATATGCCTATTCCAACATGGTTACACTTTGTTCAGCAAGGCTATGTCAATGACTCCTCATTATTTGAAATCATCCAACTGTTGGCCAGTCACCCTTCTGTAGTACCGCATTTCTCTTGGGATGGCTCTTCTATGAGATATAAGGGTCGTCTGGTGCTTCCCCAGAGCACAGATATTAAACATGCAGTCTTTTATGAACTCCATGCTTCTCCATCGGCAGGGCACTCTAGGTTCATGAAAACATATGAGAGGGCACGATGTCACTTCTTTTAAAAGGGAATGCAATGAGAAATTCAACAGATGTTTTTCGAATGTGCTCCTTGTCAGCGCCACCAAGGTGAAACTACACTCCTTTCCGGATTGCTTGAACCTTTGTGTTAGTAGGAATATTTCACCTTCTGTAGATAGTAAGGTGTTCCACTGGTCCGAATGGTTCAGAACCAAAACAAATGAAGGACAAAGGTTGAAGACCCTCCCTGTACGTCGTAGATACCTGGAATGTGATGCTTCGATAGTAACCTTGTGTACCTGCAATCAGATTAAACACGCAAACACATCAAAGCTGCCAGAATATCATCTACTGATCCATGTTAGTGACTAAGGTATCTAACAACATATACGTGTGAAATCAAACAACAACAGTAATGTGGGATGAAAGTCAACTTTGCATTAAGATAAAATGAAGAAGTTTACAACCAATTAAGCCTTAGTGTTGACATGCATCTCCATGAAACCAAACACTCTCATCCCCATAAGCTCCAACTTTGTTCTATATGCTCTCCAATGGCTTGGGCTAAGTGATCAATCCAACAGCATAACAATACTTCAATGGTTCCCCCTCAACCATGGACATGAGCTTGTATTTATAAGGCTCAATGGATAGGGATGGTTGAGATATTTGTGGATGATGTGGCCTCTAAGATCCTAGGATGGGGGATCTCGAGCTCAACTGACCCACAATGATAGGGATAAGGGAGGACACAAGGCTCGTGATCTAGAAGCCTCGAGAAACTTCTCTTTTTCTCATTTTACCCAGGGTACCGCTTTTCTCCTTCAATGACAGAGCGGTTCAGGTAAGAAATGCTTATGGACTAAGGGCCATAATAGGTGGCATCGCTTGTGGCTAACAAGGGATAGGCAGTGCGAGCAAGGTACCACTTATGGATAAAGGGAAAAGCGCGGTGCTGAGCATTTTTGTGAAAGATTGACAAATGGTATGAGTTTCCACTCCAAGTACTAGGATTAAGGGCAAATCAGTATGTTAAGAGTCTTATCACATGATGGTGACAGGATTTTGGTATAACAGGATTCCCCCCAAAGCATGAGTCTTAGAGGGATACGATAAATGAGAGCTTTGAGAGAACAAGTCATCACTACGAGGCGAAAATGATGGATCAATCGGAGCATGTTGTCAAGTAGGCATCTATAGTACATCAGTATGTTGACTCATAGACACAAGTAACCAAATCATGACTGCAGACCAATACAAGGCAGATCCATGAGAGGAAAAAACAAGCATGGCTACTAGAATACAGAGTAGATCCATGTGATAGAGGACTCAAACTTGGACATAGCTACCAGACATACAATGTAGATCTATGTCATACATACGCAAATTTGAGCATAGTGACGACCATACAAATGTGGATCCATGCTAGATATACAAAACTCTATCGCAACCTGGGGAAAAGCAATGAGTGCTTTAAACAAATACCCAGGGTCTTTGTCTCGTCTTCCACAAACTACGATTCTATCTATGTGATTACAATGATCTGAAGTCGAACATGGTAGAAACCACTTGATTACCGACCAATGATGTGAACCGTTAACAAGTTCGAGGGATATCACCATTAATGTCAATGATTCCCAAGGTACTCTAGTGCAATCTTTTGAGTGTGAATAGATGTCCTGATGTCGAACACCCAGTCAATTCTATCGATCAAAGGTCAATGATGTGAACCTATGTCGAGAGCGAGAGAATCTGTCATTAAGGAATACAGATCTCAAGGTACTAAATATTGTTTCTAAGACTATTTCTCAGATGATGAGTTGATGTCGACGGGAATAGTCTCGTCGAAGGAGAGCCATGATGAGTCCCACATCGACGACATGAAACTTGGAACATAGTTTTGGAATGATGTGAATGTAGTAACCATAAGACTGACTCAAAAATACTGACACAAGAAGATTGTGTAGACTGCAGAGGTAAAACTTCTTCAAATCCCCTTTGAACATCGGGCGGCACGACAAAAAGAATTGGAAGCGTGACTGAATGGGACAAACACACAATGCGATAGTGGACAATGCATTCTTTTGAAAGACTCAAAGGAGTGACATGACTCATGAAAGTGGATCATCACGGAGATCAGCTGAATACCCAATTGACTGACATGATGTGCAGACAAGTGCCATGTTCAAAGGTAACGACAAACAACTGTCATTATTTACAAAATGATTCCCTTCCCATTTCCCCCATCGTGGTTGATGAGTGCCTCTTTTTGGTTTTACGAGTTCAAAGAGGGTAATAAACACTCGATATAGCTTGTCGGAAGACAAGTCCAGACTCATATGTTTTACGAACCTGAGAGAGGAGGGGTTTGTTCCCAAAAGGGGCCTCTCAATGTTTCATTTAACCAGTCCACTGAAAGAAAACTCGATATCGTTCATGCTTAGAGAGTCTGAACGAATACAGAAGAAGACTCCAAAGGGGTCCTTTTCGTATGATTTAGTCCCTAAGGCCCGAAAAAGTATAACATCATACCCTAGGGAACTCTTCCAGCCATGATTGGATGGAGTGTTCTTTTTTCGTAAATAGTCTATCTGAACCGAAAAAGAGATAACCTACCGTCGGAGAGACGAATCTTCGAATGATTTCACAAGCGTGAAGAAGACAATATCGCTCGACAATCTTTTCGTATTTAAGGAGCCCGAAAAAAGTTTAAAGAAGACTCCATTAGACTTTTTCATGTTTGAATCCAAAGCATGAAAAGTAATAAACTAAGCTCAAACCACTTTTCATGTTTTAACCAGAGCACGGAAAATGAAAAGTAAGCTCAACACCATCTTACTGTTTTTAATGAGATTGAAGATCAGTTGAAAGAATGCTCGAATATTGGTTTCATTTTTACGCAAGCTCAAAACCAACGGGTAAACTATGCTTGAAAAATCCCATTAACATGATATACAGAGGTTGGAATCTTTCCCCCAGCATGATTGCTAGCGAAGCCTACCCCTAACATGGTTTCTAGGGGCTCGACATGCCCCCCAAGATTCATTTTGTCTGACAATTCTTCTTCCATACCCAACCTAAAAACCTGGTTACTAATGTGAAAATTTTCACCAGGGGGGTAGGAAGAACGAGAATCAGGAAAGTGAAAAGAAGGTTCAAGTTCTAACACTAAAGTGAAGACTCGAATTAAGGGAAGGGGATTTGTTTCATTTTTACACAAGCTTGAAATGGAAGGTAACTATGCTTGGAACATGGTTTCATTTTTATGCAAGCTTGAAACTAAAAGGTAAAATATGCTTAATGAATCCTACTTTATTTTTTAACGAGCCTGAAATAGAAAATGAACTATGCTCGGGAATGATTTCATTTTTATGCAAGCTTGAAACCAAAAGGTAAACTATGCTTGAGGAGATCCATTTCATTTTTTAACGAGCTTGACATAGAATGGGAACTTTGCTCACCACATGGTTTCATTTTTATGCAAGCTTGAAACCAAAAGGTAAACTATGCTTAAGGAGTGGTTTTATTTTTTAATGAGCTTGAAACCAAAAGTAAACTATGCTCTCAAAAATACTCCTAACCAACATGATATCTAGAGGTTGGTAGGTTTCCCCCATTACATAAAAGCTATAGGCTTAGCTCCATTATGATATCCATAGACTAGAGCCATGCCCTCCATTTTACCTATGATAGGAAGAAGCTAACTAGAAAAAGGGGAAGGAATCACAAGAACATGTGGCACATTCAGGGTAGTCTGATTACTAGGAGTCACATGATGGTCAGGTGTAACAAAGGAAAGCTTATCAATGATCACAATATTCCCATCATGGGGAAAATTCATAACTATAAAGAGTGTGGACAAAATATCATTCATGGCATAAACATAATCACGTCCAAGGAGTAGATTAAAATCTAAATGACCTTGGACCACCATAACATCAATACAAATAGTTTTCCCTCCTAATGTAATAGGTAAATAAGGAAGGGTCCCTAAAGGTGCAATAGGTCTGTGATTAAAAGCCAGTATCTAATCAGTGCCTGGCACAAGCTGAGGAGAACCTAAAGCTTCCCAAGCAGTTGAGGATAGAATACTAACAAAATCCCCTTCATCAACAATAGTGCAAAGTATCCACCTAGCAGTAACATTCACAACTATCTGGAAAGGAACACTCGAATGAAGATGAGACTCTGTTAGGTTACTCCAGTCAAAGGAAATAACCTCACTACTTGGAGAGGGTTCTATCGAAAGAAGAAAAAAAATTCCTCTTGTCGAGAACAATCAGAACGAAGCATAAAAACTTCGGCAGGTTTCCGTTCATTCTCTACTGGAAGAGAAGAACAAGATGAAGATTTGGTCAAAGAGACTACTTCAGTCTTAACACTCTCTGATGAAAGAGTGGGATTGGGTGGAAATGACACCGAATCAACCACTTTAACTTCACTCTCCAAAGGAAGAGTGGGATCAACCATAGATAAATCCGAATCGACCACTTTTTCAACCAGTGGGGGATCGAGGGATAAGTTACTATCACTTGTTGAAATCACCTGTTGATGATCAGTAATATTTTCCAACCAATGCGAAGCTTCATCCATGCTTGGACAAAGAAAAGTATGATGCATACCCTTGCATGTCAAACAAGGATAAAAGACTTTACCCTTACGACCTTTTACCAATGGCTCACTGGTTGAGGGAGTATCATCAACATGATGAGCAGAGGTTGATGACACAGACGGTTTGGATATTTTAGACCACTCTTCTTGTACATGGGAGAGACCGGGACACTCCTTAAGAAGGTGGTCCCCCTTGCAAAGCTTACAAGGGAACATGGGTTTTCCAGGTGTTCTCTTAGAATGAGCACCATCAAGGGCAGACAGTTGCTTATTTTTCTCTTTCTTATCCTTCTTCTTCTTACTCTTCCCTCTCTTCTTCTTCTTATCCACATGACTACTAACCATAGAGCTTTGGTCAAACGAAGAAGAAGAAAGGGATGAAGCAATAACCGACGAAGAAGGAGAGGGATTAGGTTGAGGTCGATCCTCTCCCGGAGGAGAGGTGACATTTGAGACATTAGGAGTAATAGAAATTACCGGATTAAATAGCTAGACCGGTAATCCTATAGTTAATCTAGGAATATTTAGAGTGGCACTAAAGGGAGGACCAATACCTTCACTTGGAGGGAATACAAAAGGTACACTTTGGAAAGGGACCTCTTGAGTGGTAGTCCCAGATTGGGATGCCATCTCTAAACTCTCTAATAACCACCTAACTACCACGCACAAGCAAGTACTACTCAAACTAAAAGCAACAAGCAAACATGTGAAAGGAGTGGATAAGAGTCAGGAACCTCACAGGCCAAGCCAAAAGGATAACTCAGATGGTTTGAGGATTCCTAAAAGGGTCTCCCGATATACACAAGGTACGAGGAGCTCAAATCGGTAGTAATGTTGTCTAATGCATAACCGTACACAAGGGGACTTCCGATATACAATCGAGTACGTGAAGTACCTTTCTATATACCTGAAGGGTACGTGAAAGGCCATTCGATATACCGACGGTACATGGAAGAACCACGCGATTCCCGGGATGTAATGCGGACAAGTAACGACAACTCCTACGCTTAACGATGCCCGAACACGTATCTAACTTATCACTCAAAATGCTAAAAGTTTTAACCTAGTACTACCGTTAATTTTATCTTGTGCGTTTAGGTGGAACCATGGAGTGAAAACTTGAAATTAAAGAAAATGCACACTTATCTATATGATAATGCAATTTTTCCTCTTCAATGAAATTCTACCTAAGAGAGGGAGAGAGATTTACTTTTCTTCACAAAAATGCACACCCAAATGCAAATGCAATTCTATCTTTTCAAACGAAAAGTGAAATATCAATGCACCCCAAACAATCTTCAAAGCAAATAAAAAAGAGATCTAGAGAACATCAAACATAAATAAACAAAAAATGTTTCCTATCTTTTCATGCTTGAAAAAGATGCATCAAAATGTGATGGAAAGACAATTTCACTAACGTTTCCAAACAAAACTAACTCTAATGCACGCAAAGCTAAAAACAGATATTTCTTCGTAATGAAATTAAGATCTAGAATTTCAAACAATCATGCACAAAACAAGAAGAAAATCTATCAACAAGCTTGCGAATAAAGCAAAAGAGAGAGAAAACTAAAACTTCTCTTTGAAACAGACAAGGAAACGAAGAACCAATCTTTCCTACCAAGCACTCAAAAAATCAGCATGCAAAAGGAAACAAGAATCACCCCAAGCAAAGAAAGACTCAAAACAACATCGATCACTCATGCATTCCAAGTCCAAAACAAACCGCAACCTACTCACGAAAATGAAATGTATATTTCCAATTCCAATGAATAATATCTATAGAAAAGAGCAAGAAGTTTCAAGCAAAGAAAATAATGTAGAATCTAATGCAAAAAACACAAACTCTCTTTGAATGTAGAAAGAATACAATAATCAAAGTGACTGCAAAATACACAGCATTTTTTTTCAAAAATACACTTCATTTTCATAAAAAAGTAAGCCAAAAACACACAAAACTCAAAATACAAAGTCTGGAACAGGGCCTACCTGGCACCGTGCAGATGAAGCTGCTGATAGGCGGTTTTGAGGCAGAACCACTTCTTGCTCAATGGATTCAAGTAGTGGAACCGCGTATTGTGAACTAGACTCAGGCGGTGGCACCGCTCCTCACCAACAGGACATGTGAGGTTCCCTGAATAGATCCAAAACACAAGGAGAACGAAAGATCAAGTTAGAAATAGACCAAATCAGGGTAAAGGCTAATAGATTGAGTATAAAAATGGAGCATAAAAAGTTGAAATACTTCAGATCTGGAAGTTTCAAACCAAAATACACTAAGTCAGATAGTAGATCTGACTGAAGAGAGTTGGAGAAGGAGCCTGGATTCGGACAAGAGTTGAAGAACTGAGGAAGATCAGATCAACTGATACATATATTCACTCCCTAGTGGAGTCGCCAGATTTGTTAGCAGGAATATTTCACCCTCTGCCGACAGTAAGGTGTTCCACTAGTCTGAATGGTTCAGATCCAGAACAAATGAAGGACAAAGGTTGAAGACCCTCCCTGGATGCCATAGATACCTAGAATGTGATGCTTCGATAGTAACCTTATGTACCTACAATCAGATTAAACACGTAAACACATCAAAGCTGCCAGAATATCATCTACTGATCCATGTTAGTGACTAAGGAATATAACAACATATACGTGTGAAATCAAACAACAACAGTGATGTGGGACGGAAATCAGCTTTGAATTAAGATAAAATGAAGAAGTTTACAACCAATTAAGCCTTAGTGTTGACATGCATCTCCATGAAACCAAACACTCTCATCCCCATAAGCTCCAACTTTGTTCTCTATGCTCTCCAATGGCTTGGGCCAAGTGATCAATCCAACAACATAACAATACTTCAATGGTCCCCCCCTCAACCATGGACATGAGCTTGTATTTATAAGGCTCAATGGATAGGGATGGTTGATAGATTTGTGGATGAGGTGGCCTCTAAGATCCTAGGATGGGGGATCTCAAGCTCAACTGACCCACAATGATAGGGATAAGGGAGGACACAAGGCTCATGATTTAGAATCCTCGATAAACTTCTCTTTTCCTATTCTACCTAGGGTACCACTTTTCTCCTTCAATGACAGAGCGGTTCAGGTAAGAAATGCTTATGGACTAAGGGCCATAAGTAGTGGCACCGCTTGTGGCTAACAAGGGATAGGCAATGCGAGCAAGGTACCGCTCATGGATAAAGGGGAAAGCCCGGTGCTGAGCATTTTTGTGAAAGATTGACAAATGGTATGAGTTTCCACTCCAAGTGTTGGGATTAAGGGAAAATCGATATGTTAAGAGTCTTATCACATGATGGTGACAGGATTTTGGTATAACACTTTGCCCATCCCTACAAGGATTTGGACATATATTTCGATGGATTTTATTCGATGGCTCCCAAAATATGGAGGGAAGACCATAATCTTGGTTGTGGTTGATCAGCTCTCCAAATATCATCAATTTTTTGCTCTCATCCCTCCATATACCACCTCCTCAATCGCACAAATTTTCATGGACAAGATATTTCTTCTTCATGGAATCCCTTCTTCCATTGTCTCAGACCGCAACGCAACTTTCACAAGACATTTTCTCCTTACTGACACCAAACTGAATATGAGTTCAATTTATCACCCACCAATAGATGGTCCGACTGAAGTCATCAACAACTATTGGGAAACTTATCTTCATTGTTTCACCTCTGAAGAACAACATCTATGGGAAAAGTGGCTCCCTCTCGCTGAATGGTGGTACAATAATTCCTACCATACTGCATCTCAAATGACTCCATATGAATCAGTTTATGGTCACACACCTCCAATAATCCTTCCATACACCCCCAGTAGTTCACCAGTTCAAGAATTTGACATGGTTCTTCGAAACCAACATCATATTCTTCACATTCTGTAGGACAATCTTTACATGGCCAGAACCCACATGAAACACCAAGCCGATCAGCATCGTTCTGAGCGCACTTTTCAAGTCGGTGACATGGTTTTTCTTCATCTACAGCCTTACAAGAAATGCTCCTTGAAACTCAAAGGGAATCAAATGCTCACTCCAAATATCTCTAGTCCATATACATTTCTTCAAAATATTGGGTCAGTTGCTTATAAATTAGCACTTCCTCCTTCTTCTCACATTCATCAAGTGATTGGCACCAAAATCAAATAACAAATTGTTTTACAAGAAAGGGATAATGAAGGATCCATCATTTTAGATCCAGGGGCCATCCTCAATAAGCGCACTTGTCAGGTTCGCTCTCAGTCCATCACAAAGGTCTTAATTCAGTGGCACAACATGTAACCAGAGGATGCTACATGGGAACCGCTCCTTCAAATTGAGTGACAATTTCCACATATAAAGCTTTAAGGAAAAATCTTTTTTTTAAGAGGGAGGGGATGTGAAGAACTTGTGTCAACCCTCCTCTTTATTTTGTTAGTATATTTTATCGGATACATATGTTTTGTAAGTCGTCCCATCAGTATGTTATATTATCCCACATTCATGGGGAGTAATTAATAGTTGTTAAGTTGTCTAGTTATTATGTTGCATTATCCCACATTCATGGGGGGTAATAGTTGTTTAGATTAGACTTAGTATATAAGTAGGTGTTGAGTCTAATGAAATCATCGAATAGTTATTTTGTATTGAGCTTGCTCAAAGGAGGTTTCCCCCTCGAAGTGGCCCGTGATCATTAAAATCTCTTTTGTGCTCCAATATTTCTGTTATATCGTGCATTTTGATTTTTCATTGCAGGAGGTTCTCCACACATGCTGGTGGATGTGAGTGCCGAGCCTTTCCACAGATGATATTAGTTGTGTCCTATCATGCTGGTGGATGTGAGTGTTGAGCCTTTTCATAGATGGTAGTAGGTGTGTCCTACCATGATGGTGATTGTAAATGATGTGCCTTTCCACATATGGTAGTAGGTGTGTCCTACCATGCTGGTGGATGTGAGTGCCGTTCCTTTTCACAGATGATAGTAGTTGTGTCCTATCATGCCGATGATTGTAAGTGTTGTGCCTTTCCACAGATGATAGTAGATGTGTCCTATCATGTTGGTGGATGTGAGTGCCGTGCCTTTTCACGGATGGTAGTAGGTGTGTCCTACCATGCTAGTGATTGTAAGTGTTGTGCATTTCCACAGATGGTAGTAGGTGTGTCCTACCATGCTGGTGGATGTGAGTGCCATGCCTTTTCATAGATGATAGTAGTTGTGTCCTATCATGCTGATGATTGTAAGTACTATGCCTTTCCATAGATGATAGTAGTTGTGTCCTATCATGCTGGTGGATGTGAGTGTCGTGCATTTTCACAGATGGTAGTAGGTGTGTCCTACCATGCTGGTGATTGTAAGTATTGTGCCTTTCCACATATGGTAGGAGGTGTTTCCTACCATGCTAATGGATGTGAGTGTCATGCCTTTTCATAGATGATAGTAGTTGTGTCCTATCATGCTGGTGAATGTAAGTGTTGTGCCTTTCTGACATGGTGTTGGATGTGTTCCTCTCATGGTCAGATGTGAGTGCTGGCCATTCTGACTTAGGGTCAGATATAAGCGTTGAAGAAGACCTACATGGAGGCTAGGCCTACAACCAGCATTAAAAAGGGTTGGCTCTGTATAACTTCCTGTGATGAGAAGAATCATGAGATAGCACCTATGATGATGACCCAGTGATGATCCAGATCCAGTGATGATGATCCAGTAGTGATGATCCAGATCCAGTGATGATGTTCCCGTGATGATCCAGATCCAGTGATGATCCAGATCCAATGATGATGATCCAGATCCAGTGATGATGATCCAGATCCAGTGATGATCCAGATGAAAGATGAAGATGACAAGATGATCTAGTTGATACAGAGAAGAAGACCAGTGCTGACAAATTGTGTCAAGAGAATACCTTCCTAGTTAAGAGGGAGTGTTGATGTATTTGTAACTTCGGAATGTATTCACTTGTATATTTTATGTATTGTACACCGATGTTTATTCCGGGAAGTATCTGTAATGTAATTGATTCATGTCATGTCCTGATGTTCCTATCGGGAGATTCAATAATGTAAAAAAGTCATGTAAAGTCATTGTGGGTAACCCTCCTATTGATCAAGGGTTAAACTCCCCACATTTGTGGGGCACTAGGGTTATTAGACTCTCCTAAAGATGTTGGCTCTGGTAAGTAATTGTTAAGTGAGGTCGACATGTTAAAGTGGACATTAAGTGAACGAAAGAATATAAATAGAGAGTGAGCCTCTCTATTTATCACACACACACTCACTCACTGGGGCGCATGAGTGAGAAAGAAGAAGTTGGGATCAGAGAGAGAGACTACTGCTGTCGGGAGATCATCTTTATGTTTTCGGGTTTTACTTTTGGTGTTGATTCTATCTCTGAGGAAGTTGTGGGGTTTTCTCCTTTATGGTTTCCCCGAGGAAAATTCTTTGTGTCTCTTGTCTCTTTTGTTTATTGTTGTGCATGTTATTCTCTCAGTTAAAGATCATAAGATCATAATGCTAGCTTGAATGATAAAAATCTAACATTCGACGCTATTTCGAACCGTCCAGTTTTCGCATCTAGGGAAGATTGTAACCATTGATTAGCTTGATTTCTGTACGCCGGATGTTACCACCCCTACGGTTAATAACATCCCTATGTTAGGCTAGCCCCTCCTCCTTACCAGTCGATTGGGGTAGGCATGCTGAAGGATTCTTCCCTTATGGGGATTTTTCTGTCAAACCCTCCTAACACAAAAATGGCGATGGTAAATATGATTTCTTCGTTTGATTATGATCCAAAGGGAAAACAAATTGTTGATTCCACCTCATTGAGTCCGCATGAAGAAATGTACAACGTTATCCAAACCCTTTTCGATGACCACACTAATGACCTTCATCTGGTGGCTTCGCACCCTTACCATCTGCCCTACTGGTTAGAACCCTCTCTTCCTACTCTGGATTACCTCTCCCAGACTTTTCCCTCTGATGAGTCCATTATGGAGATCATGAGTACGAATGAATCTATATGGGAGGATCATCACCATAGATCCTCATTCCTCTCCAATACCAGTTCGATAGACCATGATTTTGCATCCCTTTTTACTACTGATATTGTCAAAACCCCTCAAACTCCTATATTGTTGCAGAATGCAGAACTGAAGGAAATCTATGCAACATTACGCAAACAAATCCAATTGACATATCAGCCAAGCCTGGTACCCTTGAGCATGTTCATGTTGGGCAGAACTGCTCCGTAGAAGGATCTGAAGCATATAGAGCATTTTTCAAAGAATTCCGAGATGTCTTTGCCTGGTCCTACGAAGAAATTCCTGGGATAGACCCATCCATTGTGGTTCACGAAATAAAAACCTATCCCACTACAAAACATGTCAGGCAAAAACTGAGACAAGTGCATCGATGAAAAGCTGGACCTATCAAAGCTAAAATAGAAAATCTTCTAAAAGCAGGGTTTATTTATCCCGTACCCCTAACAGAATGGGTATCGAACGTCATCCCTGTCAATAAAAAACAAGACACTATTAGAGTCTGTATTGATTTCAGATATTTGAACAAAGCTTGTCCCAAAGACAACTTTCCCACTCTGCATATCGACAACTGTGCCGGAAGTGTCATCTTCTCGTTTATGGATGGATTTTCAAGATATAACCAGATTGAGATATTACCCGTCGATCAACACAAGACAACATTTATTTTCCCATGGGGAACCTTTGCATATAGGAAGTTACCATTCAGCCTAAAAAATACTGGAGCCACTTTCCATCGCACTATGTCCTATGCGTTTCACGATATCAAACATATTGTAGAACTGTACCTTGACGACCTCCCAGCTCATGCACAACGATGGGAGGACCATCCCGGTCATCTTAGAGACATTTTCCTGAGATGTTGTCATTATAACATACAGATCAATCCTCATAAATGTGTTTTTTGCGTTGATACGGGACATCTATTAGGCTTTGTGGTTTCTAAGGATGGAATCTAGATAGATCCATTGAAAATTGCCGCTATTCTAGCCCTACCAGCCCCAACCAACCTTCTAGAACTCCAAAGTTTGCAAGGGAAGGCAAACTTTCTCTGTCGTTTCGTTTGCAATTTTGCAGAGAAAACATACAGCTATATGTGTCTCCTCAAGAAGGACACTTTGTTCTTTTGGGATGACCAATCCCAACGGGCCTTTGATCATCTCAAACACGCTCTGACTCACTCACCCATGATACACCCTCCAGATTATTCGAAGGATTTTCTCTTATACATTGCTGCCTCCACTACTACCATCGCTATGGTTTTGGTGCAGGAGAATCCCAACGGTCATGAGCACGTGATATACTATGCTAGTAAGAATTTCATGGATTCCGAAACTCGATACTCACGTGTGGAGAAATTAGCATTGGCCACGGGCATTACTATACAGAAATTTTGCCACTACATTTTGCTCCGCACAACCACCGTATTGGCATACCAAAACCCTATGTATTACATCCTAACTCGTCAGGTGCTTGGGGGAAAATATTCCCGATGGATAGTCATCCTATAGGAGTTTGATCTGGAATTTGCCAAAGCTACGTCAAAGAAATCCTTAGTCTTTGCTGAGCTAATGTGTGATCTTCCCTATGCTTCGATAGAATCTGAGCCCAGTGATTCATTCCCAGATGAATTCCTATTCCTGATAAGCACTACTGACCCATGGTATAGAGATTTAATCATTAATCTCCAGACACAGAGATTTCAGCCCACTCTATCCCATGACGATTGTCACCGTATCCGTCACCACGCAAAATACTACCTCATCTTCAATGACACTTTGTATAGACGTGGTATCGATTTCATTCTCCAGCGATGCCTTACCCATGAGGAAGTTGAACAAGTTTTGAATGACTACCACTCTAGAGCATGTGGCGGTCATCTATCTGGGATGGCTACAGCCCAGAAAATCCTTCGTGTTGGCTATTTATGGTCTTCAATCTTTAAAGGTTGTCACGAGGCTATTAAGAAATGCCCACCCTACCAACATTTCTATCCGAAAAAGCATACCCACCCTGCTCTGTTACACCTCGTCATTTTCGTTGGCCCTTTCACCAAATGGGGGATTGATTACATGCATTGTAAGCCTCCCTCACCCGAGGGGCATGGTTACATCATCATAGCAGTTGATTATTTTATGAAATGGGCTGAGGCTATGCCTACATATGTAGAGGACGATAAGACTGCCACTCTCTTCCTATTCAATCACGTGATAGAAAGATTTGGAGTCCCGCAATCCATAGTTACGGATCACGGATCACATTTCTGCAATCAAATGATGGAGGAATTAAGTGCCAAGCTAGGTTTTCGTCATGAAAACTCGACACCCTATTATCTGCAAGCTAATAGTCAATTTGAGGCCATTAATAAAGTTTTGAAAACAATGCTGCGTCGGATGGTTGGAGACCATAAATCCAACTGGCACCATATCCTCTTCTCCACTCTTTGGGCTTATAGGACTTCAGTAAAAGCAGCTACTGGTTTTACACCCTTTCAGCTTGTCTATGGACTAGAAGCTGTCTTTCCTATTCAATGTCAAATTCCATCCTTGAAACTTGCCGTCAAACTTCTCCCAGACACTTCCACAGAGGAAGAAAGATTTCTCTACTTGAACAACCTTGATGAAACTAGAAGAGATGTTGCCTTAGCCAATGAGGCACACAAGAAACGCATCAAGGCGCAGTATCACAAGTATGTCCAACCTCGTGCCTTTAATGAAGGTGACCTAGTTTTAACCTATGATCAGAGACATGATAAACTAGGGAAAGGGAATTTCGAATCCATGTGGTATGGTCCCTTCATTGTTTCCAAAGTTCTAGAGAAAGGGGCCTATGAGCTCGTAAACTATGATGGAATCCCCTTAGGACGACCTCACAATGGGTTATACCTAAAGAGATACTATGCCTAGATATTTCTTGTATAGTATCTTGTATATATGTATATTGCTTGACTTTTTAGCGTGCTTAAGTATTTTCAATATGGTTTTGAGTTTAGTGTCCAAATCTTTTTATACCATGTTTTGGTCGTGCATAGCAGATGGCTTTCTACGGCTTTGTTGATGGTGCTTGCCGCCACACCTTGAACCTTGCCTCAGTTGCTTGGGTTCTCTATTCCCAAGCTCCCGATTTGGTCAGTTCAAGAGTGATTTGTATTGGTATAGCTACCAACAATATTGTTGAGTATCAAGCAGTCATAAGTCTTCTGACTGAAGCTTCCTCCCAGTACGTTCGTAGCTTGGTAGTTTCTATGGACTCACAACTAGTGGTTTGTTATTTAAATCATTTCTACACCATCAGGAATCCCATGCTTCTCTGTCTCTTCAGGAGAGTACGTTTATTAGAAAGGTCATTTGAAGCTATTACTTATAGGCATATCCCTAGGGAAGACAATACGGTTGCCGACTCATTGGAAAATTACATCCTAGACTAGCATATTTCCCATTCATGACATGAAAATCAAACATGGTTCGCTATAAATAAATTGTAAAAAGACACATAAAACTCATGTAAATACATTTTCCATTTGAGACATATAAACACCAAAAGTAAAAGTCTGTATATATATACATATATAAGTGTTTTACAAAAATAGGTCACGAGACCTCATCTGAAGCGCTCAGGCTTTTAGGAAAAACATCATCATACAAAATCCTGAAGCTATCCATCAACTTTCAGTAATACATCATGCAGCCTATCATCTAGTGGTGCTCATGGTAGCACATGACAGCCCAGGATACTTTGCGTAGCAGTCTACTGAAACGACCTGGTACTCCTACAGTGGGCCTTTGATACCTTAGGGGGAGGACGTCGATCGACGCATTTGGTATGTCTAGAGTTAACCTCTCTAGGTTCTCCTCTATTTCCCCTGTCATGTCATCATCTTGTGGAACAAAACGAGCTCCTGCTCGCCTGTCCAATGGGAAAGATCCCCCAGGTCATGTTGCTCTAACATCTGCATGAAAACATTTAAGTCTTGTTACTACACATAAAAAATATAAAACATTAAAGCATAAAAACACAATTTCCATTTTAGGGTTTTGTTTCTTACCAATGTTGCCCCACTGTGCAGTAGGTGGAACCAGTAGATCAAGGTCACCCCTGAAATCAGTACCCGCTTATGCATAGTCCTCAACCATGAGGAAATGGTCTCTTAGCCATCGAAAAAATGGGTCTCCAAACTTCACCCTGCCCCTACCTGCTCATGTGCAGGCCATGATCCGAACCCACCTCAGCATGCAAGGGTCTCTCGCCCTCAACTCTGTGAATACTACCTGGGGTCTCAGTTGGGGGACCCGCTCAAAAAATAAACATGTTAAAATCGATCTGAAACTAAACTACTTCAACTCTCCCTGTCGACACTTGGTCAGCTGGTCTTTGAAAACTGGTAATAATACCTCCGCCCAGTTGAAGATTGTGGGTGCCATAGCCTCTATAGCATAGAGAATGTGCGCTCTAGAATCCTGATGATCCCCTTGGCTCCCTGCTAACCTCTACATGGTAAATAAAATCGTGCGAAGAGGGCCATCCACCACTGCCTTGATGGGAATTTTCTTCCCTGATGTTCTAGTCCCTGGAATGTAGTGGTGATTTATCAATTCTCGGGTGGTGATGTCCCCTCCACGGGAACCAATCAACGCGATAGGAGCACCCCACCTCGATAAGCCTATCAAGAAGTAGATATCTTCTACTTCAATTGTCAAGACATGAACTCCCATATCAAAGTATTGTTGCTCTGGATTCCACATGAAGAGAATATGTTCTAGTAAATGCTCATGTGACACCATGCTAGCTGTGCGGAAGAATTTCAAAAGGCCACAGTTCCTCAATGCGGCTTTACATTCCGCGTTTCTTTTGGAAAAAGCATCATCATCAGCATGTTGCCTCTCTTTCTAGATAACCATTTTTTACCGATGGAAACCTGCCAAAAATAATCATAAGGCTAATTAGAAACATAATCAACCTTTCAAATCATCAAAAATCATCTATTTTGCCTTGCCCACATGTTTTTCTTTACCCGCGATCGGTACCTCCTGAGTCTCGTTGAGGACAGGATGTGGCACCACCTGAGTGAAGAGTATTTGGTGCATTTTCTGTGGGGTATTGCTTATAGCGCAAGGGATAAGAGCAGTGCCCATATTTAAGGTTTTAGGGCTTGCTCAAACTAACCAAAACTTCCCCAAAAATAGAAAATGAAGACATGAAATGAAAAGAGTGAGGTTCAAACTCTTACTTGGCTCTGACGACTCGTCAATTAGACGGTAGACGCTCCCAGAATCACCAACTGAAAATCTGGCTAAGAAACTTCTCCAGGGGCTCTCCACTGTTGGTAAATGGTAAAATGTTTTGTTTTTTACTATTTGGGTGACTTTTATAAACATTTTAGGGCTTGGCATATCATAGTTTTGTTTTAAAACCATTTATTACAAGAAAACTATTAGTCATGATCCTTTAATGTCATTTATTAGAGAGTTTAACGATTGTTTTTTAAGTCATTGCAGGAATAAGAGCGGTAGCAATAAAGATTTTGGGGAGTTTGTTTTTGTTTTTTTCGTACTACCATAAAACGGAAAAAGTCTTTGAGCATTTATTGCGACACTTTGGTCATGCTCTCAAAACTTAGCATCAAAGGTCCAAGTCCTTTTCTAATTCTTTTCAGACTCGTAAAATCCCTCATCATGAAAAAAGACTTAATGCGATGGGAAGCTCGCAGAGCTCTCCTTCCCTCACGTTTTGGTTGATGTGTGTCGGATTCCTTCAGGCATCCCCGGTTTTCTCTCCCTTGCATCCTTGGAGCTATTGTGCATTCCCCATTCACGCTTTTTGTAGCTTCATGTGTTTTTCCCATGGCTGGGAAATGGTTTTGTAAACATTCAAGATTTGGGATCTTAGCTGGGTGTTTTTGTGCTGTTTTCCCACAGTTCCATGGTGGGGAGTTTCATTGTATTGGTTGGTGGCACAGCGGATGGAAGAAAAGACCCATGAATTTTGGGTGGTTGTTAAGGTCATTTTGACGACGTAAATCCATTGATCGTTTGGTGAAATTGATTTTTGCCCAAGGGCTATTTTCCCTCAGTTGGCACTTCTGATTTTGGATCCTGTGATGTTTTCCTGCAATCCCGAAACCTTGCAATTGCAGTGTATGCCTATGTTGTTTCAGTCTGAACTAGTTTGGGAGTGGAAATGGGGTCTGACTAGCTTGATAAACCTAGTGTGATAAGGAACCTCATAGACAGATCTAGGGGGATGGCGTTCTTCTTTGCACACCCTGAATAGCACTGGAAGGGAAGATATAGCCCGAGGGACTGTGTAGCAATGAAGGGGATGCTTCCTTGTGTTGGGTGGGTAGATGTTTTAAAAGCTAGGCTAGATCTGGTGCAGGTGTTCATAGCTCTGTGGTTGAGCTCACTAGCTTAGCAGTCAACCTTTCCATCTCCTTTGTATCCTCATAAACCCAACTGTGTTGGCTTGGTTAAGTTCTATTACATCCTTGTGATGGCTTGGTAGAGTAAGTCCAAGGAACCCATATGTTAGATGGTTGTTTGTGCTTCATTAGCAGGTTGGCTTGGCTGGATAAGTCCAAGGAACCATCTGTTAATTGGATGACTTTATTTGATTTTTGGTTTGGGCTTGGCTGAGTAAGTCCAAGGACACCCCCCCCCCCCCCCCCCCCCCCCGGGGTGTTATTGGCTTGTTTCCTTAACAGTCTGTGAAACCCAACAGTGTGTTGGATTGACCATGAACGTATGGTTTTCGCTATGTGTGAGCTTTTTGTTCCCTAGTGCCTTGTGGAACCATGCCTAGCATGGGGGTGGCAATGATTCTGAGAGATTGATGAGCACACTGGCCTATGGTTGGGTGGAAGGTTGCAGCGACGTAGCTAGTTGCAGGCCAACTTATTTTCCAGATAAGTATTCTTGTGTATTTAATCTCTTCACTGAATCGTTTATGAATTAAAATGAACATGATGAATGCATGAATAAAATAAATATGTTTGCTTCTACTATAGATTGCATTATGCATCTGTGTATGTTTTTATATTAATGCATTTTATTTTTATGTTTATGATCATGGGGATAGATTGCCTAGTTTGACAACAGCAGCATGGTGGTCGCATCCTCTCCATCTTTGGTATGAGGGGTGGGGACGTGACAATGTGGTATCAGAGTGATGGTTGCAACATTGGGCCTCAATGGACCAAGTTGAACAACTGACAGAGGCAGAATCAGCCTCTATGTTCAGTACCAAGAAGAGGCACGTAGAAAAATACTGAATTTTTCTAAGTGTTGAGCATTCTTCTTTTTGTGTGGTGGCTGAGAAAGTCGAAGACGAGCCATAGTGGTGGCTAGGTTGGGTGAAGATGAGCCGTAGTGGCAGCTAGGTTGGATGAAGATGAGCTGCAATGGTGGCTGGGTTGGAAGAAGATGAGTCGTAGTGGCGGTTGGATTAACTAAAGGAGAGCCTACATGGATCGCGAAAGGCTTGGTGAGATGTGAGCCAATGCATATCGGCTCAGTCGAGCCGACGAAAGAAAATTTTCAAAAAAAAATCTCACTATGGAATCGACAGAGGGCTTGGCTAGGAGAAAGTTGAAAACATTTCCCGCAACGACGTCGGTTTTGGCAAGTTTTCCTACTGACGGGTTTTATTTTTTGATCTTCAACGGTCGATGGAATCTAATGATTAAGCCGACACGATGATTGGGTTTCCAAGAGTCGAAGCGATGCGTAGTGGCGGAGAAAGGAGAATCGAGCCAATGTACAGAGGCGGAGAAAGGAGAATCGATCTGACATGTAGCAACAGAGAAAGGAAAATAAAGCCGTTGCATAGCAGTGAAAGAGAAAGAAAAATATGAAGAAGAAAATGAAGAAGAAAAATTTCGAGAAAGTTTTCTAAGTATGGGAAAATCGGGAGAAAAGTTGGGAAGTTTTCTGCAACGGCGGAAAGGGCCCAGTGGAAGAAAAGTAAAACTATCTTCCACAATAGTGGATGGAAGTCAAAAATATTTTCGCAACGGCAGAAGGCTTGGCCAGTTTGACGGCGGATGAAAGTCAAAATTCTCTCCGTAACAGCGGAAATATTGGCAAATTCCTGCGTCGAAAGAAAGGTGAGATTCTTTCCGCAACGGCGACAAGATAGCCAATTTCTCAATCAGGCCAAACTTGAGAGGTTTTTCGATACGTCGAAATAAAGGTAAAAAATTTTGCGCAACGATGGAAGAGATCCATCAGAGGAAAATTGGAAAATGTGTCGAAACGTGGATTTTGACAGGTTTTCAGTGGGTTCTACAGGGGGCACAAAGATGAAAAATGACAGTGGGATTATGCGCCAGATTGCATGAAAACAAAGTATTTACAAAAAACAAAAAAACGAGGACGCTGCCCTCAACCCACCATATAGTCCAAGGGGGGAAGCCCCCTTGACCCCCGTCGTCCCCCTGAGGCATCCGGTTGAATATGATAAGAAGATGAAAGAAGAAAAAGAAATGTACAAGGACATTTCTATAAAGCAAAACATCATTATGTTATAGATAAAGGGATGCCATACGAAGATGGAACTGAAGCACATTTAGATGTTGTATCTACGCAAGTTGTGAAAGGCATTCCAGAAGTGATCTCTAGGATGAAGTCTTTAGCAATGCAGCTGAAGAAGGTCTATGGGAAAATTTGCAAATTGTATCCAACTCATGTTTTGTGGGCAGCAGAGAATGAAGCTCCTTGGTTGGAGGACCCTCATGTGTTGCAGGAATTCAAGGATGTTTTCCTGATGAAGTTCCAAGGTTTCCTCCAAAGAGGGACATTGATCCCACGATTGAAATTATGCCAGGTAAAGCACCAGTATTCAAGACACCCTACAAGGTGAGTACACCAGAAATTCTAAAGCTAAAGATGCGGCTGCAAGCGTTGTGGGAAAAGAAGTATTTCAGGCCAAGTGTGTCCCCGTGGGGAGCACCAGTTTGGTTTGAGAAAGAGAAAGATGATATAATCTAGTTGTGTATTGATCACAGATAGCAAAGCAAAGTCACTATGAATAACAAGTATCCTTTTCCTAGGATCGATGACCTCTTTGATCAAGTGAGAGGATCAAAGGTATCTTCCAAGCTTGACTTGGGGTCTAGTGACCATCAGATAAGAGTCAAGGATGAAGATGTCCATAAGACAACCTTCAGAGTGAGGTATGGTTCTTATGATTTGTAGTGGTACCATTTGGTTTCACAAATGCACCAGCTACATTCATGTGCCTCATGAATAATGTTTTAAGAAAGCATCTGGACAAGTCTATTCTTGTTTTATTTGATGGCATTCTTATTTATTTTAAGAATGAGGAAGAATATGTGGAACATTTGAGGTTGGCTTTGAATTGTTGTAGAAGGAGCAAGTCGACGAAGTCGACTTAAACGAAGACCGACTTAGTCGATCAGCTGACTAAGTCGATGATCCGACCAAGTCGGACGGCCGACTAAACTAGTTAATTAAGTCGGCTAACTAACAATCGTGTCGGTTCACCGAACCAATAGGGAGTTATGTTGTAACTGTTTCCAAATTGTATATATTAGGCTGTTGAGCCAAGCAAAGAACTCAGTTCAGTTCTGTGCCTTGTATGAACTCATTGTGATAATATAATCTGTTCCATTCTATCTGTTCTTGTCTCTTGTCTCTATTTATATGTATGTTTTAGTATGTATTATTGGTAACCGTATGTGATCTGTGAGATTACAACATTGGTTCCGTTGTCGGTAGTACATGCCTAAGATATATGCTCACATATGATACTAGAGCAGGAGATCAAGGACTGGTGGGACCGTAAAGTTGCGAACTACTTGCAAAATTACGCACGACGAAACAGATTAACAGTCGCGAAAGCCAAGGCCATATTTTTCACAGAGACGCATGAGAAGTTTGTCGAATCAGTGCCACAACTGTTGAAGCAGCTTCTGGATGAGAAGACCGAATGCAACTAAAGAACAGCAGTTGCTAGATAAACTATTCCGAGGAGGACAAACGAATTTGTCGGAGTGGTTTGAGAAAATCGCCGACAACTTCTGTGAGGAGCGAGCGGTCGAAGACAGGACGTCAGTGGAAACTGTCAACGCACAATTCTACACAGAGTTCACCGACCAATTCTTGTGCACCTTGTCGACCTTGCTGTTCAAATTCCTGATAGAGAAAGGAGCAGGTCACATCGTCGAACCTAGACCACCACTGTGCGAACCGCCACCCAACACCAACTGGGCGGAAAAGCAGAGGAAGTGGGAGAAATTTATTGCAGAAAAGGAGTGGGAATACTTCCTAAGAAAGTGATTCGAACTATCCGGGCTTTCTAAAAAGCGTCGGGTAGGCTATGGGGGGGTAGCTGGTCATGTGTCGAAGGTAGAGTATAGTGGATCCTGGTCGACCTAAAGCCGATAGCTGTCACCAGTAATGAAAAGTCGACCGAAGGGAAATCGACGGTATAGTATTGTAGGAAAGTATGTCAGACATTAAGAAAATCGAAAGGGACAAAAGACAGCAGCGGAGGGAAGCCAGACGAGAAAGAGTAGCAGAGCTGCATCAACGACAAAACCCTAGGGAGACTGACCGGGAGGAGATTCCTCCAAAGTCGGGTCATGACCAACACGGAGAAGACGTAGAAGAGGAGGTGGCCCCTAAGGAAGAAGAAGTGTGGATCGAGCAGCCTGAAGCTCTCCAAATAACTGTCCCCGACCAAGGAGTAACCCTTTCCCCAGTTAATCCACGTACCACAATACAGACTATTATTGAAGGCGACCTCCAACTGCGAGCTGGTGACATTACTATCTGGAGCAGACTAGGTGACGAACCATTCCCGGGACGACATCTTGTTATACGCCGACCGCTAGAAGGAAATTGGGTGACCTTTCAAAAGGCACCGTCCTTTCGGAGTATCCACTTGCTCTTACCGACACATGAAGGAGCACCCCCCCTGCCACATACAGCTTTAGAAGAAATCCAAGAGTCAGACTTGAGCACACAAATTTCCAGTGGACCATCAACATTACAGATACACACCAATCCACTGTACGACGCAAAATCAACCACCGACGGAGGCACAAGTTCCGTCGACCAAAACTCCTCAGGCTCGACTATATCAATGACCCCACCACTTTCACCACCACCCACGCCTCCGACCCCGCCAACTTCTGAGAGCAGCGAAAGCGACTCAGACATGGGTCACGGAACTGCCCACATTCCTCTATATGAAGGGGATGAAGACCCCAGACAACATTGGTTCGTCTGCGAGTCCATCTGGGACGCAAACCAGGTGAAGGATGAAGACCGTCAGATGGCTCAGTTCGTAGGGGCCTTACGGAAAAGGGCTCTGACCTGGTATATGACCTTTTCAGAACGGCAACCCAGAGCAATGAAAGCTGAAATTAAAGCACAGTTCTTATCCTTTTTCAAGACCCCAGACGCTAAGCACCTGGCCACCAAAAAGCTCAAGACAACGCAGCAAAAGCCAGGGGAAACTGTCCGCGATTATGACAAACGCTGGAAGGACCTCTTGAGTCAATTAGATTATGTTATTGACAAACAATTGCTAATTCAATGGTATCTTGCAGGCTTATCACAAAAAATTTGCCGACACATCAGTCTGGAAACTTTCAAGACATATGAAGATGCGCTGACTAAAGCTCTGCAGGTGGAAATGGACGAAGATATACCTGCCTATCCGACGGACCACAGGCTAGAAGAACAGCTGGAAAGTGTACAGAAGTCCTTGAAAGAATTTTCCCTCAAAAATCAAGAAATCTGGTGTACGAAATGTTCGACGACCGGACACTCAAAAGACAATTGTCGAACTGACTACAGCCGACAAGATGTCCGATTTGTGCAAACTAAAGTCTTTTGCGACATTTACCAGGAGACCGGAGATCATTCCATGAAGGAATGTGCATTTAACATGAAGAATGCAAAAGCTTCCTGGTGCGCCATTTGTGAGACAAAAAGTCACAATACGGCCGATTGTCAACTCAACCTAAAAAACAAACAGAACTATCAGGCCGTCTACCAGACGAATACAGTGGCGCAGAGCAATGAGCCAAATAATACCAACAACCAGAACGGGCAAGGACACGACAGCCGATGATATGAACGTCGATACGATAATCGACGACAGAGATATGAAGGAAGAGGTCGATTCGTCGAGAATCGTGATATTCGAACTCGTCGACCCACACAATGCTTCATCTGCTATAAAGAAGGGCACAGATGTGCAGACTGTCCATACAAGGATAGAACTGACCTTAAATTCTGTACACATTGCGGGGTAGGCGATCACTCTCTAGAGGATTGTCCTACCATGTTAGAAAAGATCAATAATAAAAATAATGTTAATGTCTTGTCTTGTGTGCAAAAGCATGATATAGTAACTACTAAAAATATGCATATTGTCACTCGCCAAGGCACGAAAACAGGGCCTAATAACCCACAAATTAGTAAAATTAAAAACACAAATGGTTATATGGATCCTATGAAAGAAAAACAAACTTATCAAGAAGCCACACACATATTTCAAGACATTGCACAGCAAGAAGATAGTCCTACCAGTCGACTTAGCACGACACAGCAATTAACTCATCTCATCCAAACAGACAAATCAGTTGCCCAATTCATTGACTTATTGCACACACTAAAAGACACCACAAAGGAAAAACAAACTAAAAACATTTGTAGCTTAAACCAAAAGGATAAAAACGATGTCAACCCACTTGTCGACCTGGAAATTGAAGGATACCATGTCCGACAGGTAGTGCTCGATTTCGGGTCTCAAGTAAATATTATGACCAGGAATACATGGGAACAGATGGGTAAACCTCGATTCTATGAGTCAGGCATCTATCTAAAACTAGCCGACCAAGGTCTCATTGAACCCATTGGGGTTTGGAGAGATGTCGACACAACCATTAAGGGAATTTCGACCAAGGTTGATTTTGAAATTATCGACCCGAAGGAAGGTTCTAGCTCTTTCCCAGCCCTAGTAGGTCGACCTTGGGGATGAAAGATGAAAGCATCTATATCCCTAGACAAGGAAAGAATCAAACTCAAAGGGAATGGTCACAAGGTCATTGTACCCATTAATCCTTCCCAAGGACAACCTTGGACTGAACCAATTGATGAGGAAGTAGATGTTAGACAACTCTACCAAATCCACAACAATCTGGACTATACAAAACCAAACGCCCAAGGGGAAATTTACTTAGGTAACCCAGACTCAGTTGGCTATAATTCAGATGCTGAATTATATGACTGGGAGATCGAAAATTATGAAACACAAGCAAGAGGGTGCTGGACTATACAAAAAGTACAGAAACGACCCACCCGACAGTGCTTTGTAGTCTCAATTATTCCTAAGATATTTGAAAAGAAAATCAGAGAACGCCCTACCTTACAACCGACCAACGTAAATACACCACAAACACCAAGGTATAAGGAAAGGGAATCCTCAGTCCTACATGTCGAACAAGTATCTAAAAACATTGGAGAACATGGCCGACTTCGGAGTTTAGTGGAAACATTCACAGGTCAAGCAGCTAGATGGTGGGATACCCATCAGTCAAAACTACAGACCTGGACCATTGCTTCAACTTACTTTGTCGAACGGTTTGGAGGGAAAAAGATAACATAGGAAGCCCAAATCCCTATCTTCACACAAGGCCAAAACCCAGAATACCACATTAGGACTTGTGAAAAAGAGTGGAGAAGACTTGGACATAAGGACGAAAGAGCCTGGCCTCACTTGTTCCCATCCACCCTCGACGACTTACCTAGTAAGTGGTATAAGATGGAAGAAGCTAGGGGAGAAACCTTCTTCTGGCATGAACTAAAAGCAAATTTCATTAAAGACTTTAAGTTTGAACCTCAAAATAAACACTTAACAGCGCCAGCAACACAAATACAACACTTTCTCCAACCGACTGAAAAACCACCCTATCCAAACCATCGCCAGATCCAGAGCTGTAACATCATCCACACCGGATCAAAAGTCGAGTCGACCCGGTTACAGTTAGAAAATGAACAAACAGAAGGCAAGAGCTTCAGGTGGAAAACCAACCACGCTAAAACTACAAAACCTATCTATTCAATTCTAAGGGTCACAACCAACGACAAACCAGACATCGACCGAATGACTATAGCCGACTTCCCTGCTACATTTTCACAATTCACAGAAGGAAGTCGAATGATCAACGAAGCAAAAGCACCGGAGTGGTTAGATGCAAAGGTGAAAACTAAGGAGGTCGACATTTCAAATGACGACCGTCCAAAAATTGCAAAGATTGGTGACTACTGGAGTGAACAACAGACCGCCGAAATAGTGACCTTACTTAAAGAATTCTAGGATGTATTTTCCAGAGACTATAAAGACCTCAAAGGGTTATTTCAGGAAATGGGTGAAATGAAAATAGATACGACAGCTAATGTCCGACCTGTCAAGAAAAGACCTTATAAACTAGCTCACAAGTACAAGGAGATAGTTAAGAAGGAAATAGACAACATGTTAGTAGCAGGGATCATCTACCCTATAGACCAGTCGGAATGGGCAAGTCCCATGGTCGTTCAGCCTAGAAACATGATCCGACTAGGTTAAGAATTTGTGTCGACTTTAGGGAGCTCAACAAAGTCACACTCACAGATCCATTCCCCACACCCTATGCCGATGAAATCTTGAATGAAGTTGCAGGACATGAATGTTACTCATTTACAGATGGATTTTCAGGCTACAATCAAGTACCCATAGCAAAAGAGGATCAGAAGAAAACAACCTTTGTATGTGAATTTGGGTCCTTTGCCTACAGAGTTATGCCCTTTGAGTTGAAGAATGCACCTGCAATATTCTCTCGAATTGTTGTCAAAAAATTCCAAGAATATATCTATAAAACCATGGCAGTATACTTTGACGACTAGACAATGTACTCCACCCTGAAGGATCACTGCACATGGCTCAGGATTATGCTAGAAAGATGTCGACAGATACAACTTTCCCTGAATATTAAGAAATGTATCTTTATGACACCCATAGGCATACTCCTCGGATATATTGTCTGTAGGGAAGGCATCAAGGTCGACTTTGCTAAAATTAAAATCATCCTCGACCTGAAGCCCCCAATAAACCCTAAACAGGTTCGGGTGTTATTGTGCCATACAGGATATTATAGGAAGTTCATACGCCACTATTCAGACATCACCTACCCTCTAGAATAACTATTAAAGGATGATATAGAGTTTAAATGGACAGAAGAGTGCCAAATATCATTTGATAAACTGAAAAGAAAATTGGTCGAAGCCCCCATACTCAAATTCCCAAATTGGTCGACCGAATTTCATGTGCATATAGATGCATCCGAAATAGCAATAGGTGCAATCCTGACACAACCAGGGGATGATGGGATGGACTACCCTATCGTATACAGTAGTCGAAAACTAAATAAGGCTGAAAGAAACTATTCGACCACCGAAAGAGAAGCCCTAGGTATGGTCTTTGCACTTCAGAAGTATCGCCATTACCTGCTAGCCAACCCCTTCATATTTTACACTGACCATCAAGCCTTGAAGTATCTTGTTAATAAACCCATTCATCATGGAAGAATATGTCGATGGCTGCTTCTTTTCCAAGAGTTTGAATTTGAAGTCGTTGTCCGACCAGGGAAGCTTAATGTCGGGGCCGACCATCTATCCCGTATAGACACAGGGGAGGAACCGACTGGAATAGACGACGACCTGCCAGATGCCCACTTATTTCATATCGAAGCAGTCCCAGAAGAACTAGAAGAAATTGCTCAGTTCCTGAAGATAGGCCAGGCACCAGACGGTCTGAACACCAAGAAAAAGCAAATCTTAACTATGAAGGCTGCCCCTTACAGCCTCATCAATGGATTTCTATACAAAATGGGGTTAGATGAAATTCTCTGACGATGTTCACTTGACCATGAACGAGACCATATCATGCACGAAGCACACTATGGACCTGCAGGAGGACATTTCCAAGCAGACACAACTGCCAAGAAAATACAACAGTCGAGATTATGGTGGCCGACACTCCACAGAGATTGTAAAAACTTTGTTAGTCGATGTGACAGATGCCAATGACTTGGTCGACCTCTGCCGAGCACAGAAATTCCCTTGATATCCGTAAACCCTAGTCTCACATTTGAAATCTGGGCTATAGACTTGATAGGACCATTCCCTATACCAGCAAGACGATCAGGTGCCAGATATATCATCACTGCAGTAAAGTATGTTACTAAATGGGCAGAATCTGAACCTATCGATACATGTTCAAGTGAGGTCGCAGCTAAATTTATATATGAAAACATCATCACCCAATTTGGATGTCCCCTGACATTAATCAGTGACCAAGGAACCCACTTCATTAACAAAACCATCAAACATCTGACCGACCAATTTCATATCGACCATCGACGAAGTACAGCATATCACCCCCAGTCGAATGGTGCAATAGAAGCTTTCAATAAAACATTGACGAAAGGGTTAGCTAAAATATGCAGTACCGACAAAGATGATTGGGATGAGAAAATCCCTGCTGTCTTATGGGCCTATAGGACAACCTATAAGCGGTCGACGGACCAAACTCCCTTCCGACTAGTTTATGGACAAGAGGCAGTCGTCCCCCTACATTTTCGACAACAGACCCCTGTTGTAGCTCAACTACTACATGTCGATGTCGAACATGCAAGACAGGATCGATTACTTCAACTAAGTAAGCTGGAAGAACACAGACTTATGGCCATCCAACACCAGGAGATTCAGAAACAACAACAGAAAGCCTGGCACGACCGTAACATCAAGAACAAAAACTTGTCGGTCGGTGACCTTGCTTTACTCTACAATAGTAGAGTCAAAGGCAAACCAAAGAAACTACACACAGAGTGGATGGGACCCTACATTGTCGAAGAGATACACCCCAATGGTTCAGTTCGACTAAAAACATTACAGGGCCTAGTATTTCGAAAGCTCGTCAATGGAGCTTGACTTAAACGCTACAAAAACTGGAAATAAAAAAATTAAAAATTAAAAATTAAAAAAAAAAAACGACCTTAACCGTCAACCAAAACATATAAAAAGACAGAAAACTTTCAAAAAAAAAAACAAAACAAAACAAAATAACACATTCGACAACAAACCATTACAGCAACTCACTACCTCGACCACCGACATCACTACCATCGACCATCCTCGTCGACCAGTCAGGCCGACCGTCTTCACCCACGACACCGACCATCGACCTCGAATGTCCCATCATGCATTGATGGGCTCGAGCGCCGAAACAAATCCTCCATTAAGTCGCACTCGAGTGTTGCAGCTGGACTGTCAAGTCCACCATTAATACACCCATTTCGACACTCCACCCCATCCACGCCTATAAATAATGGACCGCCGAAGGTTCATTCACCACACCCATTTCCATCAAAGCACCTACAATCTCAGTCGACCAAACCACAAGAACCCTTTCAAAACTCTGACCGGTCTGACATAATGGCAACGAAACTAACCAAAGCTGCGGCTAAGGCAAAGGAGTTGCAAGCCGAGGACACCCCCTTGCTCAACAGACTCAAGAATATCAAAAATGAAAAGGTCCAGGAGGGCCCATTTCAGAAACTATGGTAAGAGATCCAAGAGTGGGCCTTTGTCGACAACCGGATGACACAAGCCGCTGAGAAAATCCGAAACAGCAGCATTTTCCAGTACCCTAACGCACCATTGATGGCCAGCTTCGGTGGAACGAAGGAGGCAGTGGTCAAATTTATCATCAGTCGTTACCACAACGGCCGGTTTTATTTCGACCAACCGATAGACATCACCGGGGAGGTGATCTCCAAGCTTATAGGTCTGTCGAACAAAGGCAGTCCTGCACCTATCGGCATCAAAGAAGGGTTGGTCCAAGAACTTACGGGAACACCCACTGGGAAAAACTCGAAGGGCTTGATGATAGGCCAGATTGCGACAAGGACGCCAAAAATTGTGGCTAAAATCATCGCAGTTACCCTTACCTTGGCCGGTTGAAGCAGCGACCTTAAACTGGAGATGCTGGAGGCTGTAGATACGATCGCCACAGACGGTCGAGTCTACCGCTGGGGAGAATATGTCGCCGACCTGGTCAAAACCATATGCGAGCGCTGCCAAGAGGTCGGAGGTATCATCAAATTCCCATCCCTTATCATCTGGATTGTTATGTATCACATATGTCCGGAAGGCAGTCCAGTCTTTCGGGAGCCGACCAGGTTTGAAATGCACAGGTTCAAACCTTTCTCACAAAAGGGAACACTGCATGAGCTGGACCAAGGGAAAGTCTTCTTGGACACTTGGTTTCAGCAGTTAAAAGTCCACACGACGAGGTGGAGGGTGCCCCAGAACATCTGATGAAACCTCCCTGCCGAGTCCCACATCCAGTTGGAACTGGACCATACTTCAGTATGGTATATGCGCAGTCAAGATCCCAAAGCACAGGACCTCGACTACTACCCAACGGTCGACCATATTTTCCGCGAGTTGACCCGACAAGCAAAGGTGAAGATACCAGTCCCAGAGGGTGCCAAACAGGTCGACTTCACCATTATCGAGCCACTTACCGACCAAGAGAAGGAGGAGGACTACGAACTTAATCTATACATCAGCACATTCGTTTCGGAGGATACCCTGACAGTGCCCACTGGTCGGGTACACCTAACTGTCAAACCTCCGACTGCTAAGTAGTCGACCAACAACCAGCAGTACAACCAGCCACACAACCACAACCAACAATACAAAAGACACCTCCACAGGCCCCCGCACCGGCACCAGCTCCGGCCCCAGCAACAGTCGACCCAGCTCAACTACCCATAGGTGAAGTCGACGAAGCCGATCCTGAATATGCTTTATCCCGAAGCATCATCAAAAAGCTGGCTAAGGAGATAGTTGTCGCCCGAAAGAAACTCAAAACCCAAAAACAACAACAAGGGAGGGGTAAGCGTAAGCTTATTCTGGCTGACTCCTCTGACGATGAGGAGGAACTAGCAGCTGCGGCCGTCGACATTGTCGAGGATGCCCGTGCCAATAAAGTATCCGTTGAAGTTCAGTTTCAATGCTATATCGAGGCAGGCGCTCCAGAGGGTCGGCTGAAAAGATCAAAAACAACGCTGACGCCTGAAAACATCGTCGACCTTGTGTCGACCCCCCCACCCCCATCTCCGACGCTCGTAGTCGAAGAACAAGCACCAGCAGAAGGGTTGGGCAGCCCCAGTGAAGAATATGAACGTGCAATCCCGGAGGCACTCAGAGCCAGGGTCAGCCAGGACGCTGAGCTTAAAGCATTCTTTGCGACACTGCCTTCACTGTTTAAGTTGGCCCAGAAAATAAAGACAACAACTCCTCTCAAAATACACAAAAAGGTTTATGCACAAGAAACGACAACTTTCACCAGGGTCAATGACGAGAGTGACATCATAGGACACAATCAGTCTGTCACCGAACAGGTCGATCCCGAGACTCAGAACGACCCACCCATGTCACCGTCCGAAGCAACAATCTCTTCCGACGGCAGTCTCGACCATGTTGAAGCCACTCTCGCAACCCCTGACCATACCCCCACTCCATCCCCAACACCACCATCATCCCAACCTCCTTCCCCACCACCTCCACCGTCGAAATCACCACCACCAGAATCACAGTCAAACCCAGTGCAGCCAAACCCACCAGAATTATCTTCACAACCAGAAGCCGACATCCCACCTCCTCAAGCAAAAAAACCCCCGTCCCCCATACCCCCTCCTCAAAAAGAAACACAGCCATCTTCTATACCACTTCATCACACAGAAAAACCCCCAACTTCTATTTCACCTCCTCAAACACAACCACCTTCGATTTCCATTCCACCAACTACAGACCCAACTTCCACTACTGCAGGTACCCATGAGCAAGCAACAGACAAACAGCAACAGAAGAAACAGCATCGTCCCAAATCATCCACCGTGCGGATAAGCTTAAAAGATGCCAGTTCGTTGACTGACACAGAGGTCGGCCAACTCCTCAAAACTGTGGCTAAGGAAACAAGGAAAAGGGCAGATCAGAAAACCAAAGAGCTGGCCGCCAAAAATGCAGAAGAAGTCGAGTTTCTCGGCAGATGCAGAGCTCTAGCACAGAAGGTGATACCAGGCCCTCTCGAAGTCGACACAGATTGACCTCTGGAAAGGGCATATTAGCTTTTTGAAGGCATGGTGTCGACCATCCAGACCCATTGAAGAGCAGATTGTGATGGAAACTACCAAACTGCAGAAGCTCGAACGAGAGGCTCATCAGTGGGTTCAGCAAGCCCTTCCAAACTTAGAGAAGGTCGACAACATCTGTCTGCAAATGAAATGACTCCTCGATGCTGCAGCAGAACAAAATCAACTATTGGGTACCAACATGGAGCACATTGCAGAAATGCCCATGGCCGAAAAGATGTCGATACTATCAAGTCTAACTACTCTAACGATCGACATCCAGAAAGCCTTGCAGACATGGACCGATTTCCAACATCATCTGGCCATCACAGCTCCAGCCATTGTCGAGGTATGCGTCCAGAAGAGACCGACTATTCGTCTGCACAGTCCATAGCCAGAGCAAAGTTGAAGGATTCGACAAACAGCTCGCTTTTTGTACCTCCCTGTTTCTTCGGGACGAAGAAACCTTTTGTTTGTGGGGGAGATGTAGAAGGAGCAAGTTGACGAAGTCAACTTAAACGAAGACCGACTTATTCGATCAGCCGACTAAGTCGATGATCCGACCAAGTCGGACGGCCGACTAAACTAGTTAATTAAGTCGGCTAACTAACAGTCGTGTCGGTTCACCGAACCGACAGGTAGTTATGTTGTAACTGTTTCCAAATTGTATATATTAGGCTGTTGAGCCAAGCAAAGAACTCAGTTCAGTTCTGTGCCTTGTATGAACTCATTGTGATAATATAATCTGTTCCATTCTATCTGTTCTTGTCTCTTGTCTCTGTTTATATGTATGTTTTAGTATGTATTATTGGTAACCTTATGTGATCTGTGAGATTACAACAATTGCTCAGGAATCATAATCTGTATGCAGGGTTGAGAAACTATGACTTCTATGAAGATAGAATTCATCAATTGGGTCACATTATCTTAGATAGAGGAATATTTGTAGACCCTGAAAAGATTGAGGCTATGATGATCTGGCCTGCTCCAAGAAAGTTAACAGATGTAAGATATTTTGTGGGACTTGCAGGGTATTGCAGGAAGTTCACTGAAGAAGATTTTGGAAGAAAAGTTGAGTCTATGTATAGGCTGAGGAAGCATGCATGTGAACTTGTAGTTCCATGAGGAGATGGCCCTTGTGTGTATGGGAATACACACAAGGACTTCCTGAAGACTCAGGTAGAATGACCTGAGCAGAGCAGTATGGTAGTGCCCAATGAAACCCAGGGCATGAAGCTGCCATGTGCCATGAGAAGGATATCATGATTGAGAACAGGTTTTGAAACATTAGATTGCAATTTTTTCTGTTGATTATGGGATATTGTGATCTCCTGTGATGGTTTTGAATCATGCTAACCATGGATATGCTTGTCTTGCATTGCTTGATGACTGAAACTTCATGTTAACTAACTGTGATTGTTTGGCTGATTAAAAATTGTGTCAGTATGACATGTTGCATGTGGATGTCTAGGTTTTGGGAAGCATGTGTAAGTAAGGGATGAGTACTCCCCACGTACAAAAGCCAAACAATATGAGGATGGCCTCATGGTTGCAAAAAAATATGATTTTCTACAGGAAGCAGAATTGTGAATTCAGATTTTATTTCGATTGTCAATGTTATGGATCGCTTGATATTTGGAGAATCATGTATGCATGAAAATAGATTTGAAAATCTATGATTAAAATTTTATGATGACATCTCATATAAACTACATGCTTGTATGTAACGCAGGTGAGATAATGAAAATATGTAGTGGGTGTACATGGCTCTTCAGAAGGATGTACGGGGTGTACATAGCTTCTCAGAGGGATATCTTTGGAATAGGTTTGAAAAAATATGATTGCAATTATTTTTATGATGACATCTCATATAAAATGCATGCTTGTATGTAACGCAGGTGAGATGATGAAAATATGTACTGGGTGTACATGGTTCCTCGAAAGAATGTATGAGTTGTACATAGCTTCTGAAAGGGGTATCTTTGGAAGAGGCTTGAAAACCTATGATTGCAATTATTTTTATGATGACATTTCATATGAGCTACATGCTTGTATGTAATGCAGGTGAGAAGATGAAAATATGTACTGGATGTACATGGTTCCTCGGAGGGATGTATGGGGGTGTACATAGTTTCTCGAAGCGATGTGTTTGAAATAGGTTTGGAAACCTATGTTTGAAATTTTACATTGACATTTGATGTAAACAGCATTTCTATATGTAACGTAGGTGAGATGATGAAAACATGTACAAGGAGTACATGGCTCTTCTGGAAGGATGTACTTGGGTACATAGCTTCTCCCCCCTGCCAGCTAGACATCGGTATGCATCACTGGGGATGTCCAGGGTGTAATACATCCAGTTAGACTTCTTTCCACACACATTCATGTCGTAAGGGGACTGTCACGAGATTGGCGACAGTCCCCTTATAACCCCTAGGTATTATGATGTTTGGAAATGAAGCGCCTGAGCATTGGTAAGCACTCAAAGGAGGTGCTAGGCCCTTAAGCTAGAGTTTTTATTCAACACCCAAAGAGGTGTTAGGATATGAAGCAGGGATGAAGGGATCTCGGTTGAGGGATGCTATACAGATAAGTATTGGATTACTTAGAAAATACTGGTTGACTTTCTATAATTACACATGTGCATAATGATTCAGCTAAGATTTTTGAAAATCTTGTTCAGAAATAAATCCTGTGAAATGAATCTGACATGTGAATTAATATGTTATGGTGCCTGGAAAGGAAGCACCTCAACATTGGTGAGCACTGGAAGAGGTACTAGACCCATAAAATAGAGTTGCCATCGAGCACCCAAGGAGGTGTTAGGCTCTGAAGTGGGGATGAGCAGATCTTGGTTGAGAGGTGCTATGCAGATAAGTATTTGGTTTACTTATCAAACTTTTGTTGTTATTGAATTCCTTTAAAAATAATTGAGCATATGATGCAGCCATGGTTTTGAAAATCTTATTATAGATTGCATCCTCTAGGAATAAATCTAACATATGAATCTAATTCATTGTGGTGTTCAGAAAGGAAGCACTTGAGCTTGGTAAGCAACTAGAGGAGGTGCAGGCTCTTGAACAGAACTTCTATTGAAGCACCCAAAGAGGTGTTGGGCTCAAGAATGGAGCTATCAGACCTCGATTAAGAGGTATTTTCAGGTGATCTGAGGCTTACAGAATTTTGGCTACCCTTTATTGTACACCCATGTATGGGGTGGGGCGGGGTTGTGAGTGCCATGGTTGTATCAAGCCCAGTCAGACACCTGTGGAACCAAAAGAAGATACTTATGCAAATGAGTATTTGGTTCACTTGGAAACTTTTTGTTGATTTTATATCAATATACATGTGCATGAGATTCATCTATGATTTTGGAAAATCTTGTGAATACTAACATGGGAATTGGCTCATTGCTTAGGGCTTGAGCATAGGTATTGCTGGTTTCCAAAGACATTGGAAATGTTCCAAGATGAGGAGAATGATTCTCTAAGACCGGAAAAATATCCTGTGGTGTGTGTTGATGCATGTAAGCAAGGACTTGAATGACTTCCAGGTCATGCCATTGGACAGATAAAGGTGCAAAGAAAGCACTGCTGCCTTGAAGAGGCTACATGGGAGCGAGAGGATGCCATACGATAGGAACAGCATTTTGTTCAGTCTTGCAGAGCATTAAGGGCGATGCCAATGTAGCAATTGTTAATTTTTTGTAAGCACTAAGGAAGGGGGAGGGGAATGTAACACCCCGGTTTCGACCCCATGGTATTAAATTGCATATGATGTAAATAGCGTTAATAAATCGTGGTGTGGAGCTCAAGGAAAATGCCCCACCATGGATTTGGTATTTTATGTTTCGAAAATTAAAATCGATGTCGATGGTTTATGTACTAGGCAGGCACAATATGTTTGAGACATCATGTAAAATGCACATTAATAAAAATACCACAACTAGCTATGCACCGCAATGTTAAAGAGATGGGGGCATGATTTCACAAGGAATAGGGAGGGGAAACATGCAAACCCTTGAGCCAATGGGTAAAAACCAAATTTCTAAGGGAAAACCCATAAAATGGTCAACTACCATTTTTGTCTTTTATGCCCAGTCATCTAAGTGGATGAAGGGAGTTATTGCCTTGGGGCTTGGGAGGTGTAGGCAGTCGTCAATTCTGGAAGGACTGCCAGCCTTTGACCACACACATTCCCAAGAGAGGATTTGCCCATTTTTCCCTCACATGAAGGGGAGTAGCCGCATTCCTCGAGTAGGGAGACAGCAATTTTCTCACTCACGCAGTTTATTTCTCCTCACGCAGTGGGAAGCTCACAGATCTCTCCTTCCCTCACGTTTTGGTTGTTGTGTGTCGGATGCCTTCAGGTATCCCCGTTTTTCTCTCCCTTGCATCCTTGGAGCTATTGTGTGCTCCCCATTCACATTTTTGGTAGCTTCATGTGTTTTCTCCATAGCGAGGAAATGGTTTTGTGAACATTCAAGAGCTAGGCTATCAGCTGGGCATTTTTTGTTGTTTTCCCACAGTTCCACGGTGGGGAGTTTCGATGTATTGGTTGCACAGCGGATGGAAGTCAAGACCCATGAATTTTGGGTGGTTGATGAGGTCATTTTGGCCACGTAAAGCCATTGATCACTTGGTGAAATCAATTTTGGCCTAGGGGCTATTTTCCCTCAGTCGAAACTTCTGATTTTGGATCCCGTGATGTTTTCCTGCAACCCCATAACCTTGCAATTGTTGTGTATGCCTCTGTTTTTTCAGTCTGAACTCGTTTGGGAGTGGAAATGGGGTCTGACTAGCTTGATAAACCTAGTGTGACAAGGAACCTCACAGACAGATCTAGGGGGCTACCTTTCTTCTTTGCATACCCTGAATAGCACTGGAAGGGAAGACATAGCACGAGGGACTATGCAGCAGAGAAGGGGATGCTTCCTTGTGTTGGGTGGGTAGATGTTTTGGAAGCCAGGCTAGATCTTGTGCATGTGTCCATAGCTCTGTGGTTGAGCTCACTAGCTTAGCAGTCATCCTTTCTAGCTCCTTTGTATCCTTATAAACTCAACTGTGTTGGCTTAGCTGAGTTGTGTTGCATCCTTGTGATGGCTTGGCAGAGTAAGTCCAAGGAACCCATCTGTTAGATGGTTGTCTATGCTTGAATAGCAGGTTGTCTTGGCTGGGTAAGTCCAAGGAACCATCTGTTAATTGGATGACTATGTTTGATTTCTGGTTTGGGCTTGACTGAGTAAGTCCAAGGACCCCGCCCCCCCGTGTTATTGGCTTGTTTCCTTAATAGTCTGTGAAACCCAACGGTGTGCTGGCTTGACTGTGAACGTATGGTTTTGGCTATGTGTGGGCCTATTGTTCCCTAGTGCATTGTGTAATCGTGCCCAGCTCGGGGGTGGCAACGATGCTGAGAGATTGATGAGCACACCGGCCTATGGTTGTGTGGAACGTTGCAGCGACATAGCTAGTTGCAGGCCAACTTATTTTCTAGATAAGTATTCTTGTGTATTTAATCTCTTCAATGAATCGTTTATGAACTAAAATGAACATGATGAATGCATGAATGAAATAAATATCTTTGCTTCCGCTATAGATTGCATTATGCATCTGTGCATGTTTTTATATTAATGCATTTTATTTTTATGCTTATGATCATGGGGCTAGATTGCCCAATTTGACAGCAGCAGCGTGTTGGTCGCGTCCTCTCCATCATTGGTATGAGGGGTGGGGACGTGACAGAGCTCTTCAAAGATCTGTATCTACATTGGTAAGTACAACATATGTATCTACTTCAACTGTTAAGAGTGATTTTTGTTTCTCATTATAAAAGGTATTACCTACAACAAAAGAAAGAAGTGAGTCTTAACTAGCTCCATTAGTTTTGTTCCCTTAATTTGAATCTTTCCAAACTCAAGAAGAAACCACTTTCAAGGTAGAAACATTGGAAATTCTAGAATTGCATGATTCTGAAACTATCTTAACTCGGGCTAAATCCTTAATCGAATCAACTTCTGCCAAATTTGCAGGCTCCCAAAGATTTCCTAAATCTAAAATTTCATAAGAACAAGCCTCCTATTCTCAGGGTTTCCATCCCCCTAACCTAGGATTAAAGAGGAAATTACCTTGCTTGGTACACCCCTCAAATTTTTACCTAAATTGTCTGAAACGATCAAACAAGAACTTCTAACCTATCCTTTAGTAACTCCTCAAAACTTTCCTTATGAAGAAGGCACATCCAAATTCAAGACTTTTATTAATTTGTTTGGTGTAGAAGAGTTTTTGGAAGATATTGTTAAAAATCCTCATATTAAGACTCCTACTCCTCAAGTTTCCATCCTTGAGTTAAAACCTACATCTATTTCTATTGTTGTTTCACAACCAGTTTCCCCTCCTAAAGTAGCAGCAGCATCCGTGGTTGCTCAGCCTCCAAATGGAATGGAACTCATTGTGGTTTCTAGGTATGCACCTTTAGTATTTCCACAATCACTTAATTCTTTACCTGATGGGGACTACGAAAAATACCTTCCTAGATTTAGCGGGCATGGTGAAACCACTGCTAAAGAACATTGGAATGCTTATCTCATTTATGCATTCAATCGGAATATTAAGAATTAGGATGTTTGGATGAGAGTATTTGTTCAAAATATAGATGGCGAAGTGAGAAAATGGTTCTTAGAGTTAACTAATAGTTCAATTGATGGAATTGATGCACTAAAATAAGTATTTTTCACACAGTGGGGTGACAAAAAAGATTATTTGTATTACATTACAGAGTTTGGGGCTCTCAAAAGAAAGACAAATGAATCTATGGCCAATTTTAGTAAAATATTTAATCAAATGTATGCTAAGATTCTTGTTGAAATCAAGCCTACAGAAACTTCTACAAAACTTACATATGCTAATGCGTTTGAAGTTGATTTCTCTCTTTTGCTTAAAAAAAAAAGAGTTGTTACCCTTGTAAATATGCAAGAAGTTTCTTTAGAAGTAGAGTCTAATCTTAAAGTTGTTGATAGACTTAGATTTAAGCCTCAATATTAGGATATTGATAGGAAAAAACAAAAAAATGAAGTTGAGCCTTCAATTTTTGGTATTAAGTTTAAGGATCATAACATCGATGAGATGACAAAGATGATAAAAGACTTAAGTAACAAGTTGACCAAACTAGAAGTTGACAATAAAAATATGAACAGACATGCCCATGATATTCCAAAGACAAATCCAAATCAATTGTGTAGACCTTTCAATTCACAGTACCTTTGGTGAGATAGAAAAGAAAATGAAGATTAGAAAATACAGCCTCCTCCGCAAAATATTATAGATGATCAAGATGGTGAAATGGATGAGGAAGAGTCTGAAGACTTGGACCGTGAAGTTCAGTTGTTGGATGAAAATCAATCAGTGAGCTATCTTACATAGGAAGAATATGAGCAATCCATGATATCAACACAATTCCGGGACATATTTGCAAATGTGGTTCAATTAAATCAGCTAAAGAAATATGATCTAAGGTTTGGATAGAAAACAGGTTCATAGATTCCTCAGAAGAAAGATACCACAGTGGAAAAGCAAATTCCAATGAAGGAAACAGAGAAAACTCAAGATCAGTCAAGTAATAGGGGTAAGAATGTTGAAGTTAAAGATGTTGAAAAATTTCCTGCTTCTTTTAATTTAGAACAAGAAATTGGGAAAGATAAAATTATTGTTCCTCTAACTAAACTTGTAAAGAATCCTCCCTTTAAAGAATCTATTATGAAAGTTTTACAACCTATTGTTCATTTACCTACCACTGATATAGTGAATCTTCAAGATGAGAACCCAATGATTGTGTTTGGACCTCACTTAGATGAAAAATCTAATTGACCTCTGCCTTTTTACAATACCTTGCTTGTTCACGATAAAATGTTGCATTGTTTCCTTCTTGATTTCGAAGCTTCTCATAATCTTATGCCAAAAGTTGTAATGGAATCCCTTGAGTTAAATATCACCAAACCTTTCCATTATCTATATTCTTTCAATTCAAGGGTTGTTAAATGCATAGGTGTTATAAAATATTTGGTTGTTAGCTTGGCTCAACTCCCGATGAAAAATATTTTGATGGATGTAGTCATAGTTGACATTCCTCCCAGCTATGGAATGTTATTATCTTGATCATGCACTGCTAAAATTTGAGTAACTTTGCAGATGGACAATTCCTATGCTACAGTACCTATATTTGTTGGAGAAACAAGTTGGTTGTATAGGGAAACACGGCTAGGATATTTGGTAAGTGATAATCAAAGTCCTTCCAACCACCCTTTGTATGTTGTCTAAGAAAGTATTGATTCACGTGTTTTACGTTTTGACAATCAAATATCAGCTTCAGTACAGGTTGAGAAAGATGTACAGTAACACTCATTTGCAGAAAATGAAAATAAAATTTGGGGAATGTACTTTGATGGTACCTTATCCAAAGAAGGTTCAAGAGTAGGTATTATGTTAATTTATCGTGTAGATGAAGTAGTGACTCTCATGTATAGGCTTGAATTCGAAGTCACAAATAATATAGTCAAACACGAGGCACTAATATTGGGTTTGAGGGCAGCCCAAGATATGAAAATCCAAGAATTAGCAGTGTTTGGGGATTCTGAGTTAATAATTCGGCAAGTCGGGAATGTTTATCAAGTCAAACCAAAAAAACCAAAGTCTATCAAAATGAAATCTAGGATTTAGTAGATAATTATTTCTTGGCTTTCAATATTACCTATGGTCCTAGAAAATGTAATGAAACTGTAGACTCACTAGATCTGGCTACCAGCTATTTTGAGTGCCTACCCAACCGCATCTTAAATATGTTGTGGAGGTTAGACATAGGCATGTTGTCTCAAATAATGTTAAAAGTTGGAAAGTGTCTGAGGATGATGCAGAAATTAACAGATTCCAACAATCAATTGATGAGTTTTATGAGTCCTTCATTGATGCAGAAGAAGAAATTGAAGAGTTGCAGAATTCAGATGTGCCTAATTCAATTGTTGGACATGATATAATTGAGTTAAAAAAAAAATCTTGCCTAAAGGTTTATTGACTTTAGAAAATATTTTTAGTAATCATGATACTCTACAAAATCCATTAGCTCAACCTATACAAGATAATAGTATTAATTGTAATTTTGGCACAAAGTCAAATTTTAAATTATAAAAATTGTCTAAGGCTTTGTCTGATGAACAACGAAGAAGGTATGTTGATTTAATGAAGGAGTTTGTAGATTGGTTTGCTTGGTCTTATGAGGACTTAAAGACTTTTGATATGAATATTGTTCAACATAAGATTTCTATCAAGCCTGATACTAAACCTTTTAGGTAGAAATTAAGGCAAGTTAATCACATGTTGTTTCCAGTTATTGAGAAAGAACTTAAGAAGCTTATGGATGCTAAGATAATTGCTCCTTTGAGGTTTTCTTCATGGGTTGCTAACCTTGTACATGCCAAGAATAAGAATGGGGAGATCAGATTGTGAGTTGATTTCCGAAATTTAAATAAAAGTTCCTTGAAATATAACTACCCTTTACTGAAGATGGATCGGATTTTACAAAGGGTAGTGGGTGCACATTGAATATCAATCATAGATGGATTTTCTGGGTATAATCGGATAGTTGTTCATGAATAGGATAAAGAAAAAACTACTTTTGTGACACCTAGGGTAACATTTATGTATGACCAAATGCCTTTCGGCTTAATGGATCCAGGTGCTACTTTCAAGCGTGCAATCGATATAGTCTTTGTGGGAGAGAAGTATAAGTTTATAGTTATATACTTGGATGATATCACAGTTTTTTCCAAGTCAGATGAAGAGCATCTCAAACATTTAAAGCAAATCTTTTTGAAATGCAGAAAAAAAAATAGTCTTCCTCTTAAACCTAAAAAATCTAATTTTGCAATGCAGGAAGGAAAATTATTGGGTCATATAGTGTCATAGCATGGAGTCAAGATTGATCCTAACAAGGTGGTTGCTAATTTGAAGATTGAGCTTCCAAGGAACAAAAAAGGGATTCAATGTTTTTTGGGTAAGATTAATTTTCTTCGAAGGTTCGTTTCAAATTTTGTTGAAATCATAAAACATATTATAGTTATGTTGAAAAAGGATGCAGAAGTTAGATGGACCAAAGAAGTCATGGAGTATTTTGATAAAAATAAAGCAAGCTCTAATGGAAGCACTTGTGCTCATCATCCCAAATTATTCTAAGGGAATTTTCACATTTTTATTCTCTTCTGAAGACATTGTTGTTGTTGTATTATTGTAGGAAAAAAAATGGAAATGGGCATGAGCAGTTGCTGCCCTTTTTTAGTAAGGTGTTCAAGGATGCTGAGTAAAGGTATAATATTATTGAAAAATAAGCTTATGCCTTAATTAAGACTCTGAAATCTTTCAGGATGTATATTCTTCAGACAAGTTTGCTTACTTATGTTCCTAGCAACACAATGAAGGACAATATTGTTCAACTGGATGGTGAAGGTAAGTATGGTAAGTGGATAGATAGACTTTAAGAATGTGGTATTGAAATTAAACCAACTAAATTAGTCAAGGGTCAAGGTTTAGCTGAGCTCCTTGCTTATTGAAATTGTAAAGATCTGGGTTTGAATTCAGTTGTAAATCAATCTACTATGACTAAGAGTAATGATAATTCAAAGATCATGAAAAATACTCCACATCAATATGGTACAAGGACATGGTGTTTTTCTGCTAAACTTGCAATTCCCACCTGATTATGATAGGAAAAAATTTAGATCCTTGAAACTTAAAGCTCATAAGTATAGTATAATTGATAAGGTTTTATTTTGGAAAGATCCTAGAGAATTATTGCTAAGATGTATCGACCAAGCTAAAGCTGATATGGTGACTATTGATTTACACAGAGGACCTTGTGGTGGACACAAATATTGGAAAACAACTGTTTTTAAAATTTTGTGAGTAGGATATTCTTGGCTGACTTTGTTTTTAGATGTTTTTGTTATGTTTCAAGCTTGTATAGACTATCAGAAGTTTGCAGGTAGCCAAAAATTGCTACCTTTTCCACTCAAACCCATTGTTGTTGATGCCCATTTTCAACAATGGGGGTTGGATTTTATTGGTGAAATCAACCCAGCATCTAGTGGACAACATATATCTTTTTTAACAATCATGGACTTCTTTACAAAATGGGTAGATTTTATTCCGACAAGAAGAGAAACTTATCGGGTAATCATGAATTTTTTATAAGAATGTATCTTTGCACGTTTTGGTTACCCTATAAAGTTGTTGACTAACAATCTGGATGCTTTTAAATCTACGGATATGGTTCATTTATGCGAGAGATATAACATATTTCTTAAGCATTCTACACCTTATTACACCCAGGGTAATGGCCTCTTAGAGTCCACTAATAAGAACTTAATCAATAGCATAAAGAAGTTGTTGTTTGAAAATAAGAGAACATGGGATACGAGACTTAAATATGCATTGTGGGATGATAGGGTAAGTACTAAGAGATCAATTGGTGCTTCCTTTTTCAGCTTGTATATGGTATTGATGTAGTATTTCCTATTCACTAGGAATTGTCAGTCCTAAAAATTTTGTATCATGAAATTGAAGAACCAAATCATATTCAATGAAGGATTTACCAAATGGTCGAGAATCAGCAGGTAAGAGACTCTTTGTTAGAAAAAACTCAGAAGTATAGAGATAGGGTTAAATCTATGTATGATAAGAGCACTAAAGAAAACACATTTTCTCCTGGAGATCCTGAGTTTTGAGGTGCGATGCATGCAAGGAGGAAAGACCTAAACATGGTAAATTTAATAATTTATGGTTTGGGCCTTTTCGCGTTTTTGAATTTATGAACAACAATATATTCATTCCAAAAGCTCTTAATGGTAGCACAGTTTTATGGGTCCCAGTCAATGGGAGTTTTTTAAAACACTTCTACGTTTACTAAGGTTGTTGGTAGCCTAATTTCATTGTGAATATCGGTCTAGTATATATTCCATAATAAGACTCCAATCCCAACACAGGAACTGGTAAGTAATTTTAGTTTACAATTCCAGTAATGATTATTTTCAATAAATAGGCGTAACAAATAAGTAGTCATAATTGATAGTGTACTAGCTTGTGAGTTCTTAACACCTCACAAGGAAGTGTTATCCCAAGTAGGAGCCAGTGTTAGTACCTACGTATCCACCTAGGATTGCCAACTTTTCAAACTTAAAGCCCTAACTAGTTCAAGCCATTTTGTAAATGTTTCCCAAACTCTATTAAGCAGACTTCAATCTTGTGGTTTTGTAGTAGGAATAATTATGCTTGTTGCGTTAATTTTTGTTTTAATTTGATAGTCTAGTCATTAACATTGAGTTGGCACAAGTTTGTATGTTTGTTACATTGTCAGTTGAGCAAGTCCTAAGCATTTGTGTTGAAGATATTCAAGGAAAAAATGCTTAAGTTGAGAATGAGTTGTTCTCACATGAGGCGCTGCAAAACTATTTTACAATAGCGTTGAGGAATCATTTTGTAGCAGCATTGTGGAATTACTTGGTTTACACGCTGCAGAATTGATGAACATGGTTCAATGATTTACAACGCTCATTAGTTTGCATGCTTCCTTTAATATCAGTTCTTTCCTGTCATATCAATTCTTGCTCAAATACGTGAGAAAATGGATAGTCATGCAAGTAAGGCGGACAGAAGCATGACAAGGCGTATGAGAGGATATCTGAAGCAACCAGCTGAGGGAGTAGTCAAGGTTCCCATGTAGAAAGATAAGTGTGATTTCGTTGAAGCCTCTCACCCAGTTAATAAAAATAGAAGAAAACAAACTCAACCTGAATCATATCAACTGCAAGTTCCATACACCATGGCTACAAATAAGTTTAGGCTAAATTCGAAGGCACAATTCGACCCTTCCTTGAAGAATAACCAAGTCACTGACTTGGAATCCACTGTTAATGAAAGCGCAAGGAAATTTAGAGGACAGAAGATTAAGAATGATAAACCAGTTTCAATTCAAGTAAAGAACAATTACATTGTTGATAAGGGAAAAAGAGAGTTTTGTCAAGAAGAAAGTTCTAAAATTGAGCCAGGTTCATCCTTAGAAAAGGATAAACATGTCACGTGAGTTATAGATGAGCTAGAGGATAATATAAATGCGATCCCCTGATACCTTGAGCTATAGTAGCATACAAGCCCAAATGTTTTTGTGGAAGTATAAGAGAAACCAGTCATAGAACCTGTCATATGTGAGAAACCAAGTCCAGATGTTATGTAAAGGGTCAAAGTTGAGGAAGAACAGGTAGATGAACTAGCTTCACCTCTAGAATATTTTAGCTGTCTAGAGTTTGGAAAAAATAAAGTGATTAGTCTGAAATTAAAAAATCAAAAGTTGAAGAAAAGATTAAAAAAGTACAAGGATTCTATCAAATGTTTAAAACAGGAAAATCAAGCATTGCTGGAAAGAATAAGTGAGATTGGAGACAAAAGGGCTAATCTAACGGTTAAATTCACTAAGGTGTCTCGATTCAATTAGAATCTCAAGAAAATCAATGCAAGTTAATCAGTCAGTAGACGTATTGGAAAGAGGAATGCAAACAACAAAGAGATAAGATAGCTGAGAGTAATGAGAGACTAAGGATCTTGACCGATATTGGTACACATGTTTTACAAGAAACAAAGCAAGCTTAGGATAGACCTTTGGAGATTCCATAAATATGTGGATTCAACTTACATATAGCAATACAAGTGGACATTCAGAATCTTCTATTGAAAGGAATCAATCCTATGAAGGAAGTTGTCAAGTTTTGAAACATGCATCTTTTAAAATAGTTAACATTGTTTTAATTTTGAACAGATTTTCATCAATACTTTATTTTGTATATCATATATGGGACTAATCTTTGTATAATCGATCCATATGTTGACAAAAAGTTACCATTAAAATAGGATCTAGAGATATTTGGGTCAAAATCAAATCATTTTTATTCTAAAGTCTTTTTTGGGAAAAATGAACAGTCGTTGAATCCAAGTGTAATGATGTATGGGTTCGATATTTTTGGTGGCTAAAGGTTGGTCTCGTTATTTTGTAAAACATTGTACAACACTTCTAATTTTTTATATGAATGAAATATAAACATTCTGGCTTCTTAAATGTTTTGACTGATTATTAGATGAGTTGCTTAATTATATGCACTACATAAATTAAATTACAAAACTAGTAATATGAAGGTTGTTTATATTTATTGTCTGTAATTTATTGTCTACCATTTTTAAGTTTTGTGTATAGTGATAGTATATGTAAAAAAATATATGAATGCATGAAAGACAATAACGTTTTCATTCCTTTAATGTAATTCCTCTTAGCCTTATAATTATAACTTCTGGCATTTTCAGTTCATAATTGAGTTTGTTTTCAAGTTATACCTGTATTTATGTTGTTGTATTTACTTGCAGACATTCCTTTTCCCAATTTTCAATCAACCACCTGAAACCAACCTTATGTATTTCATTTCCTTTTCCTAAGTGCCCTAACTTTTCCTTGTAGCGGTCCAGTGTAGACCTTAGGGATAAAAGAGGGGATGTCAGTAGATCTAGTGGAGGATAAGGTGGTGGAGAATAATGTGATGGATTAGGAACGAGACCATCATCCTTGTAATATGAGCTAGATGAAATGGATTGAGCACCATCCCTCAACCTTTGGATGAGGTTTAGGGCACCGACAACATGATGCATCTGTGACTTCATCTCACAAAGAAGGGTCACCGATATATTAGATAAATTTGGGATCCCTAAGATCTCTCAAACATGTATGAGTACCACTCCTTGCCTAGAAATCAAACCAAGTACGCAATCCACCATCTTATTTTGGACTCTACATTCCGACCTACATCGCATTATAGGCATCTGTACTATAAGCTACTAAATTGACTCATCATATTAGCAAGGATCACCCCCAACATATGTGTTGATATCTACAAAAAATAGACAATAATAATCAAATAAATGAAAGAAAATGGTAATTTAATTGCATGTGCATTAAATAAGACAAAAACATGCAACTAGAAATATTAAAACATAATGGTAATATTACCTCTATCAAGTGGTGTCTTGTTCTGAGTAAATAAGATGTTTGTACATCCTCTCCAATCATCCCTGCATACAAATATTGTACAACATTGAGGACATGATTGTCCTCTCTGGCCAATAAATCACAAATCTCTCTACCCACTGGAGTTGATAGTTACCCCAACTATCCCCCCTTAGGCAACCAATGCCCCTATATGTGCATACATGCACCTGTAATAGGCCTAGAAGGGAGGTGGGGTATTGTCAATCGAGTGTCATTAAACCTCTCAAAAATCAAAGTAAATATCTCTAGCGCAAATGGGAAGTATAACCTTCCATAAAAAAAAATGACAACAATTTAAATCAAAACATTTTTTGTGGAAATATCTCTAACCACGTAATCAGTAAGGGCCTATGAACTAAGATATATGCATAGTACATCAAAGGGAAACTAATGTGACGCCTATGAGAGGTAAAGTGTTCCAATGTTGTTAAAATAAGGGATGATGGACTGCAAGGCCATGACCACACCTATGGCATCGAACTTGAAGCTATTGAGTGATGCTTCATCAAAAGCGGTTGATGCTACGATGTATCGTTAGATGATTGGGTCCTTAATGTACCTGACGAACATAAGACCAGATATTTGCTTTGCTATGAACACCTTGAGCTAGTTCTAGACAAATCTGAGACATGTTCACTTGATTACTACAAAGCATATTCTGAGGTACCTAAAGGGTACAGTTGATTATGGGCTCAAGTATGAGGCGAATCAAAAGATTAACCTGGAAGGTTATGTTGATTTAGATTGGGTAGGCAGTTCCATCGATAGGAAGAGCACTTCAGGGTGTTGCTTCAGTATGGGATCATGTGTGATCTCTTGGTTTAGTAGGAAGCAGTCATGTGTGGCACTGAGTACAGCTGAAGTAGAGTATGTTGCAGCTTGTTCAACTAGTTGTGAGGCAGTATGGCTAAGGAAGCTACTGTTTGATTTATTTGATCTCCAGTTGGATGCTACTTATATATCTTGTGATAACCAGAGTTGTGTGAAGTTATCCGAGAACCTGTTGTTCCATGACAAGTCGAAGCATATTGAGATAAAATAGCACTATATCAGGGGTATGGTGCAGAGAGGAGCAGTGAAGCTCCAGTATGTTGCGTCGGACGAACATATAGCTAATGTTTTGACTAAGCCATTGGCCAGAGTGAAGTTTGAGTACTTCAGGGAGAAGCTTGGTGTTCTCCAGATCGAGGTTCCCTCCAAGGGGAAGTGATGAGTCCGTGAGCCATTCTGACATGGTGAGAGGATTCGTTCCTTCCATGGTCAGATGTAAGGGATGAGCCATTCTGTCATGATGAGAGGATTGGTTCCTCGCATGTCAAATATAAGTGTTGAGCCATTCTGAGGTGACTGTAGGATTGGTTCCTACATGATCAAATATAAGTGCAATGCCATTCTCTAAATGGAGGCACTTGGTCAGTTACCAGGAATAATCAACCTTGAGCTAAGAGCCATTCTGACATGGTGAGAGGATTGGTTCCTTCCATGGTCAGATGTAAGGGCTGAGCCATTTTGTCATGGTGGGAATATTGGTTCCTTCCATGTCAGATGTGAGTGCTAAGCCATTCTGAGGCGACTGTGGGATGTGTTCCCACATGATCAAATATAAGTGTTGAATGACATTCTCTTAATGGAGGCACCTGGTCAGTTACCAGGAATACTCAGTCTGGGACCGAGGGCCATTCTGATATGACTGTGGGATTGGTTCCCACATGATCAAATGTAAGTTCAGTGCCTTTTCACAGATGATAGTAGTTGTGTCCTATCATGCTGTAAATATGATAGAAACGGCGACGATAAATATGATTTCTTCATTTGATTATGATCCAAAGGGAAAAAAAATAGTTGATTCCACCTCGTTGAGTCCTCATGAAGCAATGTACAACATTATCCAAACCCTTTCTGATGACCACACTAATGACCTTCATCTGGTGGCTTCGGACCCTTACCATCTGCCCTACTGGTTAGAACCCTCTCTTCCTACTCTAGATTATCTCTCCCAGACTTTTCCCTCTGACGAGTCCATTATGGAGATCATGAGTACGAATGAATCTATATGGGAGGATCATCACCATAGATCCTCATTCCTCCCCAATACTAGTTCGGTAGACCATGATTTTGCATCCCTTTTTACTATTGATATTGTCAAAACCCCTCAAACTCCTATATTGTTGCAGAATGAGGAGTCTGAAGGAAATCTATGCAACATTACTCAAACAAATCCAATTGACATATCTTCCAATCCCGTCACCCTTGAGCATGTTCATGTTGGGCAGAACTACTCCGTAGAAAAATTTGAAGCATATAGAGCACTTTTCAAAGAATTTTGAGATGTCTTTGCCTGGTCCTACGAAGAAATTCCTGGGATAGACCCATCCATTATGGTTCATGAAATAAAAACCTATCCCACTGCAAAAATTGTCAGGAAAAAACTGAGACAAGTCCATCCACGAAAAGCCACAGCTATCAAAGCTGAATCGGTCATGCCAATTGGATCTCTGTTGTTGAATTAACACTGCCTGGTCCACTGCAGCTAACCGATTCTTGTCAGTTCATTTAGTTGGTTCAATCTTCTTTTCTGGGCTTCAGTTACATCCAGGTTTACTTCTGTGGTCGTCTTCAAGGTCTTGATTTCAAATTCAATTGGGAAGATGGCACGTTTTCCATACATTAAGTCGTAAGGAGAGAAACCTGTGGTGTTACGCCAAGTGGTGCAATATGCCCAGAGTGCTTCTGGAAGCCTGTCAGTCCAATCTCTACGATATCTCTTGACTGTCTTGGTGAGGATAGCTTCAATAACTTTATTAGTGCTTTCCACCTAGCCATTGGCTTAGGGATGGTAAGGTGAGGCTACCCTATGCTGAACATGATACTTCTGTAGAAGAGCTTCAAATTGTTGTGACATGAACTACGGTCCTCCATCAGTAACTACTTCCTTAGGTACCCCAAAATGGGTAAAGATTTCACTATATAGAAAGTCAATCACAGCCTGGTCATTAGCTTTTGCCAGAGCTACAGCTTCTACCCATTTTGTCATATAATCGGTACAGACCAAGATGTAGGCTTTCTGCTTGGAATGAGGGCTGATAGGGCCAATGAAATCCACATCCCATCTATCAAAGGGTTCAATTACTTATTGTGATTGCAGAGGCATTTGATCTAATCTGTTGGGCTAACCCATCCTTTAGCAGCTATCACAAGACTCAACATATCTTTTTGCATCCCTGAAAAGAGTTGGCCAATAGTATCCCATTCTCAGCGCTTTGTGTCATGTCCTTCTATTTGCAAAATGTCCCCCACAAGGTTCATCATGGCAGGCCTTTAGTATATGAAAGATTTCATCTTCCCTTACACGTCTTCTGATTTCAAGATCAGGACCTGTGTAAAAGAGGTGACCGTTTACCCAACAATACCTCGCACTTTGCTGGATGATTTTTCTCTTTTCTCTTTTGGACATATGTGCCGGAAGCTTTCCTACAACCAAGTAATTAGCGACATCTACATACCAAGGGGCATGAGCTGAAACTACGAATAAATGTTCATCTGGAAAAGAGTCCTCAACAGGCAAATTATCATCATTGTTAGTGAAACGAGATAAAAAATCAGCGACAACATTTTCTTTTCCAGGTTTATCTATGATGGTAATATCAAATTCCTGTAATAATAAGAGCCATCTAGTCACTCTAGCGTTAGTGACGGGTTTGTTCATTAGATATTTAATGGCAGAGTGATTAGTGTGCACAAATGTAGGATATCCAGTAATGTAGTGTCGAAATTTGTTAATGGAGTAGACAATAGCTAAGAACTCCTTCTCGGTGATAGTATAATTAAGTTCAGCAGGGGCTAAGTTTTTACTAATATAATAAATTGCATAAGGTAATTGACCATCCTGTTGTCCTAAAACTGCTCCAATAGCGATATCAAAAGCATCTGAACAAATGTGGAAGGGTAGGGTCCAATTGGGCCCCCTTAAGATAGGAGTTGTGGACAACTTCTCCTTCAACTTAACAAACGTTGTCTGGCATGCTTCATTCCAAACAAACTGCACATCCTTCATTAATAGTGAAAATAAAGGAGAAGCAAGTTTGGAAAAATTCTCTATAAATCTTTGGTAGTATCCAACATGTCCTATGAAACTTCACACCTCTTTTTGAGTTGCAGGAGTAGGTATATTTTTTATTACCTTGATTTTTGAGGGATCCACCTAAATGCCATCAATAGAGATGAAGTGCCCCAATACTACTCCTTCACTCATCATCATATGGCACTTTTCAGTGCTTAAAGAGAGTGGTCACAGTGAGTTAAAACTTTTTTCAAATTTTCCAATGCTTCTTCAAAATCCTTGCCATAAGGAGTGAAATCATCCATAAAAATTTCCATACTGTCATTAACTAATTCTGAAAATATGTCGATTACAACTCTTTGAAATGTTGCCGGTGCATTACATAAACCAAAGGGGAGCACTATGTAAGCAAATGTTCCCCAGGGACAGGTGAAGGTAGTTTTATCTTGGTCTTCAGGAGCAATCTGAATCTGATTGTACCCGCTAAACCCATCCAGGAAGGAGAAGAACTTCTTCCCTGATAGGGTGTCGAGTACTTGATCGATAAAGGGCAAGGGAAAGTGGTCTTTTGTGTGGCTTTGTTCAACTCCCTATAGTCGACACAGACTCTCCATTTACCATTTTTCTTGGGTACAATTACGAGCGGGGAAACCCACTCGCTATCTGAAATAGGATATATGAATCCTGCTTCCAAGAGTTTCTGAATTTCTTCTTTCACTATGTACCTAAGATTGGGGTTCATTCATCGTTGAGGCTGGCACACAGGCCGGGAGTCACTTTTAATATAAATATGATGGGTGCACAGGTTAGAGGGAATACCCCTGATGTCTGTAAACTCCCATGCAAATGCCCCCTTGTGTTCTTTCAAGAGACTAATCAGGCGCTTATGTTCATCTAAGGAGAGGTTGGGGTTAATATTCAGGGTTTTTCCAGACTCTACCTCAATGGGAATACTTTTCGAGTTTTTCAATACTAGGATTATGTGTGTGTCACCGGCTAGTGCTTCTTTTGTGAGATTTTCTTGTTCTTCCTTACCCAGAGTAATGTTCAGGATTTGATAAACTTCTTTATTAACTGAGGTGGGTTCATTGATGAATTTATTAATGGCATCGTCTTCAGTTTCATCTTTAAAAGTTAAGGCTTTCCCTATAGTTAATAATGGTTGAACGCCCTCTTCTTCCTCTAGCTCCATCCAGAAAGAAGTTTCAGCTTCGAGACTTGGCCAAGCTGGAGGATAGAGAGTGAGATTCTTAGTCTCGGTGCCATCTGATATGGTCATAGATCCAGATCGACAGCTGATGCAAGCATCAGCTGTGGCTAACCAAGGCCTTCCCATGATCAATGGGTGTCCTCCCAACTGCGACTTAGGTTGTAAAACCAAGAAGTCGGTAGGATACTCCCAAGAGTCAACTGAGATGATGAGATCATCCAGAATTCCTTTAGGTTTAATGGTGGATCTATCTTCCAGTTCTAAAACAGTGGGGGTTGGCCTAAGATTCGTGAGCCCAAGTTTTCCTACAGTTTCTATTGTCATGACATTAATCACTGCTCCTAAAACTACCAGTACGTTGGGTATCTATGTATGCCCAATATGCACAGTGACAGTGGGGTTCCTAGGATCGTCATATTTGGCCAATAGGGTTTTTCCTATTATTAATGCAGACAATTTCCCTATGACGTGGACAGTGGGAGGATCTCTTGGTTTCCTCCCTGGTTTCTTTGTGCACAGGTCCCGAACAGTTCTAGCATAGATAGGTATGTCTTGAAGAGCTTGAAGGAGGGGGATTTTAACATAAAGATTCTTTAACTCTCCTAAGAGGTTAAACTAGGGTTGTCCCCCTACCCTTGGTAGCATTAATCTCTCGGGATACGGTGGTTGCCTAATCAGCTGGGTAGGCTCTGTGTCGCTAGATTTATCATTCTATGTTTCAGTCGTCCCATTAGTGGGATGTTCAACATCTTCCATGATGGGGGTCGTATCGGATAGATGCTATGGATTCATCCCTTCTTCATGTATAGAGGGTGGAACATCTTCTATGATTACAAGCTCTACTATTTTCCCTGACCGTAAGCGAATATCGTTGCAAGGAATAGGAGAAAGGGAGTAGGCAGGCATGTTGACAGTCTCAAATTAGACTGTTTTATTGTTTGGGTTAGGATTAGGTTGAGCAGGCAGCTGAGGTCGTATCGGTATATTAGGGGCAAAATTGTTCTGCAACTACAGTTGCGACTACTGATGAGGGTATTGAGGATATTGAGGATATTGAGGATATTGAAGAGGGTATAGTTGCTGTTGATGTGGAGGTTGTTGAGGAAACTGGTTCCCTAGATGGAAATTCCTCCATCCAGGAGACCAAGAAGTTTGTTGGTGTGGTGGTTGTGCCCAGGGATTCCATGAGTTATAATTTTGCATTGAAGGTTGAGAAGGGTTCCACTGAGAATAAGATGAAGGGAATTGTGTGTTCACATTTTGCATATTATTCCAATTACTCATATTATTCAAAAATGGAAACGGGTCTGAGGTCATACCTTGGTTTCGAGGCTGCCAAGGTTTCTTTTGTGCAATGAAGTAGGCTGGTTCCACCTCTAGAGTTGATGCCTATAGAACAGCCTTCACTTGGGGAAGTGAGGGGCATTCTTTTGTGTTGTGGTTTAGCTCGCATAGCTAACACACTTCTACCTTGTCAAGCGGGCACTCCTTCAGAGGGTGGTTCTTTCTACATCGAGGGCAGAACACACCTAGTGTGAGATCCTCTACTACCTGTTTTTGCTTTGCCCTCAGGACGTCGATTTTCAAGGAGATAGAGCTCATCATTTATGTTTTGAAAATTTCAAGGAGGTTTCCTATCTCTGCATGGGTGGCTCCTCCATTAGATGAATTCTGAGTTCTATCGAAGACATCGCATTCTAGCTTGTCCTGTTTGTCTCGCCTGTTATTCCTGGAAGATCCCCTGGAGTACCTTTTACATAATTCCACAATCTTTTTGAAAGAATCCTTGGAGATATCCCCCTTTCCTAATAGGTTTAACATATCTAGGCAATCATCCCTAATCCCGTGAAGCAGGATTATCTTGAGCACATCTAACCCCATGTTCGTCTGTCCAGCTCTTTGCACATTGTATAAAATCCTCTCTACAAAATCTTCCAGACTTTCTTCTTCCTTCTGCACCATTTTGAACAATTCTTCTCTTTTGTCCTTGGTGTTGCAATATTCTTAATATTTCTCCAGGAACACCTGTTTCATCCTGTCCCAATTAGTGACAATTCCACCTCCTAGGCTCATTAACCAGCGTAACGCATTGTCCTTTAGAGTGGCAGGGAAGAGCTTCAGCTTTTGTGCATTAGTGACATAGTTGTAGCTGCGACAGAGGATATCAAACTCAAAAAGAAATTCATCTGGATCCTCTGTCGCTTTTCCATGGAAGAGAGGCAACATCGATGGTGATATATTTTTCATAGGGGTTGTTCCTTCCGGCTGCTGAATTGGGAATTGAAGTGTAGCCACTGTTCCTTCAGGCAGGGAATGATCCTCATGATGATGGTTTTCCCCCATTGCCTCTTCCTTGTCAGATTCGTGTCTATTACTCATTCCTTCTTCTGTTTTCTCCTCTTCGTTCTCTTCTTCATTCCTCTCCTCATTCTTCTCTTTGTTCCTCTCTTCGTTCTTTCCTTCCTTCCTCTCCTCGTTCTTCTCTTCGTTCCTCTCCTCGATCTTCCAATGATCAATAATATTCTGATGGAACCATGTCCACTCTTCTTTAGTTACAACCTTCCCGTAAATGCGGTAGATTGGGCTTCTACCAGCAGATCCAGTTGTACCAACTTTGTCCTCTTCTGCAAGGATATTTGAGGATGTCGCGGCTGCTCATGTGTTCTCCACTGTGGACCCTAACGTTGGCGCCCCAGGATCGGTAGGGGTTCTTCTGATAGGTGTTTCCTGATGGCAAGCCCTGGTGGATGAATCAGTTTTGTCAACAAGATCGTCAATGAATGTCCTTCTGCCCAATTGTGGACCTCGACCACCTGCACTGTTAGTATTTTGTGGGGTTTTGGGAGTTTAAAGATGATCACGCTTTACCCTTCTTGTATTCATGCAACCCAAATCATTACAACGAAAAATAAAAGAGACTGAATAGAAACAATTACAGGATGCACCTATGATGGTGTTTGATTTTTATCCTCCTCGGCAACGGCGCCAAAATGTTGGGCACCCAATATGCAAGTGAATTACAACTAACATACAGAGTGTGTAATATTTATTGTCAACCTAGGGAAGTCTTATATTTCAAGGATAACATGCACAATATATGCTTAAACACTAAATTACTGTAATTGAACAATCCTATCCTCTGTTCAGCTATGCTCACCCCAAGAATCTACTTAATCTAGTTACCTTCTAAGGAATGCAATCACAATTACCTTCTGTTGTTCTTGATCTAAGAATGGAAAGATGAAAATCACATCTAGATTATAATTGCAGATAAAGGGAAATTTTGTTTCAAACCACTTAATGAGTAACCCAACTATCTAATATGATTATCCTAGAAATCCAAAGACATAAATTAAATATTAATCTAGAAATTCGAAACACATAAATTGAGTTCAGCTGTTCTATGAATTTGAAGTACATGAATGAAATTCTGCAATCATAAAAATAAAAGACAAGCTACAAGGATTCATGGAAACAACAACTAAAGGATCTAAGGATGAACAGAGTTGTTACAGTTACCACACAAATTGCATAAGAAATAATTACCTACTCAGTCGACTGTCACACCATGCCACTACAGGAATCCAAGAGATGCAATCAACAACACACTATAAATCCACAACTTGTTACAGCTTCCTACGAGGAAATAAGATTAACATAACATCACACAACAAAGTAATTGAAATGCCTAATTTAACTCAGCTATCCCTGTGGAAGGCGGGCCTAGCCTTCACACAGAGATGTTGGATGAACACACGTAAAAAAAACCCTTAGATATGAAGTAACTCCTTGTATTAAAAGACAGATCGATTACACAATTCCCCCTTACAGCTAATACAATGAATTGATTATATGTTCAACAACCCCTAGTTCGAAACAGTTCTCCATATTTATACAATGTAAATCATAACATCCTATCCCTATTGTGGGGTAGCCATGAAGATCTCTAATCTTCAGGCACCCTAAATGACAACAGTTGTTACAAACGTGGCAGGATGAAAGATAGGAAATATAGGGAAACTGTTAATCGCCCCATGAGATATAGGGAAACTGTTAATCGCAGCGCACTATTGACCTCCAAGTCTGACGCATTCTATTACAGCTATCTTTGTACAGCTTTACCTGGGATAACACATTGGGACCGCATTCTTTGGGTAATGGTAGGATGGATGGTGATCAGCTTGAGCGATGAATGCCCATCCTTTTCGTAGCATGTTCAGCCCGATCTTCCTGCAGTCCATATATCTCAAAATACCTTTATAAACCATCATATGTTAGTGCATTGAGAGATATGAAGCCTTAACTATCACAATCATAAGTATTAATAAAATAAAACAATGACCAATCATACCTTGGTGGTTTGAAGAGTAGAGTGGGGCTAAAACATTTATTTGGCATGCTCAATGGGGTAGGATAGGACAAAAAGAGGTAATTAAGTGTGGTCAAAAGAGGCCATTTCTGGGCCCAACAGAATGAACCCCTCCTCTCTTGAGTTCGTAAAAGCTACAACGAGTGTTGGTTACCCTCTTTGGACTCAAAAAAACAAAAAGAGGCACTCATCAATCATGATGGGGAGATTAAGGGAAGGGAATCAATTCATTTTGCAAATAAATGGCAGTTTGTCGATACCTTTGAACATGGCACTTGTTTGCATTTCATTCAATCAATTGGGTATTCAGCTGACTTGCAAGTCGATCCACTTTCATGATTCATGTCACTCCTTTGAGTCTTCTTGAAAGAATGCATTGCTTTCCGTCATATCGTGTGTCTGTCTGGTCTAGTCAATGCTGCCAAGTTTATAAGTCGTGCCACCCAATGTTCAAAGGGAAGTTGAAAAAGTTTACCTCTGCAGTCAAAACAACCTCTATATCAATACTTTTGAGTCAGTCTTATGGTTACCTTATTCACATCATTCTAGAACTTTGTTCCGAGTTTCGTGTCATCGATGTGGGATTCATCATGGCCCTCCTTAGACGAGACTATTCCTATTGACATCAGCTCATCATCCGGGGAATAGTCTTAGAAACAAGTTTAGTACCTTGAGATCTGTATGCCTCAATCATAGATTCTCTCACTCTCGACATAGGTTCACATCATTGAACTTTGATCGATAGAGTCGACCGGGTGTTCGACATCAAGACATCTATTCACACTCAGTAGGTTGTACTAGGGTACCTTGGGAATCATTGACATTAATGGTGATCTCCCTCACACTTGTTAACGGTTCACATAATTGGCTGGTAATCAAGTGGTTTCTGCCATGTTTGACTTTAGAACATTGTAATCACATGGATAGAATCGTACTTTGTGAAAGACGAGACGAAGACCCTGGGTATTTTTTTAGCACTCATTGCTTTCCCCAGGTTGCGATGGAGTTTTGTATGTCAAGAATGGATCCACATTTGTATGGTCATGGCTATGCTCAAATTTGCGTTTGTATGACATAGATCTACGTTGTATGTCTCATAGCTATGTCCAAGTTTGAGTCCTCTATCACATGGATCTATGTTGTATTATAGTAGCCATGGTTGTTTATTCCTCTCATGGATCCGCCTTGTATTGGTCTGCAGCCATGAGTTGGTTACATTTATTTATGATTCAAAAATATTGATGTATTGCAGATGCCTACTCGATGACACTCTCTAATCAAGCTGACTCTTACCTCAAAGTGATAACTTGTTCTCTCAAAGCTCTCACCTAGTGTATCCCTCTAGCCTCATGCTTTGGGGGGCATTCTGTTATACCAAAATCGTGTCATCTACATGTGATAAGATCCTTAACACTTCTATTTGCCCTCAATCCCAAACCTAGAGTGGAAACAATGCTCTGGATGTCAATTTTACATTAAAAAAAACCCTAGCCCCGCTTTTTCCCTTCAGCTTATGAGCGGTACCTTATGCGCACCGCCTGAGTCTTGTTACAGATAAGCGGTGCCACCGCATATGTGCTTTGTTCTTGAAGTGGTTCTTACCTACATCGCTCTGTCATATAGGTATATAAGCGATACCCTTGGTAAAGGGTGAAAAAAAAAAGCTTCACGAAGCTTATAGATCAAAAGCTTCTTGGATAGCCTTATCCCTACTCACCTGGGTCAGTTAAGCTCGAGATCCATGCTTTGGGGATCTCATGGCCACCTCACCCACCAATCTCTTAACCATTTTTATCCTTTTGAGCCCTATAAATACAAGCTCATACCCCATGGTTAAGGGGGAGAACTGAATGGTGAAGTTATGCTGTTGAATTGACTATCTGGCCTAATCCATCAAAGAGCACAAGAGAGCAAGTTGGAGCTATCAGGGATGAGGTGCTTGTCTTGTGAAGGAGTTTGTCGACACTAAGGCACATGGTTGTAAGCTCTTTCATTTATTTTCTAATGCAAAGTTTATTTCCTTCCGACATATCTATTGCACTGATCTTGCATATATGTTATTGGATTCCTTAGTCACTAGTATGAATGTGTAGGTAATTTTCTGGTAGCTTTGATGTCTTTGCATGTTTGATATGTTCTGCGGGTACACAGACTCTTTATCAAAGCATCATCCCAGGTGTCTATAACATCTAGCAAAGGTTCTCAACCTTTGTCATTCACTCATTTGTTCTAGATCTGAACCATTCAGACCAGAGGAACAGCTTCTGTCCGCAGAAGGTGCAATATTCCAGATAACAAAAATAAAAGTGATTAGTCTGAAATTGAAAAATCAAAGGTTGAAGAAAAGATTAAAAAAGTACAAGGATTCTGTCAAATGTTTAAAACAGAATAATCAAGCATCTTTGGAAAGAATAAGTAAGATTGGAGACAAAAGGGATAATCCGATGGTTAAATTCACTAAAGTATTTCGATTCAATCAAAAGCTAAAGAAAAACAATGCAAAGTTACTCATATAGAAGAAGAATTTGAAAGAGGAATGTAAACAGTAAAGGGATAAGATGGAAGAGAGTAATGAGAAATTAAGCATCTTGACCAACCTGGGTACACATGTTTTACAGTACATAATGCAAGGTCAGAATCGGCCTTTGGAGATTCGAGAAAGATGAGGATTGAACCTATAGAGAGCAGCACAAGTGGACATTTAGAATCTTCCATTCATAGGAAATGGTCGTGTGAAGGTTGTTGTCAAGTTTTGAAACATGCATCTTTTAAATTAGTTAACTTTGTTTTAAGTTTAAATAGATATTCATCAATACTTTATTTTGTATATCATATATGGGACTAATCTCTATATACTCGATCCATATGTTGATAAGAAGTTACCGTTAAAATAGGATCTAGAGATATTTTGGGTCAAAATCAAATCATTTTTTATTCTAAATTCTATTTTTGGCAAAATGAACAGTCATCGAATCCTAGGAAAGTCAAGACTTTGTTATCAAATAAGTCTATATATTGTAAAAGTGTAATAATGTATGGGTCATATTTTTTTGGTGGATAAAGGTTGCTCTCATTATTTTGTATGACATTGTACAATGCTTTGATATTTTTATGTGAATGAAATATGAACTTTGTGCCTTCTTAAATGTTTTGACTAATTATTAGATGAGTTGCGGGATGATATGCACTGCATAGATTAAATTGCAAAACTAGTAATATGAACAATGTTTATGTTTACTGCCTATAATTTATTGTCTACCCTTTCTAAGTTTTGTGAATAACGTTGGTATATATAAGAAAAAAAATATGGATGCATGAAAGACAATAACATTGTTATTCCTTTGATGTAATTCCTCTTAGTCTTATGGTTATAACTTCTGGCATTTTCAGTTCATAGTTCAGTTTGTTTTCAATTTTTACCTATATTTTATGTTGTTGTATGTACTTGCAAACCTTCCTTGGCCCAATTTTCAACCAACCACCCTAAAGCAACCTTATGTATTTCATTTCATTTTCCTTAATGCCCTACCTTTTCCATGTAGTATCCAGTGCATACCTTAGGGATAACATTTCATGGCATTGTTCTCGAGGAACGAAGATACAAAGTTATTTTTCCCTAGGTGTTTAACAATGATTAGATATGGTTTGTGGGTGAACAAATCCAGGCATTTTGAGATAGCACTTTTTCACTTTGTAATTTCAATATATTAATATGGCTTCAAAAAAGACTGGAACAGGAGGGAATCCTACATCTCCTTCGATTCAAGCTCGATATGATCCTAAGGACATTATCAGATAAGCTAGAGCTTGTAACACCCCGGTTTTGACCCCATGGTATTAAATTGCATATGATGTAAATAGTGTTAATATATCATGGTGTGGAGCTCAAGGAAAATGCCCCGCCATGGATTTAGTATTTTATGTTTCGGCAATTAAAATCGATGTCGATGGTTTATGTGCTAGTCAGGCTCAATATGTTTGAGACATCATGTAAAATGCACATTAATAAAAACACGACAACTAGCTACGCGTCGCAACGTTAAAGAGATGGGGGTATGATTTCATAAGGAATAGGGAGGGGAAACATTCAAACCCTTGAGCCAATGGGTAAAAACCAAATGTCTAAGGGAAAACCCATAAATGGTCAACTACCCTTTTTCTCTTTTGTGCCTAGTCATCTAAGTGGGTGAAGGGATTTGTTTCCTTGGGGCATGGGAGGTGTGGGCGGCCATCAATTCTGGCAGGGTCGTCAGTCGTTTACCACACGCATGCCCAAGGGAGTATTCACCCATTTTTCCCTCATGTGAAGGGGAGTAGCCGCATTCCTCGGGTGGGGAGGAAACAATTTATTCACTCACGCAGTTGATTTCTCCTCATGCAATGGGAAGCTCACAGAGCTCTCCTTCCCTCAAATTTTGGTTGATGTGTGTCTAATTCCTTCAGGCATCCATGTTTTTCTCTCCCTTGCGTCATTGGAGCTGTTGTGCGTTCCCCATTCACGCTTTTTGTAGCTTCATGTGTTTTTCCCATGGCTGGGAAATGGTTTTGTGAACATTCAAGAGTTGGGATCTCAGCTGGGCATTTTTGTGTTGTTTTCCCATAGTTCCACGATGGGGAGTTTCGTTGTATTGGTTGGTGGCACAGCGGATGGAAGAGAAGACCCACCAATTTTGGGTGGTTACTGAGGTCGTTTTGGCGACGTAAATCCATTGATCGTTTGGTGAAATTGATTTTGGCCCAGGGGCTATTTTCCCTCAGTTGGCACTTCTGATTTTGGATCCCATGATGTTTTCCTGCAACCCTGGAACCTTGCAATTGCAGTGTATGCCTCTGTTATTTCAGTCTGAACTGGTTTGGGAGTGGAAATGGGGTATGACTAGCTTGATAAACCTAGTGTGAGAAGGAACCTCACAAACAGATCTAGGGGGGTGGCTTTCTTCTTTGCACACCCTGAATAGCACTGGAAGGGAAGATATAGCCCGAGGGACTATGTAGCAGAGAAGGGGATGCTTCCTTGTGTTGGGTGGGTAGATGTTTTAAAAGCTAGGCTAGATCTGGTGTAGGTGTCCATAGCTCTGTGGTTGAGATCACTAGCTTAGCAGTCAACCTTTCCAACTCCTTTGTAGCCTAATAACCCCAACTGTGTTAGCTTGGTTGAGTTCTATTGCATCCTTGTGATGGCTCGGTAGAGTAATTCAGGAAACCATCTATTGGATGGTTGTCTGTGCTTCATTAGCAGGTTGGCTTGGCTGGGTAAGTCCAAGGAACCATCTGTTAATTGGATGACTTTGTTTGATTTCTGGTTTGGGCTTGGTTGAGTAAGTCCAAGGACACCCCCCCCCCCCCCCCCCCCCCCCGTGTTATGGGCTTGTTTCCTTAACAATCTGTGAAACCCAATGGTGTGTTGGCTTGACTGTGAAATGGTTTTGGCTATGTGTGAGCCTATTGTTCCCTAGTGCCTTCAGGAATCATTCCCAACTCGGGGGTGGTAGTGATGTTGAGAGATTGATGAGCATACTGGCCTATGGTTGGGTGGAGCATTACAACGACATAGCTAGTTGCAGGCCAACTTCTTTTCTAGAGAAGTATTCTTGTGTATTTAATCTCTTCAATGAATCGTTTATGAATTAAAATGAACATGATGAATGCATGAATGAAATAAATATGTTTGCTTCCGCTATAAATTGCATTATGCATCTTTGCATGTTTTTATATTAATGCATTCTATTTTTATGCTTATGATCATGGTGCTAGATTGCCCAGTTTGACAGCAGCAGCATGTTGGTCACGTCCTCTCCATCGTCGGTATGAGGGGTGGGGACGTCACAGAGCTCTTCAAAGATCTATATCTACATTGGTAAGTACAACATATGTATTTACTTCAACTGTTAAGAGTGATTTGTGTTTCTCATTATAAAGGGTATTACCTACAACTCAAGAAAGAAGTGAGTCTTAACTAGTTCCATTAGTTTTGTTCCCTGAATTTGAATCTTTCCAAACTCAAGAAGAAACCACTTTCAAGGTAGAATCATTGGAAATTCTAGAGTTGCATGATTCTGAAACTATCTTAACTCGAGCTAAATCCTTAATTGAATCAACTTCTGCCAAATTTGTAGGCTCCCAAAGGTTTCCTAAATCTGAAATTTCATAAGAACAAGCCTCCTATTCTCAGAGTTTCCATCCCCCTAACCTAGGAACAAAGAGGAAATTACCTTTCTTGGTACACCCCTCAATTTTTTACCTAAATTGTCTGAAACGATCAAACAAGAACTTCTAACATATCCTTTAGTAACTCCTCAAAACTTTCCTTCTAAAAAAGGCACATCCAAATTCAAGACTTTTATTAATTTGTTTGGTGTAGAAGAGTTTTTGGAAGATAGTGTTAAAACTTCTCATATTAAAACTCCTACTCCTCAAGTTTCCATCCTTGAGCTAAAACCTACATCTATTTCTATTGTTGTTTCACAACCAGTTTCCACTCCTAAAGTAGCAGCATCATCCGTGGTTGCTCAGCCTCCAAATGGAATGGAACTCATTGTGGTTTCTAGGAATGCACCTTTAGTATTTCCACAATCACTTAATTCTTTACCTGGTGGGGACTACGAAAAATACCTTCCTAGATTTAACGGGCGTGGTGAAACCAGTGCTAAAGAAAATTGGAATGCTTATCTCATTTGTGCATTCAATCGGAATATTGAGAATTAGGATGTTTAGATGAGAGTATTTGTTCAAAATATAGATGGCGAAGTGAGAAAATGGTTCTTAGAGTTAACTGATAGTTCAATTGATGGAATTGATGCACTAAAATAAGTCTTTTTCACACAGTGGGGTGGCGAAAAAGATTATTTGTATTACATTACAGAGTTTGGGGCTCTCAAAAGAAAGACAAATGAATCTATGGCCAATTTTAGTAAAATATTTAATCAAATGTATGCTAAGATTCTTGTTGAAATCAAGCCTACAGAAACTTCTACAAAACTTACATATGCTAATGCATTTGAAGTTGATTCCTCTCTTTTGCTTAGAAAAAGAAGAGTTGTTACCCTTGTAAACATGCAATAAGTTTCTTTAGAAGTAGAGTCTAATATTAAAGTTGTTGATAGACTTAGATTTAAGCCTCAATATTAGGCTATTGATAGGAAAAAAAAATGAAGTTGAGCATTCAATTTTTGGTACTAAGTTTAAGGATCATAAAATCGATGAGATGAAAAAGATGATAAAAGACTTAAGTAACAAGTTGACCAAACTAGAAGTTGACAATAAAAATATGAACAGACATGCCCATGATATTCCAAAGACAAATCCAAATCAATTCTGTAGACCTTTCAATTCACAGTACCTTTGGTGAGATAGAAAAGAAAATGAAGATTAGAAAATACAGCCTCCTCTGACAAATATTATAGATGATCAAGATGGTGAAATGGATGAGGAAGAGTCTGAAGACTTGGACCGTGAAGTTCAGTTGTTGGATGAAAATCAATCAGTGAGCTATCTTACATAGGAAGAATATGAGCAATCCATGATATCAACACAATTCCAGGACATATTTGCAAATGTGGTTCAATTAAATCAGATAAAGAAATATGATCTCAGGTTTGGTTAGAAAACAGGTTCATAGATTCCTCAGAAGAAAGATACCACATTGGAAAAGCAAATTCCAATGGAGGAAACAGAGAAAAATCAAGATCAGTCAAGTAATAGGGGTAATAATGTTGACGTTAAAGATGTTGAAAATTTTCTTGCTTCTTTTAATTTAGAACAAGAAATTGGGAAAGATAAAATTATTGTTCCTCTAACTAAACTTGTAAAGAATCCACCCTTTAAAGAATCTATTATGAAAGTTTTACAACCTATTGTTCATTTACCTACCACTGATATAGTGAATCTTCAAGATGAGAACCCAACGATTGTATTTGGACCTCACTTAGATGATCTCCAATAGTTGTTCTCTCTCTCACTTGTGTGAGCTACTCCTCTCTCACTCATGCACTACTATTGAGTGAGTGTGTGTGTCAAATAGAAAGTCTCACTCTCTATTTATACTTGTTTTCCACTTGACAATTACTCTACAGGTTCGACTTCACTAAGAGAGTCTAATAACTCTAATATGAATAAACATTGGGGTCTATTGCCCCGACTTACAACCTCAATGACTTTATTATATTAATGAGTCTCCTAATCAAAGGAACAAACATCTCCATCGGGGTATAATGAAATACAATAAGAAACATACAAGTGAATACATTCTGAAGTTACAAATACATCAGCACTTTCGACTCATTCTAGAAAAATAAAAGATCATCTGGAACATCTACGTTTGGTGTTTGAAAGATGTCGACATTATAAAATTTTGCTTAAACTCCCATAAGTGTGTCTTTTGTGTCGAGTTGGGGCAATTGTTAGGTTTCATAGTCTCCAATAAAGGTATTAGGGTCGATCTATTAAAAGTAAAGGTGATTATCAATATGCCTCGTACTCGAAATATCTGACTGCTTCAAAGTCTACAGGGTAAGTCTAACTTTCTTATACAGTTCATAGTGAATTATGCCAATACCATGAAGGGTTTCATGCACTTGCTTAAGCAGGACACCCCATTTATATGGGATGAAGCTGCTCAACAATCTTTTGAGGCATTAAAGAAAGCGTTACTATCATCCCCGTTGTTGCGTCCATCACATTACATAAAGGATTTTATATTGTATCTGGATGCATCAGACTCTATGGTTGGTGTAGTGTTGGTTCAAGAAGATGACAAGCTCTAGGAGCATGTCATAAATTATCTCAGTCGGGCTTTGAATGGACCTGAATTAAGATATTCGCACGTCAAGAAGTTTCCCTTGGCAGCAGTATATGTCATTCAAATGTTGCGTCACTACATATGACTCAATAGAACTACCATGGTAGTAGATGTAAATCAATTTCAATATGTTCTATCCCAATGAATTGTCGGAGGAAATTTTAAGAAATGGATTGTCATACTCTAGGAGTTTGATTTGGATTTCCCATTCGCTAAATCGAAAAATTCTTTAGTATTCGTGAAACTCATCTCTAAGTTCCCTAGTGATGAGATTATAACAACGAAAGACAAATTGTTGCATGATGAACATATCTTCCTATTTTAAACTGATGATCCCTAGTATGGATATATTTTGGTATATCTCTAGACTTTGAAATGTCGAGTTACCTTCTCACAAGAGGAGCAACGAAAATTTTGACTAAATGCTAAAAACTACCTCATCGTCGCAGACACCTTGTATAGAAGAGTGGTATATTCTATTCTACGTCATTGTCTCACTCATGAGGAGGCGGAATTTGTCCTAAATGTTTCTCATAGCAGAGCGTGTGGTGGTCATTTATCTAGGTTAGCAACGACCCATAAATTTTTACGTGTCAATTATTTTCGGCCCACCATCTTTAAAGATTGTTTTGATGTTGTGAAATGCTGCCATCCATGTTATATTTAGACCAGAAAGATGCAGTCACATCCTGCTCCTTTAAATCCCATCATCGCGGTAGGGACCCTTCACTAAGTGGGGGGTAGATTTCATGACCTGCAACTTAGTATCTGTTGGGGGGGCATAAATACATCATTGTCGTTGTAGACTACTTTACTAAGTGGGCATAGGCAATGCCTACCTTCAAATTCGATGGTGAAATGACAACATATTTCGTGTTCAACCAAATTATTACTAGATTCAGCATCCCAAAGCAGATTGTCATGGACAAAGGCAGTCACTTTCAAAACAAAATGATGATCGATTGACCACTTTGCTAGGGTTTAAACAAGACCACTCGTCTTCCTTTTACCCATAGGCAAATGGGCAGGTAGAAGTTGTTAATAAGACATTAAAAAATATTCTAAAGCGGGTTATTAATTCAAGTAGGTCAAATTGGCATATTATGTTGTATCCTGCACTTTGGGCATATCGAACGACAGTCAATACTACTACAGGATTCTCCCCCTTCCAACTTGTTCATGGAGTGGAAGCATTTACCCTGAATGAATGCAAGACACCATCTCTAAATATTGCAATACATGTGTCACCCAACACTTCAGACATACATGTGTCACCTAGAAGAACGACGAAGAGATGGGTTAACAACAAACGAAGCACACAAAGCACAGGTCAAAAACCAATACGACAAAGTTGTCAAAACTAGCGTTTTTTCTGAAGGAGAACTTGTTTTGGTTTATGACTAGGATAAGGAACCCCTAGCGGTAGGGAAATTCAAATCGATGTGGTTAGGCTTGTACGTTGTGTCTAATGTATTAAAGAAGGGTACTTATGAATTGATTGATTATGACGGTAATAAGCTACTTGATCCTCGAAACGGGCTCTACCTGAAATAGTACTACGTCTAGTGCTTATGTTTTTTCTTGTGTAATAGATGTATAAATTTGTAAATAGTTATCGCTTGATTGGTGTTTCTTATGTAAATCTAGTTTTGTTTCAGATGTCTGTGGAATGGTTCGTAGGATTCGTTGATGGTGCAAGCCATCACACTTGCAATATGTATTTAGCCGGTTGGGTCATTTATGCACCCACAGGAGAACTAGTTGCCTTAGAAGGCGCTTGTTTAGGTTCTGCAACTAACAATGTGGTTGAATATAGTGTTGTTTTTAAGGTATTGAGGGATGTTATTGTGCATGGTACTACCTGCCTGGAGGTTAGACTTTACTCCCGGTTAGTAGTCTCTCAACTTAATGGAGTTTATCAAGTGATACATCTTGCTCTAGTACGTCAGTTTTTACAAATTAGGTTACTTGATATACATTTTGAACATATTACATACAATCGCATTCCAAGAAACCAAAATATAATTACTTACACATATGTTAATTACATCTTAGATTGGCATTTGTCACATACATTGTAAAAAACACATAAAATGATACATAGAAACTATGATAATTGCTTCTTAGTGAGATCTAGGAGCTAGAGCAATATTAATAATCAAATTATTTGACAAAATGTGCAAGATAACAACAAAGAGACTGAAAATAGTTGGAATAGTACATGTGAATGGTGCTAATATCTAACCATTATATTACATCACACCTTGTAGATGTGTATGATACATATTTATAGTACATTGGAGAAGATTCATGAGCCCTTGGAGGCCATGTGAATGCATACAAGTGTCAGACTAGGATTTGACCCCTAAACCCCCTAGGTTGACCAATAGGATCCCAACCCTAACCAAACAGTCACGAATCCATGTGTGAACATGTCTAAGCATGTGTGAATAGTTAAGAAGCATTCATGGTTCATAAATGAGGGAAGGCAATCATGGGAGAGCGCATGGGTGAGTGGGAGAGACCCTAGGAGCCAAATAAATGACGAAGGAGACCACAAAACAGCCACATTCACACACTAGCGCCCCTAGTCAAAGATGGAAGTGGTTTGCAATTAATGCAGCAGCCTAAAATGTCAAAATTATTAAACTAGAGCGCCTCAAGTGTCAATTAATGAGTCAGAATCACCTATTTGACCAGTATTTATCAGTATAACCTAAGTTAGACCATAGAACATAAGCACAAGGCAAAATATGTCTCCTAGGTAGATCATTAAGGTACTAAGGTATATTATTGCTCCAACACCCCCCTTAATCCTAACTTAGTATAGGTTATTCAACATGATTTACATAGGCATTGGCAACTAAGGCACAAGTCACCTTTTACAACAAAATTTTATTGATCCATGTAACAGAGGTAAGGAGGAAAACCTAATGGGACAAAACCTCCCCTCAAAAATGGATATGACAAAGAAACAAAATATGTATATACTCCAAAATAATTGAGTATGTCTAAAGGAATCTTCTTCTTGGGAAGAAGTGGAATGTGCTCAACCAACTCAGGAATATGTACAGTTGCATGATGAATCTTAGGACCATGTAGAACAACTAAAATGCATTGATAGGAGAACGAATGGTGCTCTTCAGACTTCAACTTCGAACCAACTAGGGTGCCATGTCCAAAAAAGACTTGAAGTCCTTGAGAATAGGTGACCCCAAGTGAATCATAACGCTATTAAGGCATCAACTTTGAAATAAGGTTGTCATCAGCTCCAAGAAGGTGCGCCATTGTGATGGCAAAGGCTTCTCCATCTTCAAATGAACTTGAAGGAACTCTACTAGTCATGGTGGAGGAATACATAGGAAGCAAAAGAGTGTGAAGCAATGAGAGATATTCACTTGACTTCCAAACTTCTCCTTTACCATATTTCGAACCAATAATCTCATATGAAGAAAACCCATCTTCTAGAGAAGGCGCACTATGATCACCAACTAGCAATACATCTTCAACATTCGTAACATAAGAGATAGAGGAGAAAGAAATAAAATGGAAATATAACTCTTCAACAGTAGTGATGGAAGCAACTGGTATGCTATCTTCATGAAAAATAGCTTCTTGGCAAAGAGAGGAAGACACAGAGGAAGAAACTTGAGTTGGATCATTTGTTGAATCTCTGGCTACTTCTTCTTCTTCATTTCGAACAACTTCTTGAGAAATGCATGAGGCCTAGATCTTTGGAGGGAGAACACATAAGGAGGTGCCCACTTCCTTGCTCTCCATATAGCTCATATCTTCTTTTTGCATGCCAAGAGATTCATTTATATTTCTCCAAAGCTTGAATGGGTACTCAACATAATCAAAGAGATAGCGCATTGTAGGAGGTATAGCGAGACACATAGTTCCATATGCTCTATCACAATCATTAAGCCAATCACACTTCTCTTCGTAGAAATTTGGATCACTCATAGCACCAATGGAAACATCATAGAGACATTATCTCTTGAGATATGCACACATTTTCAGCTTCCACTTAGAATAGTTGAATGGAGAAAGGAGAGGAACAAATTTCAAATCCATGAAGTTGTCATAGGAACCTGCAATGAAAAACACTCAAATTTTCTGGAAATATTCCCTAAACAACAACTCAAACTTCTCTATATTTGTTTGCAACTCCAACTAGCTCTGATACCATGTGATAATTGCTTCTCAGTGAGATCTAGGAGCTAGAGAAATATTCATAATCAAAGTATTTGACAAAGTGTGCAAGAGAACAACAAAGAGACTGAAAATAGCTAGAATAGCACATCTGAATGATGCTAATATCTAACCATTATATTACAGCCAGTGTTACAAACATCGCCAATTAATCGGCAACATCGCGATATATCGCGATGTCAACTCACTGGCGATATATCGGCAATATATCGCCCCGATATTTTCCCCAATTTTTTGGCGATTTTTTCCCGATTCGATCACAATATTTGCCGATTTTTTCTAATATATAGCAATATTTGCCGATTTTATCGCGATATTTGCCGATTTTATGGCGATATTTGGCGATTTTTTCGAATATATAGTAATTTTTTGAATTTTTGTATTTTTAATTTTGCCGATATATTGCCGATGTTTGTCGACATTTTCACCGATAAATCCGATAGTTTCTTTTTGGACCCTCGGCGATATATTCGCTGACACGATATTTGTAACATTGATTACAGCACACCTTGTAGATTTGTATGGTACATATTTATAGTACATTGGAGAATATTTGTGAGCCTTTGGAGGCCATGTGAATGCATACAAGTGTCATACTAGGATTTGACCCCTAAACCCCCTAGGTTGACCAATAGGCTCCCTACCCTAACCAAACAGTCACGAATCCATGTGTGAACATGTTTGAGCATGTGTGAATAGGTAAGAAGCATTCCTGGTTCAGAAATGAGGGAAGGCAATAATGGGAGAGCGCATGGGTGAGTGGGAGAGACCCTAGGAGCCAAATAAATGACGAAGGAGACCACAAAACAACCACATTCACACACTAGCGCCCCTAGCCAAAGATGGAAGTGGTTTGCAATTAATGCACCAGTCTAAAATGTTAGAATGATTAAACTAGAGTGCCTCAAGTGTCAATTAATGATCCAGAATCACCTATTTGACCAGTATTGATCAGTATAACCTAAGTTAAACCATAGAACATAAGCACAAGGAAAATGATTATGTCTCCTAGGTAGATCATTAAGGTAATAAGGTATATTGTTGCTCCAATACCCCCCCTTAACCCTAACTTAGTATAGGTTATTCAACATGATTTACTTAGGCATTGGCAACTAAGGCACAAGTCACCTTTTACAACAAAATTTTATTGATCCATGTAACAGAGGTAAGGAGGAAAACCTAATGGGACAAAACCTCCCCTAAAAAATGGATATGACAGAGAAACAAAATCTGTATATACTCCAAAATAATGAGTCTGTCTGGAGGAATCTTCTTCTTGGGAAGAAGCGGAATGTGCTCAACCAACTCAGGAATATGTATAGTTGCATGATGAATACTAGGACAATGTAGAACAACTAAAATGCACTGATAGGAGAGAAAATTGTGCTCTTCAGACTTCAACTTCGAACCAATTAGGGTGCCATGTCCAAAAGAGACTTGAAGTGCTTGAGAATAGGTGACCCCAAGCAAATCATAAGGCTCTTAAGGCATCAACTTTGAAAGAAGGTTGTAATCAACTCCAAGAAGGTGTGTCATTGTGATGGCAAAGGCTTCTCCATCTTCAAATGAACTTGAAGGAACTCTACTAGTCATGGTGGAGAAATACATAGGAAGCAAAAGAGTGTGAAGCAATGAGATATCTTCACTTGACTTCCAAACTTCTCCTTTACCATATTTCAAACCAATAATCTCATATGAAGAAAACCTATCTTCTAGAGAATGCGCACTATGATCACCAACTAGCAATACATCTTCAACATTCGTAATATAAGAGATATAGGAGAAAGAAATAGAATGGAAAGATAACTCTTCAACAATAGTGATGGAAGCAACTCGTATGCTATCTTCATGAAAAATAGCTTCGTGGAAAAGAGAGGAAGCCACAAAGGAAGTGTTAGCACTCAGAATGTACCCAGGTTGTGAAAGGTAAATCCCAAGGTAATGACAAAAACCACTTTAGAATGTATTTCTGACCTAATACAGTCAGAGAGGGATCTCTCAATATTTACAAAGTTTTTATACTCAAGATATTCAATCAAAGACAATCAGAAGGTCAAATTTATGATGGAAAAAATAGGAAAGTTTATTTTAAAAGACTTGGTAGGACGGTCATGGAGGAGACCATTGGGCAATGGAGTCAATAATCAGATCTGAAATAGATTGCAGGAGGTAGGGTTTTGAAATTTTATGAACAGAGGCAAGGTAGGCACCATTTCCTCAGTCTTGAGGTATTAGCAGGTTGATTAGTAGACAAAGGGAGAGATTCCATCAAACAGAGCACCTAACTAGGGTGAATTCTGCAAGACTTTGGAAGAAAATATTTTGAAAATGCTTGAACAATGGACCCAGAGCATGCATGATGAATTCTGGCCCATAAAAACAAATGCTCAAGCATGAAATCAAATACAAAATGGAGTGGGAAATAGGATAAAGAGTCACATAAAGAAATTACTTACTGAAGAAAAAGATGGCAGAAGAATCTTTGACACGAAAAAGATTTTACATTCCTCCTCTGCAAATTTCATTCGTCTACTGAAAACTTGAAGCCATTACAATGTAGAGCCTCTCCGCTCTTGAAAATCCTCCGCTTGCTTTTTTAAAACTATCAATTACATTTTAATTTATATAAGAATAACCTCTACCTAACTTTGAATTCAAAACCTAACTGAACTCTAAAAATAGAAACAGTTACAACTGCATATCTCTAATGGTGATAGCTGTGTGAAATCTGGGAGAGGATTTTATGATTGGACATGTTCCCAACAAAACCCATGTCTCAATTTCTCCAAAATAATCTCAAGCTCCTCGAAATCTGCCTTTGAAACTGATGACTCAGATAATAAAATTGTAAATTTCTGGAAAAATGACTTGTGAAGATATTTTAAATTCTCCCAACCTGTGATTACTGTCTAAAAACTGAAGGAGGTTTTTTATTATAGGCCTGTTAGGAATAAAAACCTCTCTCAGTTTTGTCAAATTAAATTCCATTTGTCCAAAACAATTCTTTGAATTTGATGGCTGAAATAGTCCTTTGGAAAACATGAAAAATGGCCTGTACAACTGACTTTGTTGCTACTAAAATGTAATACCTCTGTGAAAATGGAAAGAGGTTATTGTGGACAGGTATGTTTTGAAGAAAATCCTTTCTTAGTTTCACAAAATTCATCTTCATTTGATGTAAAAACTTATTTTAATTTGATGACTAGAATAGTCATTTTGACATCTGAACATTTGCCTTCTGAAGATGACTTTGCTGCTCCCAATATATAGCACCTGGGTAAAAAATGAGAGAGGTTATTGTATATCACAATGTTATGACAAAAAACCTCTTTCATTTTTTGAAAATTCTTCTTTGTTTGCTAGAAACAGATCGTTGAATAAAATGACTAAAACAGTCATTTTCAAAAGAAAAAAATATGCTATGTAAATAGGGCAGATTGTCTCCTTCCTTTCGCACGCAGCACACAAATGAAATAATTTTTCAAAACCAAGTCACCTTTACCTTTACATAATGGTCTATTCCGGAGCCTTCACTGAGTTGTTTTTCTTAAACCATTTTTCTCCACGGAATTCACCAAAAGTTACCACGTGGAAAGTGGTTTAAATTCTGCTACCACCTTTCCAATTTAACCACCTCACAACTTTACTCTCCAGAAACACTAATACCTGTTGATGAGTTTTCACTTTTTACATTGGCCATTGGATTAATAAGAGGCTGCTTTTTGACTTTGGAAAAAATATCCAAAACTATATAAGTTTGAATATAAATAAAATAATAGATTTATAAAACCCATTTTATAAATTTCATTCAAAAGTTAATAAAACTTTTTGCCCCACTTGTGAAAAAATTATTTCTCTTTTTACCCAAAATTCCTATAAATTCTCTTCTTTGCCAACTTGGAAATAACTTAATGAGAAAACTTTGGAAACCAACTCAATCACCCATGAAAACTCAAAATTTTGAAAGCAATAAGACCAATTCCGACAAAAATAAATTTAGTGCTAACAGGAAGAAACTTGATTTGGATCATTTGTTGAATCTGGCTACTTCTTCTTCTTCATTTCGAACAACTTCTTGAGAAATGCATGAGGCCTAGATCTTTGGAGGGAGAAAACATAAGGAGGTGCCCACTTCCTTTCTCTCCATATAGCTCATTACTTCTTTTTCCATGCAAAGAGCTTCATTTATATTTATCCAAAGCTTGAATGGGTACTCAACAAAATCAAACAGATAGCGCATTGTAGGAGGTATAGCGAGACACATAGTTCCATATGCTCTATCACAACCATTAAGCAAAAATCACACTTCTCTTTGTAGGAATCTGGATCACTCATAGCACCAATGGAGACATCATAGAGACATTGTCTCTTGAGATATGCACACATTTTCAACTTCCACTCAGAATTGTTGAATGGAGAAAGAGAGGAACAACTTTTGAATCCATGAAGCTGTTGTAGAAACCTGCAATGAAACACACTCATATTTTCTATAAATATGCCCTAAACAGCAACTCAAACCTCTCTATATTTGTTTGTGACTCCAACTAGCTCTGATACCATGTGAGAATTGCTTCTCAGCGAGATCTAGGAGCTAGAGCAATATTCACAATCAAATTATTTGACAAAATGTGCAAGAGAACAATAAAGAGATTGAAAATAGTTAGAATAGCACATGTGAATGGTGCTAATATCTAACCATTATATTACAACACACCTTCTATATGTGTATGATACATATTTATAGTACATTGGAGAAGATTCGTGAGCCCTTGGAGGCCATCTGAATGCATACAAGTGTTAAACTAGGATTTGACCCCTAAACCTCCCTAGGTTGACCAACAGGCTCCCAACCCTAACCAACCAGTCATGAATCCATGCGTGAACATGTGTGAGCATGTGTGAATAGGTAAGAAGCATTTCTAGTTCATAAATGAGGAAAGGCAAGCATGGGAGAGTACATGGGTGAGTGAGAGAGTACCTAGGAGCCAAATAAATGACCAAGGACACCACAAAACAACCACATTCACACACTAGCACCCCTAGTCAAAGCTGGAAGTGGTTTGCAATTAATGAAATAGTCTAAAATATCATAATGATTAACCTAGAGTGCCTCAACTGCCAATTAATGATCCAAAATCGCCTATTTGACCAATATTGATCAGTATAACCTAAGTTAGACCATAGAACATGTTATCCAAATTTTTGTACCATAAGTTGGGTTACCTGAGGAGCCGCCAATTGACAGACTTGTTCAAAGTCTGACTCCAGTGTATCAGTTGATCCGTCTGCTTGTCTAGCCAATATTGGCTAGTCACTTTTTTATTTGAATAATTTTGACCATGGCCCCGCGGGGTTTGTAATAAAATGTGCTAGTAGGATATTTTTGAGTGGTTCGGTCTCCTAAGACGTAGAATCTCAAACAGGGTATTCCAAGGAGTTTTTTGCCCCTGACAATTATGCTTTGCCTTCAGCCGAGTATAATTGACGAGGTTTTCTCCCGCTTCCTCCAAAGCTGGAATGCCCGATGTTGAATTCTGGGCCTTGGGGGGTTATTAGAGCCCAACCGAGTGTTATAAGCCTACTAGACATTATTTAGATAGATCATGGTCATGTCATAAGTCATCTGGACACATAAAAAAAAATTCGAAAAAATCTTTTTCGAACAGTGAAAAATTATTTTTTAATTTTTAATTATTTTCCTAAGTTTTTTGGGTTAATTTTTCCATAAATTAAATGGAAAAAACCCGTTCATGATCTGGACTCAGAATTCAGTGATTGAAGGCTCTAACCTTAAGCCAAAAATCATTCTTGATCAGCCAGCCAGTCAGATCCAACTTTCAGATCAGCAATCGGACACATATTGCATTTTTACTCAAAAAAGTCAGTTTTGAGTAAAAAATGATTTTTAGTAAAAAAATGATTTTTATTAAAAAAAATGATTATTTTGGAGAAAACTAAAACTCTCCAAATTAATCCAAATTTAGTAAAGTAAAAGGATAAATGACATCTCATGGAACACTTATGATGATTGGAGTTATCATAACTCAGCTTCAGTCATCATTAAGAGAGCAATTAATTTATTATCAGTTATCAGACATGTCATCTCCAACTAAAGATGAGATGGAGAGCACTCATTGGTCCGGTGATTTGATCGAGGTGAAGACTAAAGCTTGCACCATCAGTGGGCTTCCCAAACCTAATGGAGGCTCCAGCCAGACCTAAGGTTGAGCTTACCTACATCACACATGTGGGCTCATCCTTGGCTTGTTTTCAGTGCACAGGTTTGGAGTGGGGGCGCCTTGCCTGGGTGGAGGCCTCCCCTCACTCCCGGTTCTCCAGTTTAGGTCTGGCCTCTTTGTTAGGTGGCGAAGCTGGTTAGGGTTGGTTTTTTGGTTTTAGGGTTTTAGCACTCTCTCATTTGTTAAATAGAGGCTCTTTCAGCTCTATTGGATAGAGATTTTGGGTATGAACACTCTGCCAAAATTATTGTAATATTTGTTTAAAGATTGGAATAAAGTTGTGACTTTGGAGGTCTATGTATGAGCTATTGGAATTGTGGATTCACACCGTCTTTTGGTGATATCTCTCTTACCCTTCTCTTTTTCAATTATTAAATCATTATTCAATATATACTCTTGAAGGGCTAACAATCTAGTTTATGAGTATTTTGTTCGGATTTAATTTTGTTTTCAAGGGTTTTGCAGAGATCATCAAAGGTGAAGGACAAGCTTAAAGATCAGGCTCTTCTTCATGAACCGGTGGTTATTTTCATCTAATTCCTTCGTTTTGCAGGTTCTCCTAAGAGCCTCTCAATCCAAGAAAGAAAGACAACAGTCAGGGTTTCTCCTTCCTTCCATCAACAAAGATTAAACAATTCTACTGGTTACTTTGATTGCTACAAGTGGATCTCTATTTTCAAGGTTCTATCTTACCTCTTTTCCACTTTTCTAGAAGTTATCAAGTCATTCAAATCTTTATTTTAAGCTTGCTTGGCTTCTACTAAGATAGATCTAGGCTTTCTAGCCTTAGATCTACTTTTTCAAAGCTAGATCCATCTTTCTAAAAGTCCATTTTTAAAGATCTAGTTTCATTTCTTTTTTAAATCCAGCGTCATTTTTGCCTTGGAAAACGTGCACGAGTTTTCTCGAAAAACGTGCAAATTTTCCATTTTTTGGGCTTGCTGGTTTTCTGTATTTTTCATTAATTCTAAATTCTGGAAATTCATTAAAAAATCAGAAATTTTCCAAAAATTTTCAAAAATTTTAATTTTTTTAATTTTTTGACTTTTTCTCGAAAAGCGTGCCATTTCAAGCTCGCTGTTTTTTGGGCTGATTTTTGACTTTTTTCTGTTAATTCTCAATTCTGGAAATGCATTAAAAAATCAGAAAAATTTCAAAATTTCTCAAAAAAATTTTATTTTTTTTTATTTTTTGACTTTTTCTCGAAAAGCATGCCATTCTGTACTTGCTGTTTTTTTACTGATTTTCTGCAATTTTCTGCTATTTTCCAGATTCTGAAAATTAGCCTAAAATGTTAAAAAATATTTAATTTTAAATTTGCAAAAAATCCCAAGTCGTTTCGCCAAAAATCGTGCATTTTACATTAAAAACGGTGAGCTTGCCTGATCCTTTCCAAGTTTTGATTTTGGGTCTCATTCCATTGTTTTGATCTTCTATTTCATCTCATAAGGCACTTGTCTTCTCATCCACTTAGTTTTTCGAATAATAGGTTAAATTTGATTTCCTAACACTCTCACTAGTTCTTGTTTAGAGCTCTTATCCACAGGTGAACCAAAAGCGAAACCAAACAAGAAAGAGCAAGCAGAGCTGGATCCAAAGCCAAAAAAGAAGTCATTCTCCTTTGTACAAACTCATAAGAGTTTTTTTTTATTTTTTATTTTTACTTAAGTTACCTCTCAAAGTCCTGACAAGGATTAAGTTCCAAAGGCATTTGTAATTCATTAATAAAACAAGGCTAAGTGGAATAGGGCCTCCCATACTTGATGTTTCTTCCCCATTTGGGGAAGAGTGTTTTTTGTTCTTAGCTTAGATTTATTTTGGGTACTTAGAGTAGTTTCATTTTTCTTGCAACGTAGATGCTAATTGTTAGATTAGCCCATTTTGTTTCATTAACTAGGTTGATTACTTCATCTTTTAATTTTTGGTATCTTTCATAAGTAATTCAACTGTTTAAAGTAG